>CM038147.1:267614454-268046746 GCA_021437245.1 Aegilops speltoides
TCTTTCGTTCCGGAGGCATTGTGATGTTGCTCTCTTCACTAATCATCTCGTTTTGTCAAGATCATGTTCTTTTCGTGCTTATCCTTTTAACCAGAGTGTTGTGTTCTCATTCAAGCTCTTTCATCTTATCAAGTTTTGCTTCTCTTTTCAACCTAAGTGCTGTGTGAAATCCTTCTTACCCATTGTGCCATTCTTTCAATAGTTCCGGAGGCATTGTATTGTTGATTTCATCAAGTATCTTCCCATCTTCTCAAGTTCAAATTCTATTCCTCCATTTCCAACCGGAGTGTTGTATCATCTCCCCAATATCATCTCATCCTATCAAGTTTTCCTTCTTCTTTTAGTCGGAGGGCTGCCCAAATTATATCATTCTTCCTCTCTCATCTTGTTTTAACCGGAGTGGTTTCAAATTCTATCTTGTCCATTAAACTCTTGATTCATGTAATTGCAACCTCCAAGTTCTCGTAATACTCCTTGTTCATCTTTTCTAACGGATTGTTTGCAATCTCGTTCATCTCTGTTGTACTCTTTCTTTTAAATTGCTCAACACCTCAAGGTTCGTGGTTTCACTCGTTCGTCAAAGAAGCAACTTAGTTTTACCTCTTCTCTTACTCTTTTGTTTTCCCTCCGGTGCCATCCTAGATCTCGGGACGAGATCCTCTCATAGTGGTGGAGTGTTGTAACGCCCCGGATGTAGCTTTCCATATTCGTAACTCCAACTCCTGCCTTTTCCGGAGATGCGATATATTGTTTTCTCCGTGGTTGGGTTTTTGTCTTTTGTTTTGCATTTTGTTCGGTCATGCATCTCATCTCATAGCATCATGCGCATTGCATCTGCATGTTTTCATAAAACGTGCATCCGTTGTTAGTTGCCGCTTCTTCCTTGTCTCTGTTGACCTTTCTCAGATCGACCATTCTGTTGTTGCCCGACCGTTTGACCCTCTTTGCACAATACTCAAAACCCTTTGTCTCCATGGCGTTTCATCAAACCCCTCTTGCGTGCATCCGAAAACTCCCCTAAACCCGACCCGGGCAGTCATTACCGTTGGATCCGGATCATCCCCTAACATCTACAAAACATCTCCGTTTTATTATTCGGGCTATCTAACCTATTTATTTGCGACCGTCCGATTTAATCGGAGGGACCAAATACCCCTACCAAATACCCACTTGCCATATTTATAGTCTAACCCTAGACCCTAGCCTGTCCAATCCATCCATCTCCTCCTACCCGCCGCCACTCTCTCTTTGGGATCCTCCAGATCCCTCCTTGATTTCACACACCAGCCAACCAAATCCATCCCTCCTCGATCCACCCGTCCGTCCAAGCACCTCCTCCTCGCCGGTGCTTCCCCGCCAGCAGCAGCAGCCACCAGGCCATCCCCATCGCCCCTACCCTTCCTCCTTCCTATTTCCTTCTCCTCCTCTCTCTCACCCCCTCTTTGTCTCTGTCCCAGGAATGATCAGGAGAGCTCCCGACGCCATGGACGACCTCCCCTGCGCCGATCCCCGCCTTCCTCCTAGTCGCGCCGTTCGCCAGTCCCGCAGCCGAGCTCTGCTTCCGCCTACCTGCGCCCAAGCCATCTCTGCCGCCGTCCCCTGCCTCGCCAGCCCTGCCGCGACCTCTGCTTCGTCGGAACAGGAGCGCGAGCCTCCAGCGCCTCTAGATCGGGCCCGAGCGAAGGCCCAGCTCGCTCGCGCCGCCCCTCAGACTGCTGCCTTCACCGGACCTTCTTCCCCGCGCCGAGACCCGCTGTCGTCGCGCCCCTGCTTCCATCTCCGTCGTCGCCGGCTGCATCGAGCAGCAGCAGCAGCCAGCGTCGCTTCGACAGGTCTGCCGCGTTGACCGTGCCTTGGCCCAGCTCTCCAGATCCGGCCCAAGCCGCTCCCCTCGCCCGGCCTGCCAGCCTCCTCCACCGTCCGGGCCAAGGCCCATGGGTGGCGCCCTCCGGCCACTCTCACAGCCTGCTGCTGGCCCAGTGATTCGCCCATGTATTTTTTTTCTATGCCCTGCGAATTTTGCTATTTATCCAGGGAATTACAGTTTTGCAGAAAAACCCTCCACATCATGCATATAATATCTCACTAATTATGCATCATATGTAAAAACTTAATACATGTAAAATGCTTAGAATTTCGTGTAGATTAATAATCTGCCATTTTCATCCATGTTTAAAATATTTAAAATGTTGTTTGTTTGAATTTGCTAAATGTCATGCTAAAATGATTTAATTCATAACTAAATAACCGTAGCTCGGTTTTAAATGAACTTTATATGTAAATGGGGTAGAATTTTGCCTAGTTTAACATGGTGGACTTACTTTGCATGTTTAACAACTCTAAAATTGCGTTTAGGGCAGAACAGTACGTAATCCATAAATTGCATATGAGGATTTTTCGGAATTGTTGTTTGTTGTTCCGGCCTCATTTAAACTTGCCTAAATAGTTAGTTTACTTATGCCTCACCCTTGCCATGTTTAACAACATTTAACATTGCTTGGTAACTTAAGCGAGGCGAACTAAATAACTTTCGGATGTGGTGTTTACGTCAATATGCAACTCGTTGCATATTGAGCTCCACTTAACTTGTAGTATTGTGTGTTGCACTTTGCCATGCCATGCCTCATTAAACCGGACATGCATCATACTTGTTTGTGCATCATAACATGTTTATGCTTGTGTGTTTACTATGTTGTTTGCTTCTTTCGGTTTGCTTCTCTCGTTAGCCGGTTTCGTTCGGAGTTGTGAGGATTGTTCGACTACGTCCGTTTGTCTTCTTCATGGACTCGTTCTTCTTCCTTGCGGGATTTCAGGCAAGATGACCGCTACGCTGGATCTCACTACTATCATTGCTATGCCAGTTGCTTCGTTCTATCGATATTGCTGCGCTACCTATTACCTGTTTATCAAGCCATCCCATATTGCCATGAACCTCTAACCTTTGACACCTTTCCTATGCAAACCATTGCTTGGCTATGTTACCGCTTTGCTCAGCCCCTCTTATAGCGTTGCTAGTTGCAGGTGAAGTTGAAGATTTCTCCATGGTGGTCAGGGTTTTTTTGGGATATCACAATATCTCTTATATTATTAATGCATCTATATATTTGGTAAAGGGTGGAAGGCTCGGCCTTATGCACAGTGTTTTGTTCCCTCTTGCCGCCCTAGTTTCCGTCATACGGTGTTATGTTCCCGGATTTTGCGTTCCTTACTGCGGTCGGGTGATTTATGGGACCCCTTGACAGTTCGCTTTGAATAAAACTCCTCAAAGCAAGGCCCAACATTGGTTTTACCATTTGCCTCACCACCACCTATATTTCCCTTGGGTGTAATTAACCCAAGGGTCATCTTTATTTAGCCCCGGGCCAATGCTTGTCTAAGTGTTGGTCCAAACTAGAACCACTTGCGGCGCCACCTCGGGAAACTTGAGGGCTGGTTCTAGTTATGCGTCTTGCTCATCCGGTCGTGGCACGAGGCGAGATCTGTGGCTACTATCGGGATGTCGGCACGCCGGGAGGTCTTGCTGGTCTTGTTTTACCATTGTCGAAATGTCTTGATGTGCGGGATTCCGAGGCTGATTGGGTCTTCTGGGAGAAGGTCTATTCCTTCGTTGATCGCGAGAGCTTGTCATGGGCTAAGTTGGGACACCCTGCGAGGTATAAACTTTCGAGAGCCGTGCCAGCGGTTATGTGGCAGATGGGAATTTGTTAATGTCGGTTGTAGATAACTTGACACTTGATCCGAATTAAAGCGCATCAACAGAGTGTGTAGCCGTGATGGTCTCTTCTCGTGGTCCGGGAAGTGAACACGGTTTACGGGTTATGTTTGGCGTAAGTAGGTGTTGGGATCACCTCTTGATCATTGCTAGCCTCACGACCGTTCCGCTTGTTCTCTTCTCGCTCTTATTTGCGTTGGTTAGCCACCATATCATGCTTAGTCGCTGCTGCAACCTCACCACTTTACCCCTTCCTTTTCCCCATTAAGCTTTGCTAGTCTTGATACCCATGGTAATGGGATTTTTGAGTCCTCGTGGCTCACGGATACTTCAAAACCAGTTTGCGGTGCCTATGTCACCGAGCGGTGGCGCAACCCAGCTCAAGGAGGAGCTCGATGAAGATCTTGCCCTTTGTGTTGTTTCGTTCTAGTTGATCGATAGTGGAGCCCGGTTGGGGTCGATCGGGGACCTTTATCGCATTTGGGGTTCTTATTTTATTTTGGTTCCGTAGTCGGACCTTGATTGTATCTGGATGATGTAATGCTTTGTTCATGTATTTGTGTGAAGTGGCGATTGTAAGCCAACTATGTATCTCTTTCCCTTATGTATTACTTGGGTTGTGTGAAGATTACCTCACTTGCGACATTGCTTTCAATGCGGTTATGCCTCTAAGTCGTGCTTCGACACGTGGGAGATATAGCCGCATCGAGGGCGTTACACAGAGGCACTGACCTAAAGTTGCAAAGACCTTCAACATCAATGAAGGCTCAATATTCGCCTTCCGTTTCAGCAGTTTTCCCGATGAGATGCATCTGTCTATGTACCGTCTATGATGCTAATTTTGAAAGGTCATGTGAAACTTGGTGCTAGTGCAGTTGTGTAATGGGGTAGCTGAGTGCTGAAGCTATATCATGTTGTACTCTGATGTATTTCAATTATGAAATCCTCCTTCCTTAATATGGGAATGAAATATATTATGTGTTTAATATGAATGTCAATTAGATTAATAAATGGATTATTAATAATAGGGTAATTAGCCTGCTAATGGCGAATTAGACTGCTAATTGGTTTTTTCTATTGCAAACGGTTGTTGAGAAAATACCGTGGCCGATGACCTAAGGCAATGCACACAGTTTCTAGGAATAAACCGTGTTGGATCGATGAACAATCACACACGACATTCTCTTCAAAACTATTTGCGTTAGGTCACCTTGCACAAATTTTTACCGCATAAAAACTGTGTGTGATGGACAGCCTCTGCCACACAGTTTCTTCTACGCACCATGTGTGATGCATTCAATAACGCAAACGATAATTTTTTAAATATTGTGTGTGATGGGAACGCTATCACAAACGATTTAACGGGGAAAATTGTGTGTCATGTACCTACAAACGGAAATGTTTTCCTTGCAGCGACTGTGTGGGATGTATATACGAATGGAAACGTTCCGTGGGGACTGACTGTGTGGGATATATTTACGACCGGAAATGATTTTGCCTATATAATTGTATTTTTTAGCACTACTATACGTATAACTGTATTTGGTCGCTCGCCGGTTGCACACGACCTCATTTTGCCGAGCGTGTGTGCCAGGAGGGCATATTCCTGACGGTTTCTGGGTCGTGTGGTAAGGACCCCCTAATCGCCCACACTTACTAGGTGACGGTTCTGAACGCCATCGCGGAAAGGGGTTAAAAACCATTTGTATAGCACCTCGCTGTACCAGTGCACACTCGGCCCTAGAGGAGGGCCAAGTTATCCCCATGCCTCGACCAGGGCACAGGGTCGTGTTCGTCCCCCACTTTGTCCATGGACTGGGCTTCCCACTCCATCCCCTTGTCAGGGTGCTGATGTTCTATTACAGGTTGGATTTCCATGATCTGGCCCCGAACTCCTTCCTTCATATCTCGGCCTTCATCGTTATCTACGAGGCCTTCTTGCGAGTCCGGCCACACTTCGGCTTGTGGCTAAAGGTCTTCAACATCAAGCCGAAGATAGTTAATGGCCAACAGGTGGACTGCGGCGGGCTGATGATTAGTAAACTCACCCAAGTCAATTGGTCGGAGTGCATGTTCATTGATACCGTCATGGTTTGGCAGAAGGAGTGGTTCTATATCACAGAACCACAGGATGCAGCTTGGAAAACAGCTCCCGAATTTAGATCTGGGCCCCTAGCAAGGTTAACCTCATGGACCAAGAAGGGTCTTGGTTGGGGGTCCACCAAGGACGTGGAGGCGCTGCAGAAGCATGTGTCCAACATGATAAAGGCGGGCGCCAAGCTGACCAACGTGGTTCAGGTGATGCTCTCCCGCCGCCTCCTCCCTTGCCAACAAAGGTCCACCCCAATGTGGTCTTACAAGCTCCAGGATCCGGCCACCGTGCAATACTTCTATGGCACCATCCACGACAAGCTGTGGAAGGTGTTGTTTAAGCCTCAAAAGACATGGCCGGCCAAGAAGGAGGACATCGGTCTCGATGTCGCACACCCCCCAAAGGAGGTAACAAAGTTCTATCCGCTCTATGTTCGGATGTTTTTATTCCAGGAGATTTAATCCTCGCTTTATTACTTCCACAAGGCTAGCTCAAGAAGGCCAAGAAGATCAACAGCCCGGCCCCACTGCCCGAAGACCCCTGATCGTCTCTTCTAGAGGAGATGCTGACCATGGCGCCGTACCAGGCGCCAGAGAAGAAGGAAAAGAAGAATAAAAAGGCACCGAAGGCCAGGGAAGGCCACCCCCCAGGAGGGCATCCAGACAGCAAATCCGGAGACACCCCAACTCCCTCCGCCCAAGAGGGAGAGCAGGAAGAGGGCGAGGAGGAGAGCGACTCCTCTCGTTCGAAGAAGAGGGCGACGTCGGACGACGCCAAGGAGGAGAAGCCCCCTCAAGCCCCGATGAAGGAGTGTAGGCCCAAGCTAATCCTCCCTGTTGAGAGCTCGGATTCCGATGAGGAATCCGTAGCATCCAAAGAGGTTCCGGAGAGGAACCCCAAGGTCAAGCCCCCTACCTAAAGGTATAAATTTGGGTATTCTCCGGGCATTTTATTTTGATATTCTACTATTGATAGAACATGTGCCATACACGTTCCAGCCCATCACGCGCCCACTCTGCTGACCAAACCTCAAAGGAGACTTCTCAGCCAGCTGAACTGGTGGAGGACGGGCCTACATCGTGTCCCGTGCCTCCTCTGGTTGTCGAGGAGACCGGGGAGGTGCTGTCCCGAAGGACCCCTCCCGGCCTAGACATGGGAGGTAGTGACGAGATCATGGTCGAGGTGAACACCTCGGTCACCGAGGACTAGGAGGAGGGATCCCTCATGGTGAACAAAGAGGGGGAGCTCGGTCAATTCGAGCCCTCCCAAAAGACGGATTTGGAGCCCCCAAGGCCCCCGGAGGCGTCTATTCCGCCCTCCCCTGAAGGCGGAGCCGGGGCCCCACCGCCAGCGCCAAACACCGGTGCTCGAGTTGCGGCAGGGTGGCTGGAAGTGATGGAGGAGGCCTTCAACAGCTCCTCCATCATTGCGGAGCACTGCACCCTAATGGATGTGCTCTTGTAAAGTATTTGGTCCGTTAACAGCGGACTGAAGGATGCCTTCCGTGGCCTCCTGACGGGCTTCGAGGTAAGCCATGTAATGTTCTTCCAATAAAGCAGATTTTTGGAACAAAGTTATATACTCCTTGTATATAGCAGCCCTCGATACTATGTCTGGATTGAAAAACCTGACACAGGATCGAAAAATCATTAAATCAGGAATCTAAACTTTGCGTGTTTTGTTTTGTTATTGCAGACCTCATCTCTGGCGGCAGCTACTAATGCCACAACGCTGGATGAGATGAATTGCAAGCTCAAAAGCTCCGATGAGGAGCTCGACCTCATCAACAAGTGGTTTGATGAGGCGCAAGGTTAGCCCGGTCAAGACTTTACATTTCTCTTGTCGATCAAAGTGTTTGGGATTATCCCTAAGCAAGATGTATTAAATTATGTTTGCAGCTGCCGCCACGGAGGTCGAGAGCCTCAAGGCCGAACGGAAGAAGGCCAAGGAGGTGGCAGCCGAACAGAAGGCGGCGGCTGAGTGAGCAGCCACCAAACTCAAGCCCGTGGAAACTATGAGTGGGAAGCAAGAGGCCATAGTGGCCAAAGTCAAGCAAAAGCTCAAGGATGCCGTCACTAAATGTGAGGACCTTGAGCAGAAGAATAAAGATCATGCCTCCGAGCTGTCCAAGGTGAAGCAAGAGGTCCAGGAGGCGAGGAGGGTGACACGGGGCGCCCGCGAAGAGCTCCGTCAAGTGAAGCAAATTGCTGAAGGTAAGTCGTACTTACCGCAGAGTGTCTTTGGCAGCCACACGTTCGCGTTGCTCACACGAGTCTGGTGCTCCTCAGGCGCGTTTGCGGAGCTCCTGAGGAGTGAGGCTGATGAGGTGAGTGATTATGTAGCTCAGGAGGGTGATACCAAACTCAAGTTGTTCTGGGCGTAGTTCTAGGCGCCTGAACACCCTCCCCTTCTGAGCAACTAGATGAAGCAGCTAATGGAGCTGCATCAGATGGCTGAGCTAGCCATGAAGGACCTCTGTGTCCAGCTGTGGCCCATGGAGCTAATACTGAGCAGTTACTTCGGCATAGTGCAAAAGTTGGGCGACGCGTCCTCCCGAGTTGATGCTGTGAAGCGCTCCGTGTGCATCGGGGGAGCTCGGATGGCCTTCGCGAGTACCATGGTGCACTGGCCTAAGATCTAGCCAGTTGAGATGGCCACCGGTCCACTGCCTGTTGGAAAGGAGCATCGCCGTTCCGAGCAGTAGTTCCCCATTTTATGGATGGTGCTCTAGCAATAGAGGACCAATGCCCCAAAGATGTAATCCTTGAGTGAACTACAATGTATTGAATGACAACTAGACCTTTTGCTTTATAGTGCAACCCTTTGTATGGTTTGCCATATTGGTGTCTTTTTTTGATTTTGACTCCCATGCGGCCGTTTTTTGACCTGAAAGTAACCAGTCGTCGGCTTCAACCCCCATGTAGATACTAAAAGGGGTGTTTCATCCTCCGCACTGTGACCCTCAGCCGGGGTCTCGGTGCTTAGAGGCGGTAGCGCATGAGGGAAACAAGGCAATCAGACTATGTGGTTTTATTACTTTAACTTAGCCATAGGAGCTTGACTGCAGTGGGCTATCTCCTAGTGTTTTGTAATGTTCGGTAGAGCCGAGGCATACGTCTTTATCACGTGGTTTGTGCAAATACAAACTCTTCGCATAACACAGGGAAATCGCTATCAATTTAACACTTATCCTCGGATCGCCGACTAGTTCTCGCTTATTACGACAATCAGTTTCCGGCTTTCTCCACAGAGGTACTTAACCAGGCTAGCTGGAAGTACAATCGTAGTGGTTCCCCCTCTACCTTTTTAGTCGAACATGCGGAACGTAAGAAGGTAAGCATAGGAGCCGGGTAACCCAACTATTGAGCCAAGACATAATTCGGAACCGATGCATATAATGCAATATCCGAGACGCCGAACACATCAAGAAAATATAGTGCCGAACTTGAAGCATAGGGAGAGTATTATGGTCGTGCCCCCGGTGTACTACCCGATTGCTTCTTTAAGGAGAAATTGTACCGAACTATTTTATAGTGGCGTTGAAGAGCGGAAAAAGGGTGCAATATAAAAGACTACAAGAGGACCGTAAAAAGTGGTCTTTATTTCCAAGGAGCTCATTACGTTTATCCGTACAATTCGAACTGCCAAAGCATATGCTATAGGCACTTTATATATATAAGGTGTTACAGATGAAAGGTTTACACAGTGCCTTGAAGCGAGGGTTGATGTCCCTACTGTTCCCTGCTACATGTCTGCGCCTTTGCTTCTGTTGGGTGGGACGACTCTGTGAAGAGGGGGTTAATCAGATGATGGGCTCTTTGACAAGGAGCCTTGAGAGGTCGTTGTCCTATTCTTTCTTAATGCCAGACCAGCCCTTAAGGGTACCCGTTCGATGTTCGAAGATGTGGTTGACCATAGTTTGGTTGAGCCGAACACTTGGTGTTTAGTTTAATTAGGCCCCGCAGCTGCCCATGGTATTTTGAGTGCAAAGTTGTGCTGATGAGGCACGTAGTGTTCCACTGGGGTAGGCATGCTGTGGGGGGGGGCGTATCCCTATTTAAGCGGAGCGTAGGGGTGCTCCTCAAACGGAGATAGATCTTGGGCCCGTTTCTTGGCTTCTTGTGCCTTAACGGCGGGCTGATAATTGGGCCCGTCGATCTTGGTTTGGACTTCGGCTGCTAGGGCCGTTGTATGTTCTTCGGTCCGAAGTGAGCGTTTCGTATTGCCATTGAATGTAATGACGCCCTTGGGTCTGGGCATCTTTAACTTTAGGTATGCATAATGCAGGACGACACTGAAACGAGCAAACACTGTTTGGCCCAGGAGTGCGTGATAGGTGCTGCGGAAAGGGACACTGTCGAAGATCAAGTCTTTGCTATGAAAGTTTTCCGGTGAGCCGAACACCACTCCCAGAGTCAGGGTGCCCGAGTAGTGGGCCTTCACGCTTGGGATGACCCCTTTGAAGGTACCGTTACTGGGTTTGATTCTTGACGGGTCAATACCCGTTTTCCTCACTGTATCTAAATAAATCAGATTGAGGCTACTGCCTCCATCCATGAGGACTCTGGTGAGGTGGTACCAATCGATAATGGGATCGTGGAACAGGGCGCCGATTGTCCGTGATGGATACTGTTCGGATGGTCCCTGCGGTTGAAGGTGATCGGGCATGCAGACCATGGGCTGAATTTCAGGGCTACGGGCTCTACGGCATAGACATCCCAAAGTGCACGCTTCCTCTCCTTTTTGGCTATATGAGTGTCATACATCATATTCATCATCTTTACCCCATGAGGGAATTGTTTTTGGTCTCCATTGTTCAGCCTGCGAGGCTCCTCGTCGTCTTTGCTGCGGGGGCTTTTACCTGAATCGTTGGTTGTGAGTTTGCCAGCCTGTTTTATCACCCAACAGTTTCGGTTGGTGTCATTGGCGGGCTTGTCAGAGGTGTCCTGGATCTGGTAGAGCCTGTCCAAGATTGTGTCCAACTTGGTGGGTCCATGTTGGTTGCCTTTAGAGGGCTTTTTATGCGTCCTAACTTGGGGTTGCGGAATCCGGCAATCATTGTCGTATCTTCAGCTTCACCGCCATTGTGACGATGCTTATTTCTGTTGCGCCGTGGTTTCTGGTTCCCGTCCCCAACTTTCGAGGTGCTGGGGTCTTCTGGTTTGGTGCTTCTACGAGCCAACCAACTATCTTCCCCGACGCAGAAGCGGGTCATCAGGGAGGTAAGCGCTGACATCGTTCGTGGCTTATCCTGCCCCAGCTGGCGTGCTAGCCATTCGTCCTGAATACAGTGCTTAAATGTGGTTATGGCTTCGACATCCGGTTAGTCGACGATCTGGTTCTTTTTGGTCAAAAGTTGATTCCAAAATTGTCGGGCTGACTCCTCGAGCTGTTGGACCACATGGCTCAGGTCATCGGCATCTGGAGGCCGGACATAAGTGCCCTAAAAGTTAGCTCAGAAAGCATCCTTGAGCTCTTCCCAACAGCCTATGGAGTTTTGGGGAGGTTGTTCTGCCAATGCCTCGCTTGTCCCTTGAGCTTTAGTGGCAAGTATTTTATGGCGTGGAGGTCATCCCCTCAAGCCATATGAATGTGGAGAAGAAAGTCCTCAATCCACAAGGTCAGGCATGTAGTCCCTTTGATGTTTACAGGCTTAAACCATTCAAGGAAGTGATGCAGCATCACCTCATCTCTAAAACCCATCGGGTGAGCGGCGCCTCTGAGTCGGGCCATGTCGCGCCGGGGTTCAGCTGTCCTATGGGCCTGTTGCTGCTCCTGAGCTCTATCGTTTTGGTCGAGCCAAGCTTGGTATCTGTACCATCTATCGGGAGGATGCGATCTTGATTCGTAAATGGGTATTGTCTGATCTGTTCTAGCATCCAGGTCGCATCGTAGGTCGTATTCGTATTCTGGCTGAACCTGCTCCTTCCCTCTTTGATGAGGGGGAGCGGGTTGGTGTTCGGTCTTTCCAGTCAGCCTATCCCATCCCTGAGGGGGGCGGTCTGGCAGATCTGCTTGAGTGTATCTTGGCAGTACGGGCTCAAGGGCCTCGTCATCATATTGCAGCAGCAACTTCCGCTTTGGGTAGCTTTTCGTTTGTCGCTCATAGTCGTACCCTTCTTCGGCTGCTAAGACTTTTGTCTATCTATCGTTGAGGGTGTTTTGATTGGCCTTCAACTGTTGCTGCTGCTTATTCAAGCTTCGTGCAGTGGCTATGAGCTTCTTCTTGAACCGGTCTTGGTCCAATGGGTCCTTCGAAATGATGAAATCTTCGGCTCCGAGGCTGACCTCCTCTTCAGAGAGAGGCATGTAGTTGCTATCCTCGTAATCATTGGAGTCCTCGAGGTTATACTAAGCCCCATGCCCTTTTGGGCCATCAGGCTATTGCTCGGGGGCGGGGAAGCCAGGTCTTCCGCATTGTCTGGGGTTTCGTCCCCTCCGGTACCCGTGTTGCTTTCCATGCCACGACGCCCCTTGGATCTTCGGCGTTGTCTCTGGCGTTTGGGCGGGTCCTCGTCGGGCTTATTGTTTTCTCTCTTGGGGGTGTCGTCCCCATTATTAGTACCGTCGGCGTTGTCCTTGGGGGTGTCTACCATGTAGAGATCATAGGTGGAGGTGTTCGTCCACCGGCCGGTGACGGGAGGGGCAGTATAAGTGTGGGCCATGGCTTCGTTGTCGTCGTCCATGCCTTCAACCTCTTCGGAGGCGTAGTTCAGCATGTTGGTTAAGTCTTTGACAGTGGCTACTAAGTGGGTGGTGGGTGGACGAAAAATTCCATGTGGCCTGCCTCAAGACCCTGCTAACTGTAGGCCGAGGATGGGCCATCAAAGATAGTCATCATCTGGATCCAGTCTAGTGCCTCGTTTAACAGGGCGAGACTAGCTAGATTGGTGCATGAAATTTCTTCAGAATCTACCTCCGGTGTGGTGGTGAGTCGAGGGGTGAGTTCGGCCAGGACTGACTCCTGGTCTTCGGATGTCGTACTCATGCCAAGGCTCGAAGCCAGGTCCATGGTAAGGAGTCTGAGTCCGATCGGGGATGACTCCTAGTCTTTGGACATGACACCCGGGTCAAGGCTCAAAACTGGATGCGAAAGGGCTGATCCGGGGATCAGATTAGGGATAGATACCAAAGTCGATGCTTCAGGATCCGTGGGCATCCCAGATAAGATTGAGAAGCCAGTGAAGATCAGATCGCCCTGAGCATCGGTGACGTACTCTAAATTACCAAACCCGATATGGTGCTTAGGGGCGAAACTGTCGACCTGGTCGAGATGACCTGTCCAATTGGCGTGCAGAACGATGCTATGAAACGCGTAAAGTTTCCCGGGGACGAAGATGTCCCTAGTGTTGATGCCATATTCGATGATCAGGCGAGCCATCTATCCTTCGGTGATCCAACAACAAAACTCTCAGTGAAAGCACCAATGTCGGTGTCAAAATCGGGGAATCTTGGGTACGGGGTCCCGAGCTGTGACCTTGGATCAATGGGTAACAAGGAACGAATGACATGGTGTTTACCCAGGTTCGGGCCCTCTCAAAGAGGTAAAACCCTACGTCCTACTTGATTATATTGATGTGTAAAATATGACTACAGAGTCGATCTACCACGAGATCAGATGAACTAAACCCTAGACTAGTAGGATGATGGTTGTTGTTCTGGCCTCAACAGACTAAAACCCTTGGTTTATGTAGACACCAGGGGTACTAGGGTTAGACATGGTCGGTTAATATAAAGGAATAAACATGTTGAATCTTCTTATTTTGACTTGGAGGACACACCAAGGCACCCAAAAGCTTCCTGTGCGGATACGGGGTCTCCACATAGTTTGGCCTCCTCGTATTGGCAATGCAGCCCAATAGACTAGCCCACAAGGGATAGGCTGGCAGGCCAAGGACCCCCTAATACAGGACTCCCTCACCTGTCCCAACGACTGTTTTTACCTTTGGTTTTGTACTAAAACCAGTTATGCTTTTATGAGTTGCTCTGCCAATTAACTTCGTGCTTGACACCGCATCACAACTGGAGGCGCCACCCCTTGGGGCCCCACGTGCTAGCAGCTCTCTTCTTGAATGTCCCATGAGCGGGGGCTATTGGCATGGCTCCTGTGCTCGGGTCCATCCCTGCAGCGCTGATAAACTTAAGTTATCGAGCTCTGGCTCACGGGCTGACTTCATGCACGCACCCTCATCAGGTCATTAGTGCCTTGACTCCTCACGGAACAATCATGAACGAACAGCAAGCACGCATGGCCCTATGTACCTTGTAATCTATCAATCAATAACCCACAAGTATAGGGGGTCGCAACAGTTTTTGAGGGTAGAGTATTCAACCCAAATTTATTGATTCGACACAAGGGGAGCCAAAGAATATTCGTATGTATTAGTAGTTGAGTTGTCAATTCAACCACACCTGGAGATTAAATATCTATAGCAAGGTGATCAGTAGTATGGTAATATGATAGTTTTGATAGAAGTGGCTACAGTAGCAAAAGTAACGGTAACAGCGGTAACAGTTCTGTAGTAGTTGTAACAGTAGCAATAGCAATAGTAACTTAGCAAGAACAATATGTGGAAAACTCGTAGGCATTGGATCGGTGAATTCGTTGGATGATATTCATCATATAACAGTCATAACCTTGGGCAACACATAACTAGCTCCAGTTCATAAATATAATGTAGGCATGTATTCCGTAAATAGTCATACGTGCTTATGAGAAGAACTTGCATGACATCTTTTGTCCTACTCTCCCGTGGCAGTGAGGTCCATAAGGAAACTAAGGAATATTAAGGCCTCCTTTTAATAGAGAACCAGAACAAAGCATTAACACATAGTGAATAGATGAACTCCTCAAACTACGGTCATCACCGGAAAGTATCCCAATTACTGTCAACCTAGGGTTTAGGGATCATAACATGTAATAGGTGCATATGACTTGCTAGATCGAATCTAGGACATATATAAAATAGTGAAAACATAGACTGTTCAGGTTTGAAATCATGGCACTCAGGCCTTAGTGACAAGCATTAAGCATGGCAAAGTCATAGCAACATCAATCTCAGAACATAGTGGATACTAGGGATCAAGCCCTAACAAAACTAACTCGATTACATGATGAATCTCATTCAACTCCTCACCGACTAGTGAGCCTATGAAGGAATTACTCACTCCCAGTGGGGAGCATCATGGAATTCATGATGGAGGATGGTTGGAAATGACGAAGACCGAAGATCCCCCTCTTCGGAGCCCCGAACGGAGTTTAGATCTGGCCTCCCGATGAAGAACAAGAGTTGGTGGTGGCTCCGTATCGTAAAACATGATGAAACTTCATCTCCTATTTTTTCTAGAAAAATATAGGATCATATAGCGTCGGAGTTAGGGTCAGTGGAGCCACGAGGGCCCACCACCCTTAGGGCGCTCCAGGGGAGTGGCGCGCCCTGGTGTCTCGTGGGCAGCCAGGGCACCCCCTACGATGGGTCTTGGTTCCAATATTTTTTACTTATTGGAAAATAATTCTCCAAAAAGATTCGTCCAAATTTGAGAACTTTTATTTCTGGACAAAAACAACACCATGATAGTTCTGCTGAAAACAGCGTCAGTCCAAGTTAGTTTCTTTCAGATCATGCAAATTAGAGTAAAAAAATAAGAGCAAATGCATTAGGAAAAGTAGATACGATGGAGACGTATCAACTCCCCCAAGCTTGGCCAATTGCTTGTCCTCAAGCAATTCAGTTGACAAACTAAAAGTGATAACGAAAAACTTTTACAAACTCTTTTGTTCTTATTTACATATATATGCTTAAATAGCACCCATGTTTTCAGCAAAGATCATGACTGACCATGTCAATAATAATTCTTAAAAATTACATTAACTCATATCAATGGCATAATCAACTAGCAATAAATAATAAAATATCTCAAATGCCAACCCTTTGTCAAAATAATCATGATATAATATGACAATAGTGGTATCTCGCTAGCCCTTTCTGAGACCGCGAAACATAAATGTAGAGCACCCCCAAAGTTCAAGCAGTGACTAAACATTGTAATTCACGGTAGAAGAGATCCAGTCATGATGCATTCAACATTAACTATACACAATGCATGAAGATGACAATAGTGCTCTCAAGACTGGCACTTGTTTGACAAGGTGATGACTCAACATAAAAGTAAATAGATAGTCCTTTCATAGAGGGAAGCAGTGATTTACAGAGGTGCCAGAGCTCAAGGTTTAAATTCGAGGTAAATATATTTTTGGGAGAACACCCTTCCTGTCAACGTTATGACCAAGTGTTTTCAATATCTTCCATGCTAAAAAAAATAGCGGCGGTTCCCAATCGATAAAAATAAAGGTTTGCTCCCCCTCCACCAACAAACACAAGCCATGGCTAGCCAAATCCACTTGTGTCGTCCATACCGACACCAGTCCTAGGGGAGTTTTGTTTAATTATTTGCAATTTTTTATTTTGGGACTGGGCATCCCTATTACCAGCCCCTCTCGTGCAAGGACGAGTGAATAAACACTCATCATGGGAATAACCCACTTAGCATGGAAGATACTGACCAACCCCTATCGCTCCATGAGCGGTCCAGGCACACAAAATAGATGTTCAATTGAAATTTTATAGGTGGCACATGCAAATTTACTTGGAACGGCAGGGTAATACCGCATATAGGTAGATATGGTGGACTCATCTGGAATAACTTTGGGTTAAGGATTTTTATGCACATGTAGTATTCTCGCTTAGTACAGGCGAAGGCTAGCAAAAAGGTTGAGAAGCGGCCAGCTAGAGAGCAAAAATGGTCACGAACATGCATTATGGATAATCAACATTGAATACTAGCATGAGTAGGATATAAACACCACGAACATAAATAGCGTGGAGGCTATGTTGGTTTTGATTCAACTACATGCGTGAACATGTGCCAAGTCAAGCCACTTGAAACATTTAAAGGAGGATACCATATCATCATACTACATCACAATTATTTTGATGCATGTTGACACTCAAGATAAATCATTATCCACTCCTAGCCAATTAAGCATGGCATGATAAACTATAATCTCCAATTGTCATTGCAAACATGTTTAATCATAACATGCTGAATCATGGATATTGAGGTAAACATATTTGCCAAAAAAAACAAGTTGAGTTCATACCTGCTTCTCTCTACCACAGTCACTTCATCAAATGTCATCATTATTGCCATTCACTTGCACGACTGAATGGTATAAAAATAATAATAGTGCAAGTGTATTCAGAGGGGAAGACAAAATAATTTGGGCTCTTTGTTAGATCAACAATAATGCATATGAAAGGAACTCAACATTTTCATCCTGGCCTTCCCCTTGGTATGACTCAAGAAAAGAAAAGATTTTCAGAGAAACACACTGAAATATTTCTGGAGTTTTTCGTTTTTCTTCAAGCAAGCAAATTAGAGAAAGAAAAATAAAAACGAGAAAAATTATTTACATAGGAAATCTCACAAGAAGCAAAATAAGAATTGAGAAATCTTTTTGGGTTTTCTTTTAATAGTACAACTAATTTGAACTAGGAAGAAAAACCGAAGAGAAGTAAGAAATATGTTTTGATTTTCTCAAAGATTTTCAAACACACAAGAAGAAAGTGAGAAAATAAATCTAGCATGGATAATACAATGAAAAAGTGTGGACACCAACAACTGGAATGAAAAGTGTGAACATGAATATAATGTCGGTGGAAATACGTGCTCCCCCAAGCATAGGCTTTTGGCCTAGCTTGGTAATCATCATCCGTAGTAGCTGCCCGGTCCCATGTCAAAGTGTTGTGGTGGCAGCACCTGAGCGTCCCACACCTAGGGCTCCTGCTCTGCCATTGCCCGGTTGTTCCGGTAGGCAATAATGTCCTCGGCATGACCCTGTACCCGTGTCTGGCAAAAGAATTAAACAAAGCAGGTGCAGGCAATGGGATAATATCACGGGTTTCTTCACTAAATATGAAATTATAATGAATATTGTTCAAAGAGTCAGCGGCATCAATAAACTGGTGAGCCACCATTGCCTGGTGATCTAGATAAGCTCGGGGCAAAGGGTAATCATGTTGGCGTATCTGAACATTAAAATGACTCGCTAGACGAGTGGCATAAATACGACCATGAATTTTGCCCTTAGTTCTGCTAAGGTGCAGACGACGTGCAATAATAGCCCCTAGGCTAAAGGTATGATCATTGTGTACTGCACGGCGTAAAATGGCAGGGTCGGGAGCACCCAGTGAACCAACCTTCTCCCTAGCAGTTAAACACTTTGCGTTGAATAAAGGAAAATCACAAAAGGAAACTGCAAGCTAGTGGTGGTGGCTTTCGACGCGCCTCTTTCCTCACCCACTGTCAAAATGAGGAGGAAGTCCTCGAACTCTGCCGGTCTAGGCTCTCTTAATTCCCTGTCAGAGGGAATCAAACATATGTCGCAAAAGTTAGTGAGTGGTATCTGATGGGTTTCAGCATATAAATTAAAACGCACCTTAGGAGGATTGTTCCTACTCGGACAATGAACATTTTGCAGAGAGGAGTTTGTGGGGATATGGTGTTGGTCACACTCATCTGCCAGGAAGTCAGTTAGACTGGCGTTTGCAATGAATTGGGCAAACTCTTGCTGAAACCCGAACTCTTCCATAAAAGCATTATGTGGCCATGCGATGGTGTTGGTCACACTCATCTGCCAGGAAGTCAGTTAGACCGGCGTTTGCAATGAATTGGGCAAACTCTTGATGAAACCCGAACTCTTCCATAAAAGCATTATGTGGCCATTCGCATGGCCGCATCCGCCATTCTTGGAGTGTTGAGGTCATTGTCCGATGATTCCCCAATAACTACCTTATCATTCTTTTTGGAGGAAAACTTTATGAAGATACTCATCTTATTCCTATGAATAAAATTCTGAAAATTTTAGTCCACAAATTTTTTTTCAACAAAACTTCACAAGATCGATAGCAACTACTCATAAGAATGCCTAGAGGCCATAATAAGCATTCAAAATGCTTAGAACTCTAAGAATTCAATATGCAAGCCCATTTATAGAAGCACCAAGAGTACCTAATTATTCAAAGTATAAACCACTAGAGCAAAAACTAATTTGAGCAATGGAGGAGTTACATACCAAGTAGCAATCCCCAAAACAGTTTTGGAAACGGAGCTTCGAGCTAAGAGATCGAAGTCCGTGGGTTTGAGAGCAAGAACACGAGAGAGAGAGAGAGAGAGAGAGAGAGAGAGAGAGAGAGAGAGAGCTATGGTGATTTATTTCTGGAGATAGGAGATGACATGGGGTAAGGAGATAAGTGAAGGGACCCACATGGGGCCCACCATCCACCAGGGCACACCTGGTGTGGCTGGCGCGCCCTGGTGTCTCGTGGGCACTAGGGGTACTCCCCTCTGATGTTATCTGTACTAGAAATTCTCAAATATTCAGAAAAATTGTGTTAAAATTTTAGGTGATTCTAAGCACTTTTATTGTGACCACTTTTTTATTGCAAGGAAAATTCAGAAAACTGACTAAACATGGCATTTTATTTTATTTAACTAAGGAAAAAAGAAAACAAAAAGTAGGGACAGAAGGTTGTGCCTACTAAATTCATCGACCACATGCCTCTCGAAAATAATCCATTAATAAGGTTTATCAAGTCTCATTAATAACCACTTCCGATTAACATGAACCAGAAGGACTTCGGTAAAACAGTAAGTTACCTCAACGGGGATATGCATCTCCCCAACAATAAGTATTTCATATTTCTTTTTGGCTGTAGGTAAAGGGAGTTGAAAACTTCCAATAGTGATTTTCGTAGACATTTCAATAACATTAATACCATTCACTTGAAATTGTTTCTTCGGAAAGTGCACCTTATGCTCAGTACCATTCATATGAAAAGTGACCTTGCTTTTATTGCAATCAATAACAGCCCCTGCAGTATTTAAAAAGGGTATACCAAGGATAATCGACATGTTGTCGTCCTCAGGCATGTCAAGTATAACAAAGTCTATTAAGATAGTAACATTTGAAACAACAACGGGCACACCCTCGTAGATACCGATAGGTATGGCAGTTGATTATCAGCCATTTGCAAAGATATTACGGTAGGTCTGAGTTTATTCAAATAAAGTCTTTTATATAAAGAGAAAAGCATAACACTAACATGAGCTCCTAAGTCACATAAAGCAGTTTTGACATAATTTCTTTTAATAGAGCAAGGTATAGTTGGTATTCCTGGATCTCCAAGTTTTTTAGGTACTCCATTGTTAACAGAATAATTAGCAAGCATGGTGGAGATTTCAACTTCTGGTATCTTTCTTTTATTAGTGACAATTTCTTTCATATATTTATCATAAGGGGCCATCTTTTAAATATCAGTCAAGCGAGTACGCAAAAAGACTGGCCTGAGCATTTCAGAAAAGCGTTCAAATTCTTCTTCATCTTTTTTCTTAGATGGTTTAGGTGGAAAGGGCATGGGTTTTTGAACCCACGGTTCTCGTTGTTTACCATGTTTTCTAGGAACAAAGTCTCTTTTATCATATCATTTATTTTTAGGCTGTGGGTTATCAAGATCAATAGCGGTTCTATTTCAACATCATTATCTGGTTCTTTGTAATTGTCTGGTTGAGTAACTTCATGAGAATCATCATTATATTTTTCAGTATCATTAGATGAATGTTCATTACCAGATTGAGTTTCAACATCTGAGATAGAGACATCATTATTATCTTCAGGAGGTTTTTTCTATTTCAGGTTCACTAGAGGTATGCACCGTTCTATCATTTTTCTTTTTCTTCTTCCTTTTAAAATGATTAGGTGCATCAAGATTAATTCTTTGAGAGTCTTGATCAATTCTTTTAGGGTGTCCCTCGGGATAAAGTGGTTCCTGAGTCATTTTGCCTCCTCTAGTTGCTACTCTAACATCATAGTAATTTATATTATTTTTCATTTCATTAAGCAATTCTCTTTGAGATTTAGCAACTTGTTCCAGCTCATTTTGAACTATGGAGGCATGTTTACCTACACCTCTAACATCATTAGTGATTCTAAATAACAAGTCCCTCAAGTGAGCAATCATATCAAAATTATGTTTCAATTGTTTCATAACATTTGCATTGAAGTGATCTTGTTTTCTAATGTAGTTGTCAAATTCATATTATCATTGACTAGGATGTTTATTGTAAGTGATGTCACCTTTATCAAACTTCAATAAAGAATTTACCTCTACCACATGTGGTGGTGGTGTGTCAAGTCCATGTATTTGTTCAATAGGAGGTAAATTTTAGCATCTTCACCTTTAATACCTTTTTCCTTCATGCATTTCTCTGCCTCTTGCATATCTTCAGGACTGAGAAATAAGATACCCCTCTTCTTCGGAGTAGGTTTAGGTGGTGGTTCGGGAAGAGTCCAATCATCATAATTCTTCAATATACTATTCAATAATTCCTCAGCTTTTCAATAGTTCGTTCCCTGAACACACAACCAGCATAACTATCTAGGAAGTCCCTACAAGCATCGGTTAGTCCATTATAGAGGATATCAAGTACTCATTTTTCTCAAGAGGATGATCAGGAAAAGCATTAAGCAATTGGAGAAGTCTCCCCCAAGCTTCTGGGAGACTCTCTTCTTCAATTTGTAGAAAGTTAAATATTTCCTGTCAAGCAGCTTGTTTATTATGAGCCGGAAAATATTTTTCAGGGAAGTAATAAATCATATCATGGGGACTACGCACACAACCAGGAGCAAGAGTATTGTACCATATTTTAGCATCACCCTTTAATAAGAACGGAGATAACTTGAGAATATAGTAGTAGCGAGTTTTCTCATCATGAACAAAAAGGGTAGCTATATCATTCACTTTAGTAAGATATGCCATGATACGTCCATTTTGCATCATGCTTTTATATCAATATTTATTGCATTATGGGCTGTTATTACACATTATGTCACAATACTTATGGCTATTCTCTCTTATTTTACAAGGTTTATTATGAAGAGGGAGAATGCCGGCAGCTGGGATTCTGGCTGGAAAAGGAGCAAATATTGGAAACCTATTCTGAATAGCTCCAAAAATCCTGAAACTCCATAGAAGTCCCTTTTGGAATTAGTAAGAATTATTGAGCAAAGAAAATACCAGAGGGGGCCCACACCCTCGCTAGGAGGGTGGGGGTGCCCCCCCTACTGGGCGCGCCCCCTGTCTCCTGGGCCCCCTGTTGGTCCTCCGGTGCCCATCTTCTGCTATATGAAGCCTCTTACTCGGAAAAAATCATAAGCAAGCTTACGGGACAAAACTCCACCGCCACGAGGCGGAACCTTGGCAGAACCAATCTAGGGCTCCGGCGGAGCTGTTCTGCTGGGGAAACTTCCCTCCGGGAGTGGGAAATCATCACCATCGTCATCACCAACGATCCTCTCATTAGGAGGGGGTCAATCTCCATCAACATCTTCACTAGCACCATCTCCTCTCAAAACCCTAGTTCATCTCTTGTATCCAATCTTGTATCAAAACCACAAATTGGTACCTGTGGGTTGCTAGTAGTGTTGATTACTCCTTATAGTTGATGCTAATTGGTTTACTTGGTGGAAGCTCATATGTTTAGATCCTTAATGCATATTAATACTCCTCTGATCATGAACATGAATATGCTTTGTGAGTAGTTACATTTGTTCCTGAGGACATGGTTGAAGTCCTGCTATTAGCAGTCATGTGAATTTGGTATTCGTTCGATATTTTGATGAGATGTATGTTGTCTCTCCTCTAGTGGTGTTATGTGAACGTCGACTACATGACACTTCACCATTATTTGGGCCTAGAGGAAGGCATTGGGAAGTAATAAGTAGATGATGGGTTGCTAGAGTGACAGAAGCTTAAACCCTAGTTTATGCGTTGCTTCGTAAGGGGCTGATTTGGATCCACTAGTTTCATGCTATGGTTAGGTTTACCTTAATACTTCTTTTGTAGTTGCGGATGCTTGCAATAGGAGTTAATCATAAGTGGGATGCTTGTCCATGAAAGGGCAGTACCCAAGCACCGGTCCACCAACATATCAAATTATCAGAGTACCGAACGCGAATCATATGAGCGTGATGAAAACTAGCTTGACGATAATTCCCATGTGTCCTCGGGAGCGCCTTTCTCATTATAAGAATTTTTCCAGGCTTGTCCTTTGCTACAAAAAGGATTGGGCCACCTTTCTGCACTTTATTTACTTTCATTGCTTGTTACCCATTACAAATTATCTTCTCACAAAACTATCTATTACCTACAATTTCAGTGCTTCCAGAGAATAACTTACTGAAAACCGCTTGTCATTTCCTTCTGCTCCTCGTTCGGTTCGACACTCTTACTTCGAAAGGACTGGGATAGATCCCCTATACTTGTGGGTCATCAAGACTCTTTTCTGGCGCCGTTGCCGGAGAGTGAAGCGCCTTTGGTGAGTGGAACTTGGTAAGGAAACATATATATAGTGTGCTGAAATTTTCTGTCACTTGTTACTATGGAAACTAATCCTTTGAGGGGCTTGTTCGGGGTATCTTCGCCCCGACCAGTAGAGCAAAGAGTTGCTCCTCAACCTACTGAACCTACTGAAAATGTTTACTTTGAGATTCCTTCAGGTATGATAGAGAAACTGCTAGCTAATCCATTTACAGGAGATGGAAAATTGCATCCCAATTTACATCTTATCTTTGTGGATGAAGTTTGTGGATTATTTAAGCTTGGAGGTATACCCGATGATGTTGTCAAGAGGAAGGTCTTTCCTTTAACTTTGAAGGGAGATGCATTGACATGGTATAGGCTATGTGATGATACGGGATCTTGGAACTATAAATGATTGAAGTTGGAATTTCACCAGAAGTTCTATCCTATGCATCTTGTTCATCGTGATCGTAATTGCATATATAATTTATGGCCTCGTGAAGGAGAAAGCATCGCTCAAGCTTGGGGGAGGCTTAAGTCAATGTTATATTCATGCCCCAATCATGAGCTCTCAGGAGAAATGATTATTCAAAAATTTTACGCTCGGCTTTCTCTCAATGATCGCACCATGCTCGATACTTCATGTGCTGGTTCTTATATGCTGAAGACTACTGAATTCAAGTGGGATTTATTGGAAAGAATTAAATGCAACTCTGAAGATTGGGGTTCTGAGGATGGTAAGGAGTTAGGTATGACACCTAAGTTTGATTGTGTTAAATCTTTTATGGATACAGATGCTTTTCGTGGATTTAGCGCTAAATATGGACTTGAGTCTGAGATAGTAGCTGCTTTTTGTGAATCTTTTGCTACTCATGTTGATCTCCCTAAGGAGAAGTTGTTTAAATATAATCCTTCCACTGAAGTAAAGGTAGTTGCACCTATTACAGTTGAAGAAAAGACTATCACTTATAATAACCCTATTGTTCCTACTACTTATGTTGAGAAACCACCTTTTCCTGTTAGGATAAAGGATCATGCTAAAGCTCCAATTGTTGTTCGTAAAAGTAATACTAGAACTTATACACCCCCTGAGCAAATCAAAGTTGAACCTAGTATTTCTATGGTTAAAGATCTCTTGGATGATAATATAGATGGGCATGTTATTTACTTCTGTGGTGAAACTGCTAATATTGCTAGACCCGATGCTAAGATACATAGACCCGTTGTAGGCATGCCTGTAATTTCTGTTAAAATAGGAGATCATTGTTATCATGGCTTATGTCATATGGGTACCAGTGCTAATGCAATACCTATTTCCCTATATAAAGAAATTATGCATGATATCGCACCCCTGAGTTAGAAGGTATTGATGTTACTATTAAGCTTGCCAATAGAGATACTATTTCACCAGTTGGGATTGTTAGAGATGTTGAAGTCTTGTGTGGGAAAGTTAAATATCCTGCTGATTTTCTTGTTCTCTGTTCCCCACAAGATGACTTTTTTCCCATTATATTTGGTAGACCCTTCTTGAATACCGTTAATGCTAGGATTGATTGTGAAAAGGATGTTGTTACAATTGGCTTAGGGGATATGAAACATGAGTTTAATTTTGCCAAGTTTCATAGACAACCCCGTGATAAAGAATTGCCTAGTAAGGATGAAATTATTGGTCTTGCTTCTATTGCCGTGCCTCCTACTGATCCGCTAGAACTATATTTGCTAGACCATGAAAATGATATGTTTATGAATGAAAGAAGGGAAATAGATGAAGTATTCCTTAAACAGGGTCCTATTCTGAAACACAACTTGCCTGTTGAAATCCTAGGGGATCCCCCTCCACCCAAGGGTGATCCCGTGTTTGAGCTCAAACCTTTACCTGATAATCTTAAATATGCTTATCTTGATGAAAAGAAGATATATCCTATTATTATTAGTGCTAACCTTTCAGAGCAAGAAGAGGAAATATTATTGAAAACTCTGAAGAAGCACCGTGCTGCTATTGGATATACTCCGGATGATCTTAAGGGCATTAGTCCCACTCTATGCCAACACAAAATAAAATTGGAGAAAGATGCCAAACCAGTTAGAGATCCTCAATGACAGTTAAATCCTAAGATGAAAGAAGTGGTAAGAAAGGAGATACTAAAGCTCCTTGAGGCAGGTATAATATATCCCGTTGCTGATAGTGATTGGGTAAGCCCTGTCCATTGCGTCCCTAAGAAGGGAGGTATTACTGTCGTTCCTAATGATAAAGATGAATTGATCCCGCAAAGAATTATTACAGGTCATAGGATGGTAATTGATTTCCGAAAATTAAATAAAGCTACTAAGAAAGATCATTACCCTTTACTTTTTATTGATCAAATGCTAGAAAGACTATCCAAACATACACATTTCTGCTTTCTAGATGGTTATTCTGGTTTCTCTCAAATACCTGTGTCAGCGGAGGATCAATCAAAAACTACTTTTACTTGTCCTTTCGATACTTTTGCTTATAGACGTATGCCTTTTAGTTTATGTAATGCACCTGCTACCTTTCAAAGATGCATGGTGGCTATATTCTCTGACTTTTGTGAAAAGATTTGTGAGGTATTCATGGATGATTTCTCCGTTTATGGATCCTCTTTTGATGATTGCTTGAGTAACTTTGATCGAGTTTTGCAGAGATGTGAAGACACTAGTCTCGTCTTTAATTGGGAAAAGTGCCACTTTATGGTTAATGAAGGCATTGTCTTGGGGCATAAGATTTCTGAAAAAGGTATTGAAGTTGATAAAGGCAAAGTTGGTGCTATTGAAAAGATGCCATGTCCCAAGGACATAAGAGGTATAAGAAGTTTCCTTGGTCATGCCGGTTTTTATAGGAGGTTCATTAAGGACTTCTCTAAAATCTCTAGGCCTCTGACCAATTTATTGCAAAAATATATTCCTTTTGTCTTTGATGATGATTGTGTAGAATCATTTGAAATACTTAAGAAAGCTTTGATCACTTGTTCAGCCACCTGATTGGAATTTACCCTTTGAAACTATGTGTGATGCTAGTGATTATGCTGTAGGTGGTGTTCTAGGGCAAAGAGTTGATAAGAAATTAAATGTTATCTAGTATGATAGTAAAGCTCTTGATACTGCCCAGAGAAATTATGCTACTACTAAAAAAGAGTTCTTAGCGGTTGTATTTGCATGTGATAAGTTTAGACCTTACATTGTTGATTCTAAAGTTACTATTCACACTGATCATGCTGCTATTAAATATCTTATGGAAAGGAAAGATGCTAAACCTAGACTTATTAGATGGGTTCTCTTGCTCTAAGAATTTGATTTGCATATTATTGATAGAAAGGGAGCTGAGAACCCCGTTGCAGACAACTTGTCTAGGTTAGAGAATGTTCTTGTTGACCCACTACCTATTGATGATAGCTTTCCTGATGAACAATTAGCAGCCACTAATGTTTCTCGTACTACTCCATGGTATGTTGATTATGCTAATTACATTGTTTCTAAATTTATACCACCTAGTTTCACATACCAGCAAAAGAAAAAGTTCTTTTATGATTTAAGACATTACTTCTGGGATGACCCACACCTTTATAAAGAAGGAGTAGATGGTGTTATTAGACATTGTGTACCTGATCATGAATAGGAACAGATCCTACGCAAGTGTCACTCCGAACCATATGGAGGACACCACGCTGGAGATAGAACTGCACATAATGTATTGCAATCCGGCTTTTATTGGCCTACTCTCTTCAAAGATGCTCGTAAGTTTGTCTTGTCTTGTGATGAATGTCAAAGAATTGGTAATAAGAAATGCCTATGAATTATTCTCTTGTTATTGAACCATTTGATGTTTGGGGCTTTGATTATATGGGACCTTTTCCTGCCTCTAATGGATATACACATATTTTAGTTGATGTTGATTACGTTACTAAGTGAGTAGAGGCTATTCCAACTAGTAGTGCTGATCATAACACCTTTATTAAGATGCATAAAGAAGTTATTTTCCCGAGGTTTGGACTCCCTAGATATCTTATGACTGATGGTGGTTCACATTATATTCATGGTGCTTTTCGTAAGATGCTTGCTAAGTATGATGTTAATCATAGAATTGCATCTCCTTATCACCCACAATCTAGTGGTCAAGTAGAGTTGAGCAATAGAGAGCTCAAATTAATTTTGCAAAAGATTGTGAATAGATCTAGAAATAATTGGTCCACGAAACTTGATGATGCATTATGGGCCTATAGAACTGCATATAAAATCCTATGGGTATGTCTTCGTATAAGATGGTTTATGGAAAAGCATGTCACTTACCTCTCGAACTTGAACATAAAGCATATTGGGATATTGAAGAGCTCAACTATGACTTCAAACTTGCCGGTGAGAATAGGTTATTTGATATTAGCTCACTTGATGAATGGAGAACCCAAGCCTATGAGAATGCCAAACTGTTTAAAGAAAAAGTTAAAAGATGGCATGACAAAAGGATACAAAAGCGTGAGTTTAACGTAGGTGATTATGTGTTGCTATTCAACTCTCGTTAAGATTTTTTGCAGGAAAACTTCTCTCTAAGTGGGAAGGTCCTTATGTTATCGAGGAGGTCTATCGTTTCGGTGCCATAAAAATTAACAACTTCGAAGGCACAAGTCCGAGGGTGGTGAACGGTCAAAGAATCAAACATTATATCTTAGGTAATCCTATCAATGTTGAAACTAATATTATTGAGACTGTAACCCCGGAGGAATACATAAGGGACACTTTCCAGAACATTTCAGGCTCCAAAAAGGAATAGGTATGTGGTACAGTAAGTAAGCCGACTCCAAAACAATTCTAATGGCAATTTTCCTCCGTTTTGGAATATTTAAGAGTTTTGGAAAGGAAGAAGTAATCCGGGAAGGATACGAGGCCTCCACGAGGGTGGAAGGCGCGCCCACCCCTATTGGGCGCGCCCCCTGCCTCGTGGGCACCTCGTGTGCCTCCCAGACTCCCTTTTCTTGCACATTACTTCTTTTGGTCGGTAAAAATCATTATATAGTCTCCCGAAGGTTTTGACCACCGTATCATGCAAATATCCTCTGTTTTTGTTTCGAGATGTTCCTGTTGCAGATTTAGAGCAAGATGTCTTCTCAAGATTCAGTCTGGGAGAGTCAGGTGTCTCACCTGACACCAGGTCCAGGAGCAAATAGCGATGCTTATCACTTTGGACCATCAACAGAGGATGAGATGGAGGCCGACCTGAAAAGGATAGATGCCATGGAGGAAGATCAAGAAGTTACCTCTCGCTTCCAAGAAGGATTCATGATGGGGGAACTACAGAGCTCGGCTATTCCAAATTTGGTCATCCCTTCCAATGTTAAATTTCTTTCTTATGAAAATATGAAAAAGAGTGTCACTTGTTCCCAGAAGCTACGCATCATCCTTGGGTAAAAGGAGCTTTAGCTGTCATGGGCAAGCTCCGCAAGGAAAATATGGACCTCAAACAACAAGTCAATAAGCTCGAGGAGGAGAATCGTATCCTGAGGGGCATCATCGCCAAGAAGATCACAACACCAGCCCTGAAGAAGGAGACATAATTACATGGGTATGGGCACTCCCCTTGGCAACTGCCAAGCTTGGGGGAGGTGCCCCGATATCGTATCACCATCACACTCCTATCTTTACCGTTTTTCTTAGTTCGATCCTTTTAGTAGTATCTTGATCTAGTAGAATAAAGTTTTGGTATGAATTAGTTTTGAGTTTTGCTTTGTGATCTATCTATGTAATTGAGTCCGTGAGCTATCTATAATAAAGATTAGTGTTGAGTCAAGGGCTTTGCTATCTTGCTATGATCTTGAGAAAGTAGAAAGAATAAAAAGAAATAAAAGAGTTCATATTGATCTTATGGATAGTAATGACTTCACATATAAAGAGTATGAGGCATAAAAGTTGTTGAGAGTTGATAAACATAGTTTTGGTCATCGTTGCAAATAATAGGAAGTAATAAAGAAAGAGAGGTTTTCACATATAAATATAATATCTTGGACATCTTTTATGATTGTGAGCACTCATTAAGTATGACATGCCAAAGAGTTGACCTTGGACAAGGAAGACAATGTAATGGTTTATGTTTTCTCACATCTCAGTTAAAGTATATTGTCATGGATCTTCCGAACATGTTGAGCTTGCCTTTCCCCCTCATGCTAGCCAAATTCCTTGCACCAAGTAGAGATACTACTTGTGCTTCCAAATATCCTTAAACCCAGTTTTGCCATGAGAGTCCACCATACCTACCTATGGATTGAGTAAGATCCTTCAAGTAAGTTGTCATGTTGCAAGCAATAAAAATTTCTCTCTAAATACGTATGACTTATTAGCGCATAGCAATAAGCTTTATACGATCATGTGATATGGAAGTAATAAAAGCGATGGACTGCATAATAAAGGTTCATATCACAAGTGGCAATATAAAGTGACGTTCTTTTGCATTAAGATTTTGTGCATCCAACCCTATAAGCACATGACAACCTCTGCTTCCCTCTGCGAAGGGCCTATCTTTTACTTTATGTCTTTTACTTTATGCAAGAGTCAAGGTGATCTTCACCTTTCCCTTTTTCATTTTATCCTTTGGCAAGCACCTCATGTTGGAAAGATCCTGATATATATATCCAATTGGGTGTAAGTTAGCATGAACTATTATTGTTGACATCACCCAAAGGTGAATACGTTGGGAGGCAACACAATAAGCCCCTATCTTTCTCAGCATCCGATTTAAAATTGATAACCATAAGTATTGCGTGAGTGTTAGCAATTGTAGAAGACTATATGATGGTTGAATATGTGGACTTGCTGAAAAGCTCTATCTTTGACTCTTTATGATGTTATGATAAATTGCAATTGCTTCAATGACTGAGATTATAGTTTGTTAGTTCTCAATGAAGTTTATGTTCCATACTTGACATTGTGAATAGATTGTTACTTGAGCATAAGAAGTCATATGACAAAATCCATATATGTTGTTGTTCTAAGAATAATCATGATGCCCTCATGTCCGTATTTTTTTTTATCGACACCTCTATCTCTAAACATGTGGACATATTTTTCGATTTCAGCTTCCGCTTGAGGACAAGCGAGGTCTAAGCTTGGGGGAGTTGATACGTCCATTTTGCATCATGCTTTTATATCAATAATTATTGCATTATGGGATGTTATTACACATTATGTCACAATACTTACGGCTATTCTCTCTTATTTTACAAGGTTTATTATGAAGAGGGAGAATGCCGGCAGCTGGGATTCTGGCTGGAAAAGGAGCAAATATTGGAAACCTATTCTGCACAGCTCCAAAAATACTAAAACTCCACGGAAGTCACTTTTTGAATTAATAAGAGTTATTGAGTGAAGAAAATACCAGAGGGGGCCCACATCCTGGCCAGGAGGGTGGGGGCGCCCCCCTACTGGGCATGCCCCCTGTCTCTTGGGCCCCCTGTTGGTCCTCCGGTGCCCATCTTCTGCTATATGAAGCCTCTTACCCGAAAAAAAAATCATAAGCAAGCTTATAGACGAAACTCCGCCGCCACAAGGCGGAACCAATCTAGGGCTCCGGTGGAGCTGTTCTGCTGGGGAAACTTCCCTCCGGGAGGGGGAAATCATCACCATCGTCATCACCAACGATCCTCTCATCGGGAGGGGGTCAATCTCCATCAACATCTTCACAAGCACCATCTCCTCTCAAAACCCTAGTTCATCTCTTGTATCCAATCTTGTATCAAAACCACAAATTGGTACCTGTGGGTTGCTAGTAGTGTTGATTACTCCTTGTAGTTGATGCTAATAGGTTTCCTTGGTGGAAGATCATATGTTCAAATAATTAATGCATATTAATACTCCTATGATCATGAACATGAATATGCTTTGTGAGTAGTTACGTTTGTTCCTGAGGACATGGGTGAAGTCTTGCTATTAGTAGTCATGTGAATTTGGTATTCGTTCGATATTTTGATGAGATGTATGTTGTCTCTCCTCTAGTGGTGTTATGTGAACGTCGACTACATGACACTTCACCATTATTTGGGCCTAGAGGAAGGCATTGGGAAGTAATAAGTAGATGATGGGTTGCTAGGGTGTGAAGCTTAAACCCTAGTTTATGCGTTGCCGTAAGGGTTGATTTGGATCCACTAGTTTCATGCTATGGTTCGGTTTACCTTAATACTTCTTTTGTAGTTGCGGATGCTTGCAATAGGGGTTAATCATAAGTGGGATGCTTGTCCAAGAAAGGGCAGTACCCAAGCACCGGTCCACCCACATACCAAATTATCAAAGTACCAAACGCGAATCATATGATCGTGATGAAAACTAGCTTGACGATAATTCCCATGTGTCCTCGGGAGCGCTTTTCTCATTATAAGAATTTGTCCAGGCTTGTCCTTTGCTACAAAAAGGATTGGGCCACCTTTCTGCACTTTATTTACTTTCATTGCTTGTTATCCGTTACAAATTATCTTATCACAAAACTATCTGTTACCTACAATTTCAGTGCTTGCGGAGAATACCTTTTTGGGGAACGTAGTAATTTAAATAGATTTCCTATGCACACGCAAAATCATGGTGATGCATAGCAACAAGAGGGGAGAGTGTTGTCCACGTACCCTCGTAGACCGAAAGCAGAAGCGTTAGAACAACGCGGTTGATGTAGTCGTACGTCTTGACGGCCCGACCGATCAAGCGCCGAAAGCACGACACCTCCGAGTTCTAGCACACGTTTAGCTCGATGACGTCCCTCGAACTCCGATCCAGCCGAGTGTCGAGGGAGAGTTCCGTCAGCATGACGGCGTGGTGACGACGATGATGTTCTACCATCGCAGGGCTTCGCCTAAGCACCGCTACAATATTATCGAGGAGGACTATGGTGGAGGGGGGCACCGCACACGGCTAAGAGATCAATGATCTGTTGTTGTGTCTCTAAAGGTTCCCCCTGCCCCCGTATATAAAGGAGAAAGGGGGGAGGGGGCGTCCGGCCAGGGAGGAGGTGCGCCATGGGGAGTCCTACTCCCACCGGGAGTAGGACTCCCTCCTTTCCTTGTTGGACTTGGAGAAGGGGGGAAAGAGGAAGGAGAGAGAGGAAGGAATGGGGGCGCCGCCCCCCTCTCCATGTCCTATTCGGACTAGGGGGAGGGGCGCGCGGCCCATCCCTAGCCGCCTCTCCTCTTCTCTAATAAGGCCCACTATGGCCCATTAAGCCCCCGGGGGGTTTCGGTAACCCCTTGGTACTCCGGTAAAATCCCGATTTCACCCGGAACACTTCCGATATCCAAATACAGGCTTCCAATATATCAATCTTCATGTCTCGACCATTTCGAGACTCCTCGTCATGTCCGTGATCACATCCGGGGCTCCGAACAACCTTCGGTACATCAAAACTCATAAACTCATAATATAACTATCATCAAAGCTTTAAACATGCGGACCCTACGGGTTCGAGAACTATGTAGACATGACCGAGACACGTTTCCGGTCAATAACCAATAGCGGAACCTGGATGCTCATATTGGCTCCTACATATTCTACGAAGATCTTTATCAGTCAAACCGCATAACAACATACGATGTTCCCTTTGTCATCGGTACGTTACTTGCCCGAGATTCGATCGTCGGTATCTCAATACCTAGTTCAATCTCGTTACTGGCAAGCCTCTTTACTCGTTATGTAATGCATCATTCCGTAACTAACTCATTAGCTACATTGCTTGCAAGGCTTATAGTGATGTGCATTACCGAGAGGGCCACGAGATACCTCTCCGACAATCGGAGTGACAAAACATAATCTCGAAATACGCCAACTCAACATGTAACTTTGGAGACACCTGTAGATCTCCTTTATAATCACCCAGTTACGTTGTGACGTTTGGTAGCACACAAAGTGTTCCTCCGGTAAACGGGAGTTACATAATCTCATAGTTGTAGGAACATGTATAAGTCATGAGGAAAGCAATAGCAATATACTAAACGATCAACTGTTAAGCTAACGGAATGGGTCAAGTCAATCACATCATTCTCCTAATGATGTGATCCCGTTAATTAAATGACAACTCATGTCTATGGTTAGGAAACTTAACCATCTTTGATTAACGAGCTAGTCAAGTAGAGGCATACTAGTGACACTATGTTTGTCTATGTATTCACACATGTATTATGTTTCTGGTTAATACAATTCTAGCATGAAAAATAAACATTTATCATGAAATTAGGAAATAAATAATAACTTTATTATTGCCTCTAGGGCATATTTCCTTTAGTCTCCCACTTGCACTAGAGTCAATAATCTAGTTCACATCACCATGTGATTTAACACCTACATTCACATCTGTGTGTGATTAACACCCATTGTTCACATCGCCATGTGGCCAACACCCAAAGGATTTACTAGAGTCAATAATCTTGTTCACATTGATATGTGATTAACACCCAAAGAGTACTAAGGTGTGATCATGTTTTGCTCGTGAGAGAAGTTTAGTCAACGGGTCTGTCACATTCAGAGCCGTATGTATTTTGCAAATATTATATGTCTACAATGCTCTGCACGGAGCTACTCTAGCTAATTGCTCCCACTTTCAATATGTATCCAGATTGAGACTTAGAGTCATCTGGATCGGTGTAAAAGCTTGCACTGATGTAACTTTTACGACGGGCTCTTTTATCACCTCCATAATCGAGAAATATTTCCTTAGTCCTTACTAAGGATATTCTTGACCGCTGTCTAGTGATCTACTTCTAGATCAAAAATTGTACTCCCTTGCCAAACTCAGATCAAGGTATACAATAGGTCTAGTACACAGCATAGCATACTTTATAGAACCTATGACTGAGGCATAGGGAATGACTTTTCATTCTTTTTCTATTTTCTGCCATGGTCGGGTTTTGAGTCTTACTCAAATTCACACCTTGCAACATAGGCAAGAACTCCTTTGACTATTCCATTTTGAACTACTTCAAAATCTTATCAAGGTATGTGCTCATTGAAAAATCTTATCAAGCGTCTTGATCTATATCTATAGATCTTGATGCTCAATGTGTAAGCAGCTTCCCCGAGGTCTTTCATTAAAAAAATCTTATTCAAGTATCCTTTTATGCTATCCAGAAATTCTATATCATTTCCAATCAACAATATGTCATCTACATATAGTATTAGAAATGCTACAGAGCTCCCACTCACTTTCTTGTAAATACAGGCTTCTCCAAAAGTCTATATAAAACCATATGCTTTGGTCACACTATCAAAACGTTTATTCCAACTCTGAGAGGCTTGCACCAGTCCATAAATGGATCGCTGGAGCTTGCACACTTTATTAGTACCTTTTGGATCGACAAAACCTTCTGGTTGCATCATATACAACTCTTCTTTAAGAAATCCATGAAGGAATGTAGTTTTGACATCCATTTGGCAGATTTCATAAAATGTGACAATTGCTAACATGATTCGGACAAACTTTAAGCATCGATACGAGTGAGAAAATCTCATCGTATTCAACACCTTGAACTTGTCGAAAACCTTTCGCAACAAGTTGAGCTTTGTATATAGTAACATAACTATCAGCGTCGTCTTCCTCTTGTAGATCCATTTATTTTCTATGGCTTGCAGATCATCGGGCAAGTCAACCAAAGTCCATACTTTGTTCTCATACATGGATCCTTATCTCAGATTTCATAGCCTTAAGCCATTTCGCGGAATCTGGGCTCATCATCGCTTCCTCATAGTTCGTAGGTTCACCATGGTCAAGTAACATGACCTCCAGAATAGGATTACCAAACCACTCTGGTGCGGACCGTACTCTGGTTGACCTACGAGGTTTGGTAGTAATTTGATCTGAAGTTTCATGATCATCATCATTAATCTTCCTCACTAATTGGTGTAGGCATCACTGGAACTGATTTCAGTGATGAACTATTTTCCAATTCGGGAGAAGGTACTATTACCTCATCAAGTTCTACTTTTTTCCCACTCACTTCTTTCGAGAGAAACTCCTTCTCTTGAAAGGATCCATTTTAGCAACGAATATTTTGCCTTCGGATCTGTGATAGAAGGTGTACCCAACAATTTCCTTTGGGTATTCTATGAAGACGCACTTCTCCGATTTGGGTTCGAGCTTATCAGGTTGAAAACTTTTTCACATAAGCATTGCAGCCCCAAATTTTAAGAAACGACAACTTTGGTTTCTTGCTAAAACATAGTTCATACGGTGTCATCTCAACAGATTTAGATGGTGCCCTATTTAACGTGAATGCAGTTGTGTCTAATGCATAACCCCACAACGATAGTGGTAAATCGGTAAGATACATCATAGATCGCACCATATCCAATAAAGTGTGATTACCACATTCGGACACACCATTACGTTGTGGTGTTCCATGTGGCATGAGCTGTGAAACTTTTCCACATTGTTTTAAATGAAGGCCAAACTCGTAAATCAAATATTCTCCTCTACGATCAGATTGTAGAAACTTTATTTTCTTGTTACGATGATTCTCCACTTCACTTCTGAAATTCTTTCAACTTTTCAAATGTTTCAGACTTGTGCTTTATTAAGTAGATATACTCATATCTGCTCAAATCATTTGTGAAGGTCAGATAATAACGATACTCTCCACAAGCATCAACACTCATTGGACCGCATACATCGGTATGTATTATTTCCAACAAGTCAGTAGCTTGTTCCATTGTTCCGGAGAACGGAGTTTTAGTCATCTTTCCCAAAAAAGCATGGTTCGCAAGCATCAAATGATTCATAACCAAGTGATTCTGAAATCCATCTTTATGGAGTTTCTTCATCGCTTTACACCGATATGACCCAAACGGCAGTGCCACAAATAAGTTGCACTATCATTATTAACTTTGCATCTTTTGGCATCAATATTATGAATATGTGTATCACTACGATCGAGATCCAACAAACTATTTTCATTGGGTGTATGACCATTGAAGGTTTTATTCATGTAAACAGAACAACAATTATTCTCTGACTTTAAATGAATAACCGTTTTGCAATAAACATGATCAAATCATATTCATGCTCAACGCAAACGCCAAATAACATTTATTTAGGTTTAACACTAATCCCAAAAGTATAGGGAGTGTGCGATGATGATCATATCAATCTTGGAACTACTTCCAACATTCATCGTCACTTCCCCTCAACTAGTCTCTGTTTATTATGTAACTCCTGATTCGAGTTACTAATCTTAGCAACCGAGAAAGTATCAAATACTCAGGGGCTACTATAAACACTAGTAGGCACACATCAATAACCTGTATATCAAATATACCCTTGTTCACTTTGCCATCCGTCTTATCCACCAAATATTCAGGGCATTTCCGCTTCCAGTGACCATTTCCTTTGCAGTGTAAGAACTCAGTTTCAGGCTTTGGTCCAGCTTTGGGCTTCTTCGCGGGAGTGACAACTTGCTTGTCATTCTACTTGAAGTTCCCTTTCTTTCCCTTTGCCCTTTTTTTGAAACTAGTGGTCTTGTCAATCATCAACACTTGATGCTCTTTTCTTGATTTCTACCTTCGTCGATTTCAACATCACGAAGAGCTCGGGAATCGTTTTCGTCATCCCTTGCATACTATAGTTCATCACGAAGTTCTAGTAACTTGGTGATGGTGACTAGAGAACTTTGTCAATCACTATCTTATCTGGAAGATTAACTCCCACTTGATTCAAGCGATTTTAGTACCCAGACAATCTAAGCACAAGCTCACTAGTTGAGCAATTCTCCTCCATCTTTTAGCTATAGAACTTGTTGGAGACTTCATATCTCTCAACTCGGGTATTTGCATGAAATATTAACTTCAACTCCTGGAACATCTCATATGTCCCATGACGTTCAAAACATCTTTGAAGTCCCGATTCTAAGCCATTAAGCATGGTGCACTAAACTAGCAAGTAGTCATCATATTGAGCTAGTCAAATGTTCATAACGTCTGCATCTGCTCCTGCAATAGGTCCGTCACCTAGCGGTGCATCAAGGACATAATTCTTCTGTGCAACAATGAGGACAATTCTCAAATCACGGATCCAATCCGCATCATTGCTACTAACATCTTTCAACACAGTTTTCTCTAGGAACATATCAAAATAAACATAGGGAAGCAACAACGCGAGCTATTGATCTACAACATAATTTGCAAAATACTATCAAGACTAAGTTCATGATAAATTAAAGTTCAATTAATCATATTACTTAAGAACTCCCACTTAGATAGACATCCCTCTAATCATCTAAGTGATCACGTGATCCAAATCAACTAAACCATGTCCGATCATCACATGAGATGGAGTAGTTTTCAATGGTGAACATCACTATGTTGATCATATCTAGTATATGATTCACGCTCGACCTTTCGGTCTCTAGTGTTCTGAGGCCATATCTGCATATGCTAGGCTCGTCAAGTTTAACCTATGTATTCTGCGGGTGCAAAACTTTCTTACACACATTGTATTTGAACGTAGAGCTTATCACACCCGATCATCACGTGGTGTCTCAGCACGAAGAACTGTCGCAACGGTGCATACTAAGGGAGAACACTTATACCTTGAAATTTTCGTAAGGGATCATCTTATAAAGTTACCGTTGAACTAAGCAAAATAAGATGTATAAAAGATAAACATCATATGCAATCAAAATATGTGACATGATATGGGCATGATCATCTTGCGCCTTTGATCTCCATCTCCAAAGTATTGCCATGATCTCTATCATCACCGACACGACACCATGATCTCCATCATCTTGATCTATATCAATGTGTCGTCACATGGTCGTCTCGCCAATTATTGCTCTTGCAACTATTGCTATCGCATAGCGATAAAGTAAAGCAATTATTTGGCGCTTGCATCTTATGCAATAAAGAGACAACCATAAGGCTTCTGCCAGTTGCCGATAACTTCAACAAAACATGATCATCTCATACAACAACTTATATCTCATCATTTCTTGACCATATCACATCACAACATGCCCTGCAAAAACAAGTTAGACGTCCTCTACTTGGTTGTTGCAAGTTTTACGTGGCTGCTACGGGCTGAGCAAGAACCGTTCTTACCTATGCATCAAAACCACAACGATAGTTCGTCAAGTTAGTGCTGTTTTAACCTTCGCAAGGACCGGGCATAGCCACACTCGGTTCAACTAAAGTTGGAGAAATTGACACCCGCCAGCCACCTGTGTGCAAAGCACGTCGGTAGAACCAGTCCCGTGTAAGCGTACACGTAATGTCGGTCCGGGCTGCTTCATCCAACAATACCGCTGAACCAAAGTATGACATGATGGTAAGCAGTATGACTTGTATCGCCCACAACTCACTTGTGTTCTACTCGTGCATATAACATCTACGCATAAAACCAGGCTCGGATGCCACTGTTGGGGAATGTAGTAATTTCAAAAAAATTCCTACGCACACGCAAGATCATGGTGATGCATAGCAACAAGAAGGGATAGTGTTTTCCACGTACCCTCGTAGACCGAAAGCGGAAGTGTTAGAACAACGCGGTTGATGTAGTCATACGTCTTCATGGCCCGACCGATCAAGCACCAAAAGCACGGCACCTCCGAGTTCTAGCTCACGCTTAGCTCGATGACGTCCCTCGAACTCCGATCCAACCGAGTGACGAGGGAGAGTTCCGTCAGCACGATGGCATGGTGACGACGATGATGTTCTACCGTCGCAGGGCTTCGCCTAAGCACCACTACAATATTATTGAGGAGAACTATGGCGGAGGGGGGCACTGCACACGGCTAAGAGATCAATGATCTGTTGTTGTGTCTCTAGAGGTGCCCCCTGCCCCCGTATATAAAGGAGCAAGGGGGGAGGGGGCGGCCGGCCAGGGAGGAGGCGCGCCATGGGGAGTCCTACTCCCACCGGGAGTAGCACTCCCTCCTTTCCTTGTTGGACTTGGAGAAGGGGGGAAAGAGGAGGGAGAGAGAGGAAGGAAAGGGGGGCGCCGGCCCACTCTCTTTGTCCTATTCGGACTAGGGGGAGGGGCGCGCGTTCCAGCCCTGGCCGCCTCTCCTCCTCTCCACTAAGGCCCATTAAGCCCCCGGGGGGTTCCGGTAACCCCTCGGTACTCCGGTAAAATCCCGATTTCACCCGGAACACTTCCGATATCCAAATATAGGCTTCCAATATATCAATCTTCATGTCTCGACCATTTCAAGACTCCTCGTAATGTCCGTGATCACATCCGGGATTCTAAACAACCTTCGGTACATCAAAACTCATAAACTCATAATATAACTGTCATCGAAACTTTAGGCGTGCGGACCCTACGGGTTCCAGAACTATGTAGACATGACCGAGACACGTTTCCGGTCAATAACCAATGGTGGAACCTGGATGCTCATATTGGCTCCTACATATTCTACGAAGATCTTTGTCGGTCAAACCGCATAACAACATACGTTGTTCCCTTTGTCATCGGTACATTACTTGCCCGAGATTCGATCGTCGGTATCTCAATACCTAGTTCAATCTCGTTACCGGCAAGTCCCTTTACTCGTTATGTAATGCATCATTCCGTAACTAACTCATTAGCCACATTGCTTGCAAGGCTTATAGTGATGTGCATTACCGAGAGGGCCCAGTGATACCTCTCCGACAATCGGAGTGACAAAACCTAATCTCGAAATACGCCAACTCAACATGTACCTTTGGAGACACCAGAGATCCTTTATAATCACCCGATTCGTTGTGACGTTTGGTAGCACACAAAGTGTTCCTCCGGTAAACGGGAGTTACATAATCTCATAGTTGTAGGAACATGTATAAGTCATAAAGAAAGCAATAGCAATATACTAAACGATCAACTGCTAAGCTAACGGAATGGGTCAAGTCAATCACATCATTCTCCTAATGATGTGATCCCGTTAATCAAATGACAACTCATGTCTATGGTTAGGAAACTTAACCATCTTTGATTCACGAGCTAGTCAAGTAGAGGCATACTAGTGACACTATGTTTGTCTATGTATTCACACATGTATTATGTTTCCGGTTAATAAAATTCTAGCATGAATAATAAACATTTATTATGAAAAAAGGAAATAAATAATAACTTTATTATTGCCTCTAGGGCATATTTCCTTCATACCTTACTGAAAACCGCTTGTCATTTCCTTCTGCTCCTTGTTGGGTTCGACACTTTTACTTATCAAAAGGACTACAATAGATCCCCTATACTTGTGGGTCATCATGCCACAATAGTTTCAGTTTCATAACCATGCAAAGGATCCAATTCAACCAAAGTAATTAACTCTAGGTCGACAGAGAATTCATAATCCTTATCAGTAACAAAGATAGGCGAAGTAGCAAACTTAGGATCACATTTCATTCTAGCATTCAAAGATTTTTCTTTCAACTTGACTGGTAGTTTCTTTAGGACAAATCTCTAGCTATTTCTCCATCCATAACATAACCCTCAAGTATCTTAGGCATTTCAAATCTAGGAGACCTAGGACTAACAAGTATTTCATAATTCTCTATTTCAAGGGCTTCATCAGTTTCACTAATTTCATCAGTTTCAGCATTCTCAATATCTTTAGCTCTAGCAATTTGTTCATAAAGAAATTCACCTAGTGGCACATTATCATCAAGCAAGGTACTAGCATCAACATAAGCATCACTCATAGCAGAAGTAGCATCATCAAAAACTTGTGACATATCAGGATTAATAGCATGTGGTGGTGTTGCAAGTTTACTCAAAACAGAAGGTGAATCAAGTGTAGAGCTAGATACCTCCCCTCGTCTTAGAGGGAACGATCTTGGTTCTTGTATCTTTCAGATTCTTCATAGTGATAAATAGATAATAATCCCGAGAGACTCAACAAATATAGCTATGCTCCCTGGCAACGGTGCCAGAAAAAGGTCTTGATAACCCACAAGTATAGGGGGTCGCAATAGTTTTCAAGGGTAGAGTATTCAACCCAAATTTATTGATTCAACACAAGGGGAGCCAAAGAATATCTGTAAGTATTAGCAGTTGAGTTATCAATTCAACCACACCTAGAGATTAAATATCTGCAGCAAGGTGATCAGTAGCATGGTAATATGATAGTTTTGATAACAGTGGTAACAGTAGCAATAGTAATGGTAGCAGCGGTAATAGTTTTATAGCAGTTGTAACAATAGCAATAGCAATAGTAACTTAGCAAGATCAATATGTGGAAAACTCATAGGCATTGGATCGGTGAATTTGTTGGATGATATTCATCATATAACAGTCATAACCTAGGGTGACACCGAACTAGCTCCAGTTCATAAATATAATGTAGGCATGTATTCCGTAAATAGTCATACGTGCTTATGGAAAAGAACTTCATGACATCTTTTGTCCTACCCTCCCTTGGAAGCAGGGTCCATAAGGAAACTAAGGGATATTAAGGCCTCCTTTTAATAGAGAACTGGAACAAAGCATTAACACATAGTGAATACATGAACTTCTCAAACTACGATTATCACCGGAGAGTATCCCAATTACTGTCACCCTGAGGTTTACGGATCAGAACACGTAATAGGTGCATATGACTTGCAAGATCGAATCTAGGACATAGATATAATGGTGAAAACATAAACAGTTTAGATCTGAAATCATGGCACTCGGGCCCTAGTGACAAGAATTAAGCATGTCAAAGTCATAGCAACATCAATCTCAAAACATAGTGGATACTAGGGATCAAGCCCTAGCAAAACTAACTCGATTACATGATGAATCTTATCCAACTCCTCACCGACCAGTGAGCCTACAAAGGAATTACTCACTCCCGGTGGGGAGCATCATGGAATTAGTGATGGAGGATGGTTGGTGATGACAAAGACCGAAGATCCCCCTCTCCGGAGCCCCAAACAGACTCTAGATCTGGCCACCCGATGAAAAACAGGAGGTGGCGGCAGCTCCGTATCGTAAAATGCAATGAAACTTCCTCAACTATTTTTTCTAGAAAAATAGGATTTTATAGCGTTGGAATTAGGGTCAGTGGAGCCACAATGGCCCCACCCCCCACCAAAGCGCGCCAGGGGGTGGCGCGCCCTGGTGTCTCATGGGCAGCTAGGGCACCCCCTCTAGCGGGTCTTGGTTCCAGTATTTTTTATTTATTGGGAAATAATTCTCCAAAAAGTTTCGTACATATCCGAGAACTTTATTTCTGCACAAAAACAACACTATGGTAGTTTTGCTAAAAACAGCATAAGTCCGGGTTAGTTTCATTCAAATCATGCAAATTAGAGTCCAAAACAAGAGCAAAAGCGTTAGGAAAAGTAGACACGATGGAGTATCATCAACATGCAGAAGCTTCAGGAGCCAGGAGTCCGGACGACGTGCGAATAACACCTCATCTCATCAGGAAGCCCAACACATGAGCAGGCGATGGTCTGACCCATATCACCAGCCAAGAAAAGCTAAGTACAACCACCCCGTGAGGCGCACTGTTGCCAACTAAGATTCCTTCTCCCTACGACCCTCGCGAGGCATGTTGCCTCCTTTTCATGCAATTTGCTTGTACGTTAAAAGGGGAGCTCTTGAGCATTGCACCTCAGGAGCTCTTACTGGCTCTCGAGCCCTCACCCCCTGGCCTTGTCCCAGGCATCGCAACCTGACATACCAGCGGTGGCCGAACCTCGCTCGGGGGCCGGGTCCTGAGGACATAGAGCATTTTGACAAACGATAAAAAGAGAGGCATGCCTCACAAGGAGATATGGGGAGGAGGGTTGTAGTTCATTGCGTTGATATCGGTTGAGCCACAAAGAACATCAATTTTTCACGCACCCCTTGCGGGATCTGTATTGATTTATCGCACAATAGAAGGTGGATAGCAAGCCAGCTCGAAAGCGCGCCCTCGTGTCGCAAGGATTCCCCACGGGCCACGGATGCCCCATAGTCCACCCCAATCTAAGTTGACCGCCTCGCACGGCGTGCAAGTCTCGCTAATAATGTTCCTTCTTTTCACAATCTCATTGCGGCGGAAACCTTTTCTCACTCATGAGCCGCTTGCGCATCAAGGAGGACCTCCTAAGCATCGCACCTTAGGAGTTCTTACCAAACCTCCAGCTCCTCACCTCCTGGCCTTTGTCGAAGCTTTGATCTATATGTTGTCATCAATTACCAAAAAGGGGGAGATTGGAAGTGCAACTAATCCCCGGGTGGTTTTGGTAATTAATAACAACATATATATCATTGAACTAATAGTTACTTGAGAATCATTTCAGAGAGTTCAGTGATATGGGTATGGCAAGGACTGAAGAAGTGGACCCCCCAAAATGCTAAGGCAAGCATTGGCAAAAGCTCAAGACTCCATTTTTGGTTTAGTGATCCAAGATCACATTGAGTCCATAGGAAAAGCCAATAGTATTAAAAGGGGATGAGGTTATGATGATGATCTGGTTGCTCAAGTGCTTAGTGATACATCTCCTAAACTATCAGCAACTTTCACTGCCATATACACTCATAAGTAGTCTCGGTCCCACCGATATTCCAAACTCACCACACCGAGATGAACCACCTCAGCCATAAGCCAAACCCTAGTAAACTCGGATTTTCCGATTCGAACTCGGTCTCACCGAAACATGAGTTGCCAAGCTTCGTAACTTACATCATCAAATCGGTGTCACCGAGATGATGAAGTCGGTCCCACCAATGGCTGGCAGCTCTTGTCATTGCACGAATCGGACTAACCGAGATTGTATATTCGGTCCCACCGAAAATCCTAACGTTCACATTATTTGAACTATCGGTCTCACCGAGTTGTCCACTTCGGTCCCACCGAGATTGCTCAAATGTGTGTAGCAGTTGGATTTTGTGTGGAGGCTATTTATACCCCTCCACCCCTCTTCATTCGTGGAGAGAGCCATCGAAAGAACTACCACTCCTACCTTACATTTCGAGAAGAGAACTACCTACCCTTGTGTTGAGATCAAGTTGCTCCACTCCCACCATATGAAGCTTGATCTCTAGCCTTCCCAAGTTGCTTTCCACTCAATCCTTTATTCCACCACAGCCAAATCGGTGAGGAGAGTTGAGTGTTGGGGAGATTATCATTTGAAGCACAAGAGCAAGGAGTTCATCATCATCTACAACATCTATTACCTTTTGGAGGTGGTGCCTCCTAGATTGGTTAGGTGTCGCTTGGGAGCCTCCGTCATCGAGATGTGGAGTTGAACCAAGAAGTTTGTAAGGGCAAGGAGATCGCCTACTTCGTGAAGATCTACCCGAGTAAGGCTAGCCCTCCGTGGGCGAGGCCATGATGGAATAGACAAGGTTGCTTCTTCGTGGACCCTTCGTGGGTGGAGCCCTCCATGGACTCGCATGGCCGTTACCCTCCATGGGTTGAAGTCTCCATCAGCGTGGAAATACGATAGCACCACCTATCGTAACCACGAGAAAAATCACCGCGTCTCCAAAATTGCGTTTGCTCTTCTCCACCTCTCTTTACTACATGTGCAATTTACTTTCCGCTGCCTATACTCTAGAATTGCATGTGTAGGGTGATACTTGACTTGATCATAATTGTGAATCGCCAAAAACTGTTCTTTGTCAAAAGGCAGAATTTTATATTGACAAGTAGTCTAATCACCCCCCTCTAGACATACTTTCGATCCTACAAGTGGTATCAGAGCTTTGGTCTCCATTGTATTGGTTTCCATTGCATTGGACTCCATACGCTTGGTTTCACAACCTAGGAGAGTATGGCGTCTAGTGAGGGTAATTTTCGTAGAGGTCCTTACTTTGATGGTACAAATTTTGCTAGTTGGAAGCATAAAATGAAAATGCATATTCTTGGTCATAACCCAGCCGCATGGGGCATTATTTGTGTTGGTATGCAAGGTGAATTCTTGAGGAAGGAAAAGTTCGGATCGTGGGTTACACCGGAAGAATTGCGGATGTTGCAAAACAATGCTCAAGCTTGTGACATTCTCTTCAATGCCTTGTGTCGAGAAGTTCAACAAAATCAGCCGTCTTGAGAATGCAAAAGAGATTTGGGATACTTTGGTTGAAATGCACGAAGGTACCGAGTCCGTGAAGGAATCAAAGCTAGATATTCTTCAAGGTCAACTTGACAAGTTCAAGATGAAGGATGGTGAAGGAGTCGCTGAAATGTACTCTAGGCTTGCTCTCATCACAAATGAGATTGCGGCTTAGGAAGCGAAGAAATGACCGACCGATTCATCATCAAGAAGATTCTCAGAGCTTTGGATGGAAAGTATGACACCGTGTGCACTTTGATTCAAATGATGCCAAACTACAAGACTCTCAAGCCAACCGAAGTCATTGGAAGAATTGTTGCTCATGAGATGACACTTAAGGATAAGGAAGAGCTTCACAACAAGTCAAGTGGTGCTTACAAAGCTACAAGTGATGCTCCCACAACCTCAAGTGACAAGTTGGTTTCCAATGAAGAGATAACCCTAATGGTCAAGAACTTCAACAAATTCTACAAGAATAGAGGCAAAGAGAGAAGCTCAAAGTCTAGATCATATGATGAAAAGAGATCTTCTAGTCGTGATCGAAACTGCTACAATTGTGGAAGACCCGGACACTACTCAAATGAGTGTACGGCTCCCCACAAGAGAAGAGAAGAATGTCCAAGAAGAAGAAGCTCAAGAGACGAGTCACCTCGGAAAGAGAGAAGGAGCAGAGATGATCGTTATGAACGAAGACCCTCTCGGAGAAGCAAGGATTCGGAGAGGAAAGACAAGTCATCAAGGAGCTACACAAGAAGAAAACATCAAGCTCATGTAGGTGAATGGGTCTCGGCCCGACTCAGACAATCAATCCGGAGGAAGCTATCACTCCGACTCCGACTACAGATCCAGATGAAGGTGTTGCGGTCTTGCTCTCGTATCCTCCAACTCCAACTCCTCGACTTATTTGATTCACCAAATGAGGGAATTGGAAGATGCTTCATGGCTAAAGGCCCCAAGGTATCACACCCTGAATTCATTGACTTTGATAGTGATGAGGATGACTTGCTTGGTGAAGATGAGCTCTTGCATGATAAATCCAGTGAGCCTAGTAACGATGAACATGCTAGTAGTCTTTATAGTCGAGAAGAGTCGAATGACAATGCTATGAAGGAGATTGAGCGTCTAACTAAAGAACTAAACAATCTTAAGGTAGCTCATGAAACAACTCAAGAAGATCATAGAGAGCTCCTAAGATCTCATGAGAAGCTACGCTTCGAGAAGCTCACTCTAAAGCAAGAACATGAGTTTCTAAAAGCAATCAATGACGATCTTCGAAAGAAGAGTTCTTCATATCTTGCCAAACGACTTCTCTTGTCTAATTTCTTGCCACCCATTAAGACTAAGCATGACAAGCATAAGAAAAATTCTTCCTCTAGCAGTAACAATAACCATGCTAAATCCAATGTTGTTGCTTCTAGTAGTTCTCTTGATTCCACTAACAATGTTTCAAGCCAAGTTACACTTGAGCAAGAAAATAGTTTATTGAAAGGGATCATAGAGAAAGGTGTCTACAAGAGCCTTGCCGGAAGCAAAAACTTTGAGGAAATTGTTCGCAAGCAAGGAAGGCACCGGAAGAATCAAGGAATTGGTTTTGAGCGAAAGTTCAACGCCGAAGGCGTTGAGTGGGAAGAAGGTCGATATCCTACTCCACAGTTTGTTCCTCAAAAGGAGAGGTATGATCCTACTTCTTCCAATGTGGAACAAGCTCAAGATGACCTTCCACCACAAGACCACAAGCTAAAAGGCAAGGACAAGCTTCAAGAGGAGATTGATGCATTTGTTGAAGCACCTCAAGCCATGGTCAAGTGGGTTCCCAAGGAAGCGTCAAGTTCTACTTCGTCAAGCTCAACTACAACCCCAAGGATTCCCATCAAGATGATGTGGATCGAAGAAGAAGAACTAGAAAGTTCTTGAGGGTGACTCCGCCAACATACTTCACTCACATTCATTTTGGCAAAAACTTGTGCAATCAACTTCCACATCGTGCACTAGTTCATGGAGTCACAAACCCTCTTGTTGGTAAGTCAAGGGACAAGGTAATCATTGCTTTCATGGACATCATCTATTGTGAACTTCAATCTATGTCCATGGATATCCTTGTTTGTTCCTTGTGGGACTAACCCATGTAGGTATTGAAAGTGCCCGAATCCAAAGGATAGATCCCAACTCTTGATGATCTCCATCAACATTGAGCATCCACATCTTCAACATCTACATGAAGTCTTCTCGACAACCCAAGGTTAGTTTGACCCTTTAAAGGGGTTCTCACATCTAGGGGAGCTTTGCTCTAAAAATTGAGCTAAAGCATCTTCAAATGATGTGAACACATCAATGCTTTATGTAAAAGTGGTAACCCCACTTGTGCTTAAACGATGAGTATGACCTATGATCAAATGTCCTCATTTGGCTCCTAAGTCAATATACTCATATAAAGATGACCTAGTCATCAACAAATTGTGTGTTAGTTGCTAGGGTTTTGGTTGTGCATGTTTGACACATATTTCATTTGCTATCTTATTGTGTGAGCATGTTGGATGCATGATTTTATCCATTCGAGGACATCCATTTGTTGTTTTGGTCGTTTTGATTTTTTTTTTCTGACCAAATGGATGGACAAGAATGCCTAAGTACCTCCCCTAGCTATCTATGCTTTCTTGTCTCAAATTCTATTCATGCTTACATCACAAACTTTGAACAAGTCATTTTGGACCCTCCGGGTGAGGAGCACTCGAGCCACCGATCCGTCAAGGGCTAATTTCAAAACCCTCTAATTGATTTCGGTCGGACCAACTCACTCAAACTCGGTCGAACCGAAAGCATTTAGACGATCTAGGTTTTCATCTCGGTGAAACCGAGTTGTGATTTTCGGCGTGACGAAGTGCATAATCGCTTAGCGTTATCCATCTCGGTGCCACCGAGTTTACAACTCGGTCCCACCGACAGCGAAGGGTATATATATTCCGAGGGCGCGTGCGTTGATTCCTCCTTCAAACGTTTAGCCCCACACCCCTTGCCGCCATCGCCTTGGTCTCCGGATCGTCGCCGTGCCGCGCTTTGTGCGCCCTCGCCGCAGTCTCCGTCGCCGTCAACGGACATCTCCTCCGCGCCGTTGCCGCCGTAGAAAAACTCCACCAAGTTAGGGTGAGTTTTGATCCCACTCGTGCTCCCATCTCCGATTCAATGCACGTTTGGATTGCCTAGTATCTTGCCACGATTGAAATCTTCCTGTACACCAGATTGGTTCGTTTGAACTAGATTCGAGTAAAAGTTTTAGGGTTAGGTTTCCACAGAACACATCTCGGTGAGACCGATTTTATATTTTCGGTATGACCGATTTGGCCTATGGCCATTGCACTGCACCCTTCGGTCCAACCGAGTTGTGCAAAATCGGTGTGACCAAAATGAAGATTCTGTGAAACCCTAGTGTTTTCGGCAGATCGAAACCCACTTCGTCAAACCGAAAGTGGTGTGCCAAGCTCTGTTTAACACTTCGGATTCACGAACCTTAAACTCGGTCGACGAAATGTCTTTCGTGAAAGCCTAATACTAGAATTTGAACTCATTTTTTTGCAAAAACTTCGCATTTTGTGATGACTCTTCTTCTCTGCCTACACCTTATCTATTCACGGGTTGTCACCATGTGGGATGCAGTGATGGTGAGAACAGGTCGAGACACCCATTGCAGATATTCGAGGCGGGCACTAGTCCCGATCCTAGTAGCTCATCGATGATGGTGAGAGGAGTACACCAAGTGGCATGCCTCCTGCAGCCACCAGAGCTAGAAAGAAGAGGAATTCAGATGATGAGGATTCAGATTTTGTTGTTGAGGAAGAGGTGACCTCAAAGCCTAAAGGAAGGTTGTTGCCAAAGAGCAACAAGGTCAACAATCTAAGAAGGGCACCGACAAAGTCAAGCGATCAACTGTTGCTAAGAAGCTGAATTTGGGAGAGGCAGCTACAAGCAAAGTGAAGAAAACCACCAAGAGAAAGAGGATAGTGCATGATGCAGCAGTAGAGGATGAGGATGAGGAAGCACCCCAGCCTCCTCCTCAGAAGCCGAAGCTCATGGGTGATGCCATTAAGGCTGGAGCCACATCAAAGCCCAAGAAATCTGCTCCAGCTAAGGCAGCTCCAGCAAAGCCTGCTGCCAAGCCCAAGAAGACCGTCAGGAACATTCCAGCGTCTGAAAAGAACAAGGATGATGTGCCACCAGCTGAGTCTGACAGTGAAGGACCAGTTTTGCTGAAACTTCGTCCAAAACTGCCACTTCATAATGATGCTCATCCTCAAGCTGAGGATATGAAGGCAAGGAAAGATAAAGGTCTCAGGCTATGGAGACAATCTGACCCATATGTCGTGAGGAGAAGAACTGCTGTAGATCCCAGATTTCACACCAGAGAGCAGCAGGACTTCTATGAGACCGTGCCGATGGACAAGAAGCCCATAGTCGCGAGACACGATATGTTGATTGGAAGTACATTGACAAATGAAGAGCCTGAGATTTCTTTCCACATGTGCATGAAAGTTTCTTTGCATGTGGAGTTGCAGATTTTGTAGGTCGAAATTGACCGGTTGGAGCGATGAGATGATAATGCAATTTTATGCCACAGCTCACTTCTACGATGGAAAGATTATATGGATGGTGAAGGTCAAAGGTTTTCTTCTTCTGTTGAAGAATGGGCAGAAATTCTGAATGCTCAAAGGCAACGAGAAGATGATATTGATGTATCTGGATTCCAAAGAAGAATCATGAATCCATGAAGAACATGTACAAAGAGGTTCCAGCAGAGGATTTGGGAATCTGGAAGCTCGGCTCGATCTACCATCTCGAGGCAGGCTTACCTACCACTAATACCATTTTGAGGCATACCTTGATGCCCAAGTCCGAGATGATCGCATGATCGAGGATACTCTATCAACATGCTGCACATACTTGATGAGAGAGCACCTTTCAAGGTGATGGACTTGATGGTAGAGACCATTAAGAGGACTGCGGTGACGAGAAAAGGTCGTGTGGATTTGCCCATGATTCGGATGCTTATCAATGCCAAGTTTGGCACGGCACGTTCTTGTTGGATAGAGAACATTTACCGTTGCAGCAGCGAGCATGAAGACAATGTTGTTGTGATGAATGAGGAGGATCCGACATCTGTTGAAGGTCAAGCCAAGATCGAAGCTGCTAAGAAAGCCAAAGTCGACAAGGAAGCAAAGCAACAGCTAAACCAAAGAGTTTGGAGAGCAAATTCTTGAAGCTACCCAAAGGATTGAACAACGCTCGCCAGCATTATGCAGTCTCGGGAGAGCTTAGAGAGGATTGTTGACGAGAAGATCTATGCTCTGGGCGTGAAGTCGATGAAGTACAAGTGACCGCCAACAAGCTCGAGGCGGACATTGAGGAAGCAAAGCAGCAAAAGCGAGAGCTAATCGTGAGTTGCAGGATGACTTAGTCCAGATTCTCGGCTGACAGATGCTCCGGTTCCCAAAGGATCCCGATCAGCTGCTATTCGATGGTCGACACGGGACTACAGCTTCGGCACCTCCACAGTTCAAAGATTACTCCTACTCCAGCTCCAGCTCCAAAGTGTCCACTCCACCAAAGACAGACATCGGTGAAGTCTTCGCCGATCTTTGTCATATCCACTCCGACATCAACCTGCACGGGAGCCGCCAACAGAGTCCACGGTGGCTTAGCTCTATGCTTTTTGAACTTTTGGTAACTTGTTGCCAAAGGGGAACAATTGTATAGATCATAGGGCTTCGAGAGAGAGAGTGTTGTTGTCTTTGCGCTTTTGCTCCTTCGTTCTTTTGCGGTTTCTTTGAGATACTTTTGGTTTTCGAGACATTCAATGTGTTTGATACTCCGTTTGATTCTACCTTAATGAGTGCTTGGTCGTACTATGCTTTAATGTGTGCTTAATGCTTATCATATGCCATTCCTATCTCGTATGACCATTTACTCATGTCTTGGTGATTGGGTGCATGCTGTTCATTCTTATCATTTTGTGCGCTCCACCAAGATGTATGTGACATGGAAGAGTGACCCATGATCCTAATCGATTGTGCATTTGCATTCAAGCGCAAATCTTAAATAATGCACAAATTTAGGGGGAGCTCTTGCTTATCACATACTTCTCAAAGCGATGATATTATTCATTGATTATATCCTTTGTCGAAGCTTTGATCTATATGTTGTCATCAATTACCAAAAAGGGGGAGATTGAAAGTGCAACTAATCCCGGGTGGTTTTGGTAATTAATAACAACATATATATCATTGAACTAATAGTTACTTGAGAATCATTTCAGAGAGTTCATTGATATGGGTATGGCAAGGATGAAGAAGTGGACCCCCAAAATGCTAAGGCAAGCATTGGCAAAAGCTCAAGACTCCATTTTGGTTTAGTGATCCAAGATCACATTGAGTCCATAGGAAAAGCCAATAGTATTAAAAGGGGATGAGGTTATGATGATGATCTGGTTGCTCAAGTGCTTAGTGATACATCTCCTAAACTATCAGCAACTTTCACTGCCATATACACTCATAAGTAGTCTCGGTCCCACCGATATTCCAAACTCAGTCACACCGAGATGAACCACCTCAGCCATAAGCCAAACCCTAGTAAACTCGGATTTTCCGATTCTGAACTCGGTCTCACCGAAACATGAGTTGCCAAGCTTCTGTAACCTTCGGTCATCAAATCGGTGTCACCGAGATGATGAAGTCGGTCCCACCGAAACTGGCATGCTCTTGTCATTGCACGAATCGGACTAACCGAGATTGTATATTCGGTCCCACCGAAAATCCCAACGTTCACATTATTTGAACTATCGGTCTCACCGAGTTGTCCACTTCGGTCCCACCGAGATTGCTCAAATGTGTGTAGCGGTTGGATTTTGTGTGGAGGCTATTTATACCCTCCACCCCTCTTCATTCGTGGAGAGAGCCATCAGAAAGAACTACCACTCCTACCTTACATTTCTGAGAAGAGAACTACCTACCCTTGTGTTGAGATCAAGTTGCTCCACTCCCACCATATGAAGCTTGATCTCTAGCCTTCCCAAGTTGCTTTCCACTCAATCCTTTCTTCCACCACAGCCAAATCAGTGAGGAGAGTTGAGTGTTGGGGAGATTATCATTTGAAGCACAAGAGCAAGGAGTTCATCATCATCTACAACATCTATTACCTTTTGGAGGTGGTGCCTCCTAGATTGGTTAGGTGTCGCTTGGGAGCCTCCGTCATCGAGATGTGGAGTTGAACCAAGAAGTTTGTAAGGGCAAGGAGATCGCCTACTTCGTGAAGATCTACCCCGAGTAAGGATAGCCCTCCGTGGGCGTAGGCCATGATGGAATAGACAAGGTTGCTTCTTCGTGGACCCTTCGTGGGTGGAGCCCTCCGTGGACTCGCGCAGCCGTTACCCTCCGTGGGTTGAAGTCTCCATCAACGTGGAAGTACGATAGCACCACCTATCGGAACCACGAGAAAAATCACCGCGTCTCCAAAATTGTGTTTGCTCTTCTCCACCTCTCTTTACTACATGTGCAATTTACTTTCCGCTACCTATACTCTAGAATTGCATGTGTAGGGTGATACTTGACTTGATCATAATTGTGAATCTGCCAAAAACTGTTCTTTGTCAAAAGGCAGAATTTTTATATTGACAAGTAGTCTAATCACCCCCCCTCTAGACATACTTTCGATCCTACAATCATGAAAAAGGGACCAAGCCTAAACGAGGAGCGCCACAATTAAACCTAGTTATGAACCACGAATGCACTCAAAATAAGGCGCGAGCGCCAAATTTCTTACACGCCCTTGTGGGGCCCATGTTGCTTCGATGCACGAAATGAAAGAAAACAAAAGAAACTTGCTCACGGAGGTCGCCGCTCCCGGAGCACCAACTCGGGCGCCGCCTGCGCCTAGTCGAAATCCTCCTCCTTGACGCGGGGGCACGAGGAGTCATCGGAGTCGTCGTCGCTTCCGCTTCTCCTGCAAGAGGTGTTGCCGCCATTGCTGTCGCTGGAGGAGCCGCCACTTCTGCCGCTGTCGCTCTCCATGCAGCAGTCTAGGCGGCAGCAGGTGACCCCGAAGATCTTCATGAAGAGTGTGGCGGCCCTGTCGTACTTGAAGTGGAGGAAGTGCCCCTCCTTCAAACCGCGGGCGAGGGCGGACGACTTCCACCCCCGCTTCAAGAACATGAAGCTGGTAAAGGCGAATTCTGTCGCCACCTAGGATGAGCCATTGCAGCAGCCGTCCGAATCCAGCCATAGGCCCAAGGGCGCGCGCTTCGCCATCTCCTCGCGAAGGTGTCGGGGAGGCAAAGCCAGGTCCATGGGTTGTGGTGCATACTCACGATGAACTCGCAGGCCGTGTCAGAGGAGTGGCTCTACGATCGAGGCAGCCAGGAAGACGTGCCGCTCTGCCTACCCCCACACCTGCGTCCGTGGGTGGAGTGCTCATCGTGGCTGCTGAAGCCGGCGTAGGATGAAAGTGGGGGGGAGTCCGCGTCCGCATGGAGTCGCCCCGGGCGTGGGGACAACCGTGCGAGGGCAGCCCCGTCCCCTCATCGGCCTTGGCGGCTCCACTTCTTCTGCGGCCGCGTTTCCCTTCTGGGTTGTGGAGAACCTCCTCAAAGGCGCCATGGCTGCAGCGGCGATTGCTACTTCTTGAGCTTGCATTGGTTTTTCCCTTGAAGAGGAAAGGGTGATGCAGCAAAGTAGAGATAAGTATTTCCCTCAGTTTAAGAACCAAGGTATCAATCCAGTAGGAGACAACGCACAAATCACCGAATACTTGCACAAACAATCAAACAACTTGCACCCAATTCGATAAAGAGGTTGTCAATCCCTTCACGGTTACTTTCAGAAGTGAGATCTGATAGAGATAGATAAAGGATAAAGTAAATATTTTGGGTACTTTTGGTTTATAGATCTGAAAGTAAATGATTGCAAAATAGTAGATCAGAAACTAATATGATAGATCGGAAACTTATATGATGGAAAATAGACCCGGGGCCATAGGTTTCCCTAGAGGCTTCTCTCAAGATAGCAAATAATACGGTGGGTGAACAAATTACTGCCAAGCAATTGATTAAAAGTGCAAGTATGACAGTATCTAAGGCAATGATCATGAATATAGGCATCACGTCCGTGTCAAGTAGACCGAAAAGATTCTGCATCTACTACTATTACTCCACACATGACCGACTCCTGCCTGCATCTAGAGTATTAAGTTCATCAAGAACAGAGTAACACATTAAGTAAGATGACATGATGTAGAGGAATTAACTCAAGCAATATGATGAAAACCCCATATTTTATCCTCGATGGCAACAATACAATACGTGCCTTGCTGCCCCTACTGTCACTGGGAAAGGACACCGCAAGATTGAACCCAAAGCTAAGCACTTCTCCCATTGCAAGAAAAACCAATCTAGTTGGCCAAACCAAACCGATAGTTCGAAGAGAATTACAAAGATATCAAATCATGCATCAAAGAATTCAGGGAAGATTCAAATAATAATCACAGATAAGCTGATCATAAATCCACAATTCATCGGATCTTGGCAAACACACCGCAAAAAAGTATTACATCAAATAGATCTCCAAGAACAACGAGGAGAACATGGTATTGAGAATCAAAGAGAGAGAAGAAGCCATCTGGCTAGTAGCTATGGACCCGTAGGTCTGTGGTAAACTACTCACGCTTCATAGGAAGGGCAATAGAGTTGATGGAAGCCCTCCATGGTCGAATCCCCCTCTGGCAGGGTGCCAGAAAAGGTCTCTAGATGGGATCTCACAGATATAGAATGTTGCAGTGGTGGAAAACTGTTTCCGTGGATGCCTTTGGTGGTTTGAGGATATTTGGGAATATATAGGCAAAAGAATTAGGTCAGGGGAGTCACGGGGGGCACAACGAAGGGGGTGCGCCCTACCCCCCTAGGCGCGCCCTCCACCCTTGTGGCCGCCTCGTGGCTCCTCCGACTTCATCTCCAAGTCTCCTGGGTGTCTTCTGGTCCAAGAAAAATCATCGCGAAGGTTATATTCCGTTTGGACTCTATTTGGTATTCCTTCTCTGTGAAGCTCAAAAACAAGGAAAAAACAGAAACTGGCATTGGGCTCTAGGTTAATAGGTTAGTGCCGAAAATAATATAAAATAGCATATTAATGCATATAAAGCATCCAAAACAGATAATATAATAGCATGGAACAATAAAAAATTATAGATACGTTGGAGACATATCAAGCATCCCCAAGCTTAATTCATGCTCGTCCTCGAGTTGGTAAATGATAAAAACAGAATTTTTGATGTGGAATGCTACCTAACATATTTTGTGTCATGCACAACCCCAATGACAAGCCAAGCAATTGTTTCATACTTTTGATGTTCTTAAACCTTTTCAACTTTCACACAATACATGAGTGTGAGCCATGGACATAGCACTATAGGTGGAATAGAATATGGTGGTTGTGGAGAAGAAAAAAAGAGGGAGATAGTCGCACATCAACTAGGTGTATTAATCGGCTATGGAGATGCCCATCAATGGATATCAATGTGAGTGAGTAGGGATTGCCATGCAACGGATGCACTAGAGCTATAAGTTTATGAAAGCTCAAAAAGAAAACTAAGTGGGTGTGCATCCAACTTGCTTGCTCACGAAGACCTAGGGCAATTTGAGGAAGCCCGTTGATGGAATATACAAGCCAAGTTCTATAATAAAAAATTCCCACTAGTATATGAAAGTGACAACATAGGAGACTCTCTATCATGAAAATCATGGTGCTACTTTGAAGCACAAGTGTTTCGTTCTTTTTTGGGCCTTCTTTTTTTGGCCTTTTCTCCTTTTTTTCATTTCCTCACATGGGACAATGCTCTAATAATGAAGATCATCACACTCTTATTTACTTACAACTCAAAAATTACAACTCGATACTAGAACAAAATATGACTCTATATGAATGCCTCCGGCGGTGTACTGGGATGTGCCACGAATCAAGAGTGACATGTATGAAAGAATTATGAACAGTGGCTTTGCCACAAATACGATGTCAACTACATGATCATGCAAAGCAATATGACAATGATGAAGCATGTCATAATAAACGGAACGGTAGAAAGTTGCATGGCAATATATCTCGGAATGGCTATGGAAATGCCATAATAGGTAGGTATGGTGGCTGTTTTGAGGAAGGTATATGGTGGGTGTATGGTACCGGCGAAAGTTGCGCGGTACTAGAGAGGCTAGCAATGGTGGAAGGATGAGAGTGCGTATAATCCATGGACCTAACATTAGTCATAAAGAACTCACGTACTTATTGCAAAAATCTATTAGTCATCGAAACAAAGTACTACGTGCATGCTCCTAGGGGGACAGATTGGTAGGAAAAGACCATCTCTCGTCCTCGGCCACCACTCATAAGGAAGACAATCAGAAAACATCTCATGCTCCAACTTCGTTACATAACGGTTCACCATACGTGCACGCCACGAGACTCACAAACCTTAACACAAGTATTTCTGAAATTCACAACTACTCACTAGCATGACTCTAATATCACCATCTTTATATCTCAAAACAATCATAAAGAATCAAACTTCTCATAGTATTCAATGCACTTTATATGAAAGTTTATATTATATCCCTCTTGGATGCCTATCATATTAGGACTAAATTTATAAACAAAGCAAATTACCATGTTGTTCGAAGACACTCAAAATAATATAAGTGAAGCATGAGAGTTCAACAATTTCTATAAAATGAAACCACCGCCGTGCTCTAAAAAGATATAAGACGCACTAGAGCAAAACTGCCTAGCTCAAAAGATATAAGTGAAGCACATAGAGTATTCTAATAAATCATGATTCATGCATATCCTCTCAAAAGGTGTGTACAGCAAGGATTATTGTGGCAAACTAAAAAGAAAACACTCAAATCATACAAGATGCTACAAGCAAAACACATATCATGTGGTGAATAAAAATATAACTTGCAAAGCGGTCGATCCGTTAGTAGCTGACTAAAATATGCTTTTGGTGGCCCCTTAACAGGCTTTGAGGTAAACAAAGTAATGCTTTTCTATAAAGGGTATTCTTTGTAAGTAACATTTGAGCATACCTTATTTGTAGTAGCCCCCGAGACTCTGGCAGGTTGTGAAGAAACCTGGCAGAGGATCGAAATCATGAGGACAGTGGCCTAAGTGTCGTGTTGGTTTTATCTTGCAGGCGTCGGCGTTGGCGGCTGCTGCTAATGCCACGGAGCTGGTTGAAATAAAGCAGAACTCTCAATGAAAGCACCAATGTCGTTGTCAAAACCGACGGATCTTGTGTAGGGGGTCCCAAACTGTGGATATTGGACCTATGGGGAACAAGGGACGCGTGACACTATATTTACCCAGGTTCGGGCCCTCTCTAAGAGGTAATACCCTACATCCTACTTGATTATATTGCTTGTGTATATGGGGATTACATGGTTGATATACCACAAGATCAGATGAACTAAACCCTAGACTAGTAGGATGGTGATTGTTCTCTTCGTCTCTACGGACTAAACCCTCTAGCTTATATAGGCACCAGGGGTACTAGGGTCTACATATAGTCGGTTACATCAAGGGAACACCAGATCTTTCCATCTTGACTTGGAGTGCACACCAAGGCACAACAGGTATTCGGTCCAGATACACTGCGGCCCAACAGTACGGTCTATGAGAGATAGGCCAGCAACTAGGGGACCCTAGTATAGGGCTCCCTCATATATTATTGTTGGTGTATTAAACATGGATGTGCAATACCCCGACTTATGCACAGGCAAGTGAAAGCTCTCCCGCCAAAGGAACGCCTTGATGAAATTTCCATGTCAAAAGAAGTAGCACTTTGAGAGATCAAGGAGCGCATCAAGAAGACCAAGACAAACCACAAAGATGAAGCCGACCCTTGCCGACAAGCCAGGACCGAAGAGACGAAGGCCTAGTAGGCACTGGATCCGGCAAGGCCTCGCCTACCACCAGCACTCCACCTCACCAAGCAGGTAGTCACCCATTGGTGAGGTGTCAAGCCCTCAAGAACTTTGGTGAGGCTTGTCGGGCACATGGAAGCCAGTTGTCAGTGCAACAGACCCTGGGTCTATTGCCCTGACTGTGCACAGGCACAAGATTAAGAATAAAGCACCAGCCCAAGGCGAAGTATAAGAAACCAAGAGACTCGAAGAACCAACAAGCAGACCAGAGGGACCATGACCAAGCCAGAAGAACAAGATATCGTCAGGAAAGAGGCATCCCTTGCCGGGCAGGCGAGCCTGGCAAGGGGCAAAGCCACTGAGGGAGTCCTGGATAAGGAGGTATCTGGACAGCCGGACTATATACTTTGGCCGGACTGTTGGACCGTGAAGATACAAGACTCAAGACTTCGTCCCGTGTCCGGATGGGACTCTCCTTTGCATGTAAGACAAGCTTGGCAATCTGGATGTTAGATCTCCTTCTTTGTCACCGACTCTGTGTAACCCTAGCCTCCTCCGGTGTCTATATAAACCGGAGGGTTTAGTCCATAGGAGGACAACAATCATAATCATCATAGGCTAGCTTCTAGGGTTTAGTCTCTACGATCTCGTGGTGGATCAACTCTTGTAATACTCATATCATCAAGATCAATCAAGCAGGAAGTAGGGTATTATCTCCATCGAGAGGGCCCGAACCTGGGTAAAACATTGTGTCCCCTGCCTCCTGTTACCATTAGCCTTAGACGCACAGTTCGGGACCCCCTACCCGAGATCCGCCGGTTTTTACACCGACATTGGTGCTTTCATTGAGAGTTCCTCTGTGTCGTTGCTGCAAGGCTCGATGGCTCCTTCAATCATCAACAACAACGCGGTCCAAGGTGAGACTCTTCTCCGACGGTGAACTACACAGTCGATATCCGCGGAGACTTGATCTTCGACGGATTCAGGCCTATGCCAGGAGCGCCGGACAGTCACGACGAGCACGGTTTAGACCTGCTGTCAGACAATATTCGAGATATCGCGCCTGCAATAGCTCTAGACCTAAATCCGGGGCAGATCGTGTTGTTCGAGGACGGGTGGATGGACCCCGCCCCGGAGGCCGCGTACTCTTCGGCGGTAGAGCCAAACACAGACTCCATCCCTAAGGAAGCCTGTGTCACCGGACCCCCGGACTTGTGTCCGGCCGTAGGTTCCAAACTGCACGCACCCGAGCCCACCGAATTCGGTTGGGATCCGGTAATGGAGTTCACTGCTGCGGATAACTTTCAGTACTCGCCCTTCGGCGACATGCTGGATTCATTAAGGTCTCTCTCTTTGTCAGGAGACTCTTGGTCGAACTATGTCCAGCTCGAATGGGAAGCAGGCGACGAGGAAATTCGTTGCCCACCCACCACCCACTTCATTGCCACTGTCGATGATTTGACCGACGCATTCGACTTTGACTCCGAGGACATCGACGGTGTGGACGACGATGCAGGAGAAGAAAAGGAACCACCGCCCACGGGGCGCTGGACAGCCACCTCCTCGTATGATTTATATATGGTGGACACTCCCAGAGAAACCAATGGCGATGAGGCAACAGGGGATAATCCCTTATGGAATAAATCAAAGCATGGGCGTCATCGACACCGCTCCAAGCCCCGCCATAGCAATACTAGCACAGGAAACGAAACCAATCCGGATGGTGCCGAAGATGAATACAATCCCGATCAGCCTGCCTTCGAGCAGGCCGAACAGGAAGACGGGCAGGATAGCCCAGATGAACAGGCGACGGACAGATACTCGGAGGAGGACAACCACATGCCTCCCTCCGAAGACGAGGTGAGCCTCGACAACGATGAATTCGGCGTACCTGAAGATCCCGTAGAGCAGGTTCGCTTCAAGTGACGGCTTATGGCCACTGCAAGAAACCTCAAAAAGAAGCAGCAACAGCTCCAAGCTGACCAAGATCTGCTCACAGACAGATGGACTAAGGTCCTGGCAGCCGAGGAATACGGACTCGACCGCCCCACCAAAGGGTACCCAAAGCACAATTTGCTACCTCAAACTTGAGAAGGAGGTTCTAAAGCCCACACCCCGATGCCAATACATCACGGCCCGGGGCAATATGCAGGAAACGTGAGGCAGCATCCATAAACCTCGATGCAACAGACATAAGCGTCACAAAAATAATGATGACGCCCAAGACACGGCAGTCGATGCCGGATTCCGCGGCTCCCAGTCCGGTCAGCGGAAAGAGAACAACACAGGCCCATCCGGCCCGGGCAGTATACTCGACCAACCATGTCAAATTCATGGTACCCCTGGAATGGCAGCCAATCATACCAGTAGAGAATGTCAGATCTTCAAAACAAAACGGCCGGTCGTGCACCGAAAACAATAAAAAGGGGGTCTCAAGGCTATGAAGACAACGAGGATCCCATACCATCAAACATTATGAGGTAAAAGAAAAATCCTCCGCAAACCAACAAGGAAACGAATGTGTACTCCTCGGGATGCCAACTCAACAATACAAGTCACCCCACGGTACAAAAATACGGCCGATCATCTCTGATCACACAGACCGTCTAGCCAATTTCAACCATGGCAATTCAATTGCACTTACCATCGACCAACAGTTGGTGGGTTCCACCTCAACGAGCCCCTATTGGCATAAACAACAGCCCAAAGTTGCTGCGCCAAGACACAGTTCACCAGATAGGTATTGATCGCTCGAGGATCAAACCCACTAAAAACGTCTTCTCAAAGATGTCGCTCCAGGTGTAAAGGCCAAGTTTTATAGGCCCACCACCCTGGAGATTGTCTTCGGATCACCAAACAAACACCATACCGAAGAGTAAGTCTTCGGCATTGTCCCCTCATACAGTAACTATTATATACTACCGGGACGAACCGCGTTGGCTCGACTCAACGCAGTACCACACCATGCCAAACCCACGTGACATAGTCACAATTATGGGCAAGGCCGAACTCCACCCCGACACTAGAAAGTATACCGTCGCTGAGGTAGGGAGTTGTGCCTTTCTATCGAACCTCGATTCGACAGCCAACCCCCCGGACACCAACAAAGGGGTCTGAGCTACTTTACGGCATGATAGCCCGGCTCGACCAGGCTCCGATCAAGCACCCGCGGTTCAACCACCCTATGACACGCAAATTCCTCTAAGCATTTTTCTTTACAGGCTCACTTTTGCGCAGAACAGGACTGGCGACATGGAATCAGCTCGGACGCACAAAGAGGGAATACACTAGTATTCCCCAAGAAGACAGTCCGGATACACTTCGGATCCGCACATAGCTTCCTCCCGTCCGGTCGCAACAGGTTCCGCCAGTATACCTCCTTTCATAGCATAAACCATACTTATACGCATAGACGTGCCACTCCACTACAACACGTAGAACTATATGACACTTACCGGCCGTCATTCCTCATTGACGCCTTTTTCGTCATAATGGCACTCGCACATAGTGTCATGCCCCACTATGCCAGGGGCTTCATTGTCCTCATAATATGGCAACAAAGTCCGGCCACCCTTTCGGTCGCTCGGCACCCCGAACTTATAGCACTATATTCATCAGCTCCGAATCATGTCTTGGGTCATTAGTTGGGTTTGCCCGGCTCCCATGTTTTGGTACCTTATGTTCCGCTCCATCGGCTAAGGTAGCGCTGGGAGAACTACTGCGATTGTGTCCCGGTTCTTTAGGATGAGCACCTCAGTAGAGAAAGCCGAAAACTGACTATCATGATACGGCGAGAGCTGGTCAGCTGTTCGAGAGGTTGTAAAATCTATAAGGATTTATTCCACATAATGCCATAACAAATGCAGTGTGACGGATCGGTCTTCCAATCAGGCGCTGTTAGAGCCCCTCGTATGGTCTTCCGAACACCAGGGGTTGCGCCTACCATACTCGAATTCCTATGGCTAAGTGGGAGTGATAAAGCCCTATAGTCTGATTGCCTGGTTCGTTGTGATGAACACCTCCTTCAAGGACCCAAAAATGGGATAAAGAGTGTTCAGGTATGTCCCGAACACCCCCGTACTTTCTACATGGGGGCAGAAGCCGATGACTGGCCAACTCTCAAGATTCATATATATCAAACGGCCGCACAGGAGGAAAAAACTTTCATATAAAAGGCAATAAATAATAACAGTGCCATTGTCCCACATTACAAAGGACAGCATGACTGCCTTCAGGGAAATATGATGTCTTTGGTACATTGTTCTGCCACAAGGCAGGCTCCATTCAGGACACCATCATAATATAATTCGGGCTTGCGGTGCTCCTTACCCTCCGGTGGTCCCTCAATCATCAGCTTTTCAGCATCAAGCTTCCCCCAGTGCACCTTCGCATGGGCAAATGCCATGCGTGCACCTTCTATATAGACCGACCACTTAATGACTTTGAGCCGAGGGCAAGCACCAACAATCCGCTTCACGAGTCCGAAGTAACTGCTTGGAATTGGCTCAACGGGACACAGCCGGACAACTAAGTGCTTCATGGCTAGTTCAGCCGCCTGGCGCAGTTTGATCAGCTGCTTCAGCTGATCGAAAAAGGGCACCAGATAATTCGGCGACAAATACTGCGACTAGAAATGGTTTTCCACAGACTTCTTCTCCTCAGCCCGGTAGAATTGAGAAGCATCAGATATGCTGCATGGCAAGTCTGCAGACGCCCCTGGAGAAACAAGAATTCAATTTGTCACTTTGAATTTCTACTGTTACTATATAAATATCGCTTTGAGTAAAGAAGCCTTACCAGCCGCAATCCTCCTCGCCTCCTGAATGTCCTTCAGAGCACCTCGGCCTTCCTCCCGAACATCATCTACGGCTTGGAGAGCTTGGGCGAGTTTGTATTCTTTCCCTGCTAGACTCTGCTCCAAGGTCTCGCTTTTCTTCACGGCCTCTTGGAGCTCTCGTTCAGCTTCAATGACCATGCCCTCGTGCTTCTCGCGAAGAGCCTGCTCCGCGGCGGCCTTCTTGTCGGCTTTGGCCATAGCCTTCTTAAGTGCCTCAATTTTAGCATTTGCTCCTAGAGCACACAATACAAATGATTTCATCAGGCACAATACCCATTTGTGCTTAACTTATCAAAGGTTTCGACATACCTTGCTTGTCCTCCAATTGCTTCTTCACTCGGCCAAGTTCTTCTTCGGCCCGCTCTAGACTCTGCTTTAGTCCGGACACTTCTGCAGTATGAGAGGCGGTTGTCGCTATAGACGCCTGTTTTCAAACAAAGAGATATATGTCATTAACTGAGTCTCCTACGAAGTGGAAATTTGATCCCCTGTCCGGTTCTCTCTCTCTTTCACCGGATAGTGCATCAGGGGCTACCGTTCATACTATCACAATCTTCAAAGGTTTCTAAAAACATACCTCACAGCCTTTTATAAGGCTAATGCAGGATTCATTCAGTCCGCTCTCAGCGGACTGAATCTCTTCAATCACCGCACCCATAAGGGCGCGATGCTCATCGACGATGGACGCATTCTTTAGCGTTGTCGATAGGCCGCCCTGCAGCTCTGCTTGGACAGAGGTTGGCGGCAGAGCGGGCTTGCCTCCTTCCGTCAAGGGGGGCTGCCTGCCTGATCTTGGAGCTTCAAAGGTCTCCAGGACCATGTCCGGCTGTGGGCCGAATCTAAGATCGTCCCCGCCATCGACGTTCATGGGAACCGTTGCTCCCGTGTATCCGGCCCCAGAGGTGTGCCCTCCCTGGTCTGGGTCTTGCTGAGACGACACCTCGGTGTCACGCCCAGGCTTCGGGGAAGGGGCCTCCAGAGGCGTCTCTCTTCCAGGGCATCTGAGCTCAGCCAATCCTCCAATGAGGACTGTTCGGTGCGAGACCTCGCCAGGCTCCACAAAGTATGACGCAAGTTAAAATATTGCACCTTAGTATCCTGGGCGCTTAGGCATGTTCGGATTTCGTGTACTCACGATTTTACCAGGGGCTGGGCCCTGGGATCCCACTCCGGGCTGCTATTGGTAGCCGTGGTGGACGCCTCTGGAAGGAGATTTTTTCCCCTCTTCGGCGATTCAGCTCCAAGGATGAGGAGGCCGTCCGTTTCTTCCCTCCCCCCATGGAGGACTCGTCTTCTTCCTCCTCCCCTTCATCTTCGGAGGAAGGATGGGCTTTGGAGTATTCGGATTTTGTGTACGAAGCACCGCGGCGACGGAGGCCGCTCCGGGTCTCCTTGGCGTCCTTGAAGGCCTCTTTCTTCGGCGCCTTGTAAGGCACTGGGACCAGCATCTTCGCCGAAGAGGTCACGCTGTTCCTCGGCGGCGGGGCGGACAATGTATCCGCCCCACCTTCTTCGTCCATTCCTGGGATAATTGCGGGAAGCATGACAAAGCGTCTCCCTCGAGATATGCCTGCTAAACATGGATAGACAGACCATAGTGATAACTTACCGAACTTGCAGAGCGGGACAGTTGATACCCGCGGTCCTCGGTGGAGCCCGGCCACAATTTTTCGGACTTGAAGAGCACCTTCCAGATATCCTTGTGTGAGGAGCCGTAGAGCTCCCATAGGGTATGGTGCTCGGCCGGGTCGTATTCCCACAAATTACAGGCTCGGTGCTGGCAAGGGAGAACCAGGCGAACTAACATCACCTGGACTACATTGACGAGTTTGACATCCTTGTCTACCACGCCCTTGACGCGTGTTTGGAGCACCGATAGCTCATCGGATGAGGACCAGTTCAGGCCCTTCTTGGGCCAGGACGTGAGCCGCATGGGGGCTCCGGATCTGAATTCGGGAGCAGCGGCCCACTTTTTACTACGCGGCTCAATGATGTAGAACCACTGCTGCTGCCACTCCTTGACGGAATCATTAAAGGTGCCTGTCGGCCATGTGACCTTTGGCATCTTGCTCACCATGGCGCCGCCGCACTCAGCGTGCTCGCCGTTCACCACCTTGGGCTTCACATTGAAGATCTTCGGCCATAAGCCGAAGTGGGGCGAAATACGGAGAAAGGCCTCACACACGACGATAAACGTTGAGATGTTAAGGAAAGAATTAGGGGACAGATCATGAAAATCAATCCCGTAATAATACATGATGCCGCGAACAAATGGGTGAAGGGGAAAACCGAGCCCACGGACAAAATGCGGAAGAAACACGACCCTCTCATGAGGCTCCGGATTAGGGACAATCTGTCCCGCTGTCGGAAGACGGTGGCCGATGTTCTTGGCCAGGTACCCGGCCTCTCGATGCCTTTTAATATCCTTCTCCTGGACAGTAGAGGCCATCCATTTGCCTCCTGCTCTGGATCCGGACATCTTTGGAGAACCTCTTTTTGGTGGAGAAGACGAGCGCTTGGGCGCTAGGGCTCGAGCGAAGGGGAATGGACGAGCGAAAGGAAAAGGCGTGGGTACAGAAGAAGAGGCCTTATCTCCTTATAGAGGACACAAAAACTTTTGTGCCTCCCTACCTGCCTGGTGGAACCTGCTCGTTCCCCACTCGCCGCGATTGGCGGTACGGTTTGGCTACCCGCACCTGTATTGACGAAGGTCCCGTGATAAGGGGGACACGATCTCTGCTTCGACAAGACGTGCCGAGGAAACCGCCTCGCAATATGTGCGGTGGCTGGTTGTGGGAAAATCATTTGAGTAATGGCTCAGCCATGGTGTGATGTCATGTTATCTAAGGTTGTCAGCAGATTATATTTGTGGAATATTGTTCTTTCTACGGTGGAATGTGAAAATCGTCTCACAGAGCGGGACACGATTTAAGTGTTCGAGATTTACTTTGGAGTATTCGGAGATGGAACCCACCTTGCAATGTCGAAGACAATCTGTGTGCCGGACACATCGTCATTGAAGCCTGGTTCAGGGGTTACTGAGGGAGTCCTGGATAAGGGGGTATCCGGAGAGCCGGACTATATACTTTGGTCGGACTGTTGGACTGTGAAGATACAAGACTCAAGACTTCGTCCCATGTCCGGATGGGACTCTCCTTTGCATGGAAGACAAGCTTGGCGATCCGGATGTTAGATTTCCTTCTTTGTAACCGACTCTGTGTAACCCTAGCCTCCTCCGGTGTCTATATAAACCGAAGGGTTTAGTCCATAGGAGGACAACAATCATAATCATCATAGGCTAGCTTCTAGGGTTTAGCCTCTATGATCTCGTGGTGGATCAACTCTTGTAATACTCATATCATCAAGATCAATCAAGCACAAAGTAGGGTATTACCTCCATCAAGAGGGCCCGAACCTAGGTAAAATATCGTGTCCCCTGCCTCATGTTACCATTAGCCTTAGGCGCACAATTCGGGCCCCCCTACCCGAGATCCGCCGGTTTTGACACCGACAGCCACCCCCAGAAGAAGATGACCAAGGAGTCCTGGCAGGGCCTGCCGAGACATGCTGAGGCCAGATCACCTCCCCGACCACTCCACCACGACCCACGTTGTCGAAGGTGTCAAGCCGCAGAGTGATTAAGTGGCAGCCATTCGACACATGGCAACTACTTTCTACCAAGAGAACCCTCTGACGACAGCCATCCTGTGACGTGTCAGGCAAGCAGGCGTAGAGCTGGCAAGATAGCCCGGAAAGCCTTGTAGGGCAACCAATGACGTGACACTAAGCGGCGCATTAAATGCACACTGTCAGCCTGCAGAGTTAGGTATGATAGCACTATTGGCTATCTTATCAGTGTCTAATGACTAATTTGCCACTGTGGTGACCCCTTAGCCTATAAAAGGAGGCCCATGGCAACAGTTCGAGGGGTGGGAAAGTTAGATCACTCGCTGATGGGCACGGCCACAGCAACGATGCTTGGTCTGGGGCGAACCCCCGCCCTTCGACCGCCCCTGCCGCAGGCGCGACCGCTGCGCATGCGCTTTCCTCAGGGCGGGTCGACCGAGCTGATGCGCCCAATGGAGCTGATGGCCCTCGAGCGCCTCTGCCTCACCACCCTGTCATCCAGGTGGTTGCACCGCCATAACGGGGGCGTAGTGTTGCTGCCACTGGCTCCGTTAGGAACCGAGCGACGGCGCGTTTGACTTCATCATCATCTATGCCAAGCACAGCTTCAAAGGCCATGCGCGCGGGCTCAGCTGCTGCTGAGGTTTCCGTCGGCAGCTGAGCAGATGGATGAATGGCTTGCCACCATCCAAAGTCTGCTAGGTTTCACCGAAGCCGAGGGCTCGCGATGATCTGGCCCACCGCGACCTCCCCAAGTGATGGAGATAGCCCATGCTGCTGCTCATACGGAGGGAGCTGTCCCCACGATGCAGTCTCCGCCAAGGCAGCCAGCACGGGCACAACCAAATCAAGACCCGATGATGTCTCTATGGCCTCCTCTAATCCGCGAGCACGTCCAGGCTAACGATGAACCCTAAAAGATAGGCGGAGAGGAGACGTGTGCGTCGTTGAGCAGCGCCATGGTAACCTCCTCCGAACCGACGGGTGCGACGGCCCCGACGTCGACGAGCCCGCGCTCGGTGCTGGTGGGCCCCTTCCCTTCAAGGTTGACTGCCCTACCTTCACCCTTGAGCTGCGGCAAGTCTGTTGGCCGTCCGTTCACATGTTCAAGCCAGAGATACCTGAGAAGTACGACAGAAGGCTGAACCCGGCAGAGTTCCTGAGCATCTACACCATTGTTGTTTAGGCTGCCGGGGGAAGAGATGAGAAGGAGTTCACCAACTACTTCCCTTTGGCCCTCAAGTCCAATGTGAGGTCTTGGCTGACGCACCTACCGGAGAACTCTCTTTCATAATGGGCAGACCTGTGCCACGAGTTCATCGGTGCTTTCACCGGTGGCCATCAGGAGCCGGGCCATCCCAGTGATCTGCAGCTTCTCCAACAGAAGGAAGGAGAAACCCTCCATAAGTATTTATAGAGATTTAGCAAAGTTCATAGAAATATTCCAAATATCCATCCAGCAACTATGATAGCTGCCTTCCAGTCCAATGTGCGCAACCATCGGATCGGTTCCAAGATGAACGTGCGGTTGCCCAAGGCTGTGAAGGAGTTGTACACCCCAGTGGATAAGTGTGCCCGGATGGAGAAGGGAATGAAGTTGCCCGGAGAGGAAGATTGCGTCAATGTTGATTCAGATGATGATGATGAATCAACCAGTCAGAAGAAAAGCAAGAAGCATAGTAAGAAGTGGAGGGATAAGGTAGTGTTGACTGTTGAAGGATCAAGCACCCCTAGTACCGGCAAGATCGCCAAGGCTCAGGCCCCTACAAGGGGACTACTGTGTGAGCTGACAGTCGGGAAGCTGCGGCTGTCGAGAAGGCCGGGAAGGGCGGTGGGCCATACTACAAGATCCATCGGACCAAAGGCCACGACCTTGAAGAGTGCTATCAGGTTGAGTAGTTAGTCAAGAGACAAAGAGAAGAATATGAGAAGTGTGATAAGGAAAAGGGTCAGAATGCCGCTGGCGGTAATGGCCGAGGCGGTGAAGCAAATTGCACCGGCAAACCCTTACAAAATAAAGGAAAACCCGCCAGGGGACAGGAGAAGGAAGCTTGTGATGATGAGAGTGATAGAGGGGATGAAGAGGAAACCAGTGAGCAAGATTTTCAGAAGGCCACTAACGCCCTGTGCGTTGACGGGGGTGCATCTTTGCACACCTCTCACCATCAGCTCAAGCGGTGGGTGTCGGTGTCAAAACCGGCGGATCTCGGCTAGGGGGTCCCGATCTGTGCGTCAAGGCTGATGGTAACAGGAAGAGTGGGACACAGATGTTTACCCAGGTTCGGGCCCTCTCGATGGAGGTAAAACCCTACTTCTTGCTTGATTAATATTGATGATATGGGTAGTACAAGAGTAGATCTACCACGAGATCGTAGAGGCTAAACTCTAAAAGCTAGCCTATGATGGTATGATTGTAATTGTGATCGTTCTTCTAAGGACCAACCTCTCCGGTTTATATAGACACCGGAGAGGGCTAGGGTTTACATGGAGTCGGTTACAAGGAAGGAAACACAATATCCGGATCGCCAAGCTTGCCTTCCACGCAAAGGAGAGTCCTATCCGGACACGGGCCGAAGTCTTGAGTCTTGTATCTTCACGCTTCAATAGTTCGGACGTTGTACACAGTCCGGCTGTCCGGATACCCCCTAATCTAGGACTCCCTCAGTAGCCCCTGAACCAGGCTTCAATGACGATGAGTCCGGCGTGCAGTATTGTCTTCGGCATTGCAAGGCAGGTTCCTTCTCCGAGTACTCCAAAGTAATTATTGAACACTTGAATCGTGTCCGGATCCACAAAATGATCTTTACACACCGCTGTAGAGAGAATGATATTTCACAAATGCAATCTGCTAACAACATTTTCTGATGACGTGACATGTTATTACGGCTGGATCATTATTCAAACCGTTTTCCCACAACCAGCTACAGCGCATATTGCGAGGCGGTTTCTTTGACACGTCTTGTCAAGGCAGAGATCGTGTCCCCTTATCACGGGATTCTCATCAATATGGGTATGGGTAATCCCACCACGCCATCAATCGTGGCGCTTGGGAAATAAGCGATTCCCAACGGGCAAGTGGGGAGGCGCACCGCTTTCGGCGCCTCTATAAAGGGATAAGATTTCCCCATTTTCACCCACGCCTTCTTCCTCCTTTGCCCACTCTCACCCCCTCGAGCTCCAGGCCCAAGCCCAAGTCTTCTCCGCACAGCTAAACATGTCCAGAGCAAGAGGCAAGTGGGTGGCTTCCACCGTCAAGGAGAAGCACATCACAAATCTTCGGGCGGCCAGATACTTGGCCGCGGACATAGTGCACCGGCTACCGGACGCCGGGCAGGTCATTCCGACCCCAGGACACCACGAGAGGGTCGTATTCGTCGCCCACTTCGTCCGTAGACTGCGATTTCCACTCCATCCCTTTGTCCGCGGGCTCATGCCCTACTACGGGCTAGATTTCCATGATCTAGCCCCGAACTTCGTTCTCAACTTCTCGGTGTTCATCATCGTATGCGAGGCCTTCCTCCGCATCTGGCCTCATTTCGGCCTATGGCTGCAAACCTTCTGCGTGAAGCCGAAGATTGTAAGCGGCCAGCAAGCGGAGTGCGGAGGGGCCATGGTGGGCAAGATGCCTAACGTCACCTGGCTGGACGGTTCCTTCGTGGAGACCGTAAAAGGATGGCTGTCGGTGTCAAAACCGGCGGATCTCGGGTAGGGGGTCCCGAACTGTGCATCTAGGCGGATGGTAACAAGAGACGAGGGACACAATGTTTTTACCCAGGTTCGGGCCCTCTTGATGGAGGTAAAACCCTACGTCCTGCTTGATTAATATTGATGATATGGGTAGTACAAGAGTAGATCTACCACGAGATCAAGGAGGCTAAACCCTAGAAGCTAGCCTATGGTATGATTGTTGAGATGTATGTTCGTCCTACGGACTAAAGCCCTCCGGTTTATATAGACACCGGAGAGGGCTAGGGTTACATGTAGTCGGTTACAATGGTAGGAGATCTACATATCCGTATTGCCAAGCTTGCCTTCCACGCCAAGGAAAGTACCATCCGGACACGAGCGGAGTCCTCAATCTTGTATCTTCGTAGTCTTGGAGTCCGCGGATATTGATAGTCGGCTGTCCGGACACCCCTAGTCCAGGACTCCTCGGTAGCCTCGAACCAGTCTTCAATGACGATGAGTCCAGCGTGCATAATGTTCGGCATTGCAAGGCGGGTTCTCCCTTGAATAATCCGGAGAAGATAATGAACACCGGGATAGTGTCGGCTCGCAAAATAAATTCCACATTCCACCATAGAGAATAAAATGTACACTTAGCTCAATCTGCGGCGTATTATGCGGCGTGTCACCACACCGCAACAAAGCCTTTGTTTGAATTACCATACCACCTCAAAGCACGTTTAGCGAAGCAGTTTCCTTGGCACGTCCTGTCGAAGCAGAGATCATGTTCCCCTTATTCCGGATTCTCATCAATATGTGTGTGGGTAACCCAACGCGCCATTGATGGTGGCGCTTGGGAGATAAGCGAGTTTTACCGGGCGGTGGGGGCGCATAGTTTTGTCGCCTATATATAAGGGATAAGGATTTACCTTCTCACCTCGCCTTCTTCCTCCTTTGCTTATCCTTCCTGCGAACTCAAGCTCCAACGCCTAAGCTCGCGCATCTCGCCTCAACCTTCTCCGAATATGTCGGGAGGGAGGTAAATGGTTAGCCTCCACCGCCAAGGAGGAGGACATCACCAAGCTGCAACGCCGGATATCTTTCCAGCGATATTGCGCGATCGGCTGCCGACGAGGGGCAGCTCATCCCTACCCTGGGCCTCATGAGAGGGTCGTCTTCCTCCCCACTTCCTCCGCGGACTGGGCTTTCCGCTCCATCCATTTGTCCGAGGGCTCATGTTTTACTACGGCCTGGATTTCCACGATCTGGTGCCGAACTTCGTCCTCAACATCTCGGCGTTAATCATCGTGTGCAAGGCCTTCCTCTGCATCCAGCCCCACTTTGGCCTGTGGCTCAAGACCTTCAACGTCAAGCCGAAGGTTGTGAAGGGCACGCAAGCGGAATGCGGAGGCGCCATGTTGGGCAAATTGCCCAACGTCCCTTAGCTAGAAGGGACCTTTGTGGATTCCGTCAAGGGGTGGCAATCGGGGTGGTTCTACATCACCGAGCCGCGCAAACCCACATGGGCGGCAGCCCCCGAGTTTAGATCTGGAATCCCCACGCAGCTCACCTCCTGGAAAGAGAAGGGCTTGCAGTGGGGCAGTCCGGTGGAGGTGACGGGACTCCGAGCCTGCATCAAGAAGATGGTGAGCAATAGGCTCCGGCTCGTCGACGTGGTCCAAGTCATGCTCCTCCGGCGGATTCTCCCATGCCAGGAACGGGCATTCAATTTGTGGGAGTTCAATCCGGAACAGCGCCAGACACTAAACGGGCTCTTCGATACAACACACGAAGGTGCGTGGAGGGTGCTGTTCAAGGGAGCCGAAGCCCCCGCATCCGTGACCGAAGACCGCGGATTCAGCTCGCAGTCTCCGACTGACGAGGTAAGTGATTCAACCCCATTATGGGACTCTTGTGGTAATTAGATTGACTCTAGTGAGGTTTTAATCTGCCTCTTCCTTTGACAGGAATGGATGGAGAAGGCCAAGTTGCTCATCAGCCCGGCTCCCATGCCAGAAGAACCAGTGGACGCCCGCTTAGCAGGGCTGCTGGTTCCGGCACCGCTGCGTGCCGAGGAGAAGGCCAAGAAGGTGGCCCGGGGACTCGAAAGAGTTCCGAATCGGCGTCTGACGGCGAGGACTCCTCCACGAAGGCGAGGAGGAGGAGTACTCTCTCGGAGGAGGAGAGAAGAAGAGGAAGGCCTCCCTAATCGGGCGGCGAAGGGTCAAGAGGGGAGAACTATCCCCGGATAGTTTCGCCAACATCAGCGTTGGTGAGGATGAGTGGCCTCAAGGGCCGAGCGTCCGGCGGATCGTAAGTATTCGGATCATTTATATGCCGTACCTTTCATGTCACGTAGTATCCTTCTAACGCCGCATTACGTCCGTAGTCCGGCCAGGATGATCTTCCCGACTCGATGAGCGGTCGTTGGCCTCGTCGGAGTAAATTCCGCCCCGACCGCCTCTACCCCACGCCACCGGCGAGGGCGCCGAGGTGGGATCCCAAGAGGGACCCATCGAGGAGGCTCAGAGGCGCCGTCAGCGACCTCCGGACTTTGTGCGGACTCTACATCGGAACCCGCGGTGGTTCGAGTCCAACAAGCGGCCTTCAAAGAAGGGCAGGACGAGACGCCGGCGGCCTCCGTCCAACGAGGCGCCGGATAACCTGTTGGAGGCGCTTCCATCGAGGAAGAACACCGCACTCTCATGAGTGCGGTGATTGAAAGGTCGGCTTCGCCAAGAGCGGGCTGACTGAAGCTGCAGCAGCCTTCTAACAGGCTTTGAGGTAAGAAGTTAAAATTATGTAATGTAATACCGCATAGACAGTAGCCTCGATGCTTAGTTCGGTGTTGGAAGGAAAAGCGGACTAAGGATCTAACACTGATATCTGTGAGGGTTGCTAAAAATATGTCAATATGGGTTTGCAGGCTGCGCTGCTGACCTCCGCCGCATTAACGGCGGAGGTCGAGGTGCTCAAGAAGAACCTCGAGCGGTCCGAGCAAGAGCTCGGCCATGCGAAGAAGCAGCTCGAGGAGAAAGAAGGTGAGTAACACCTCTTTGAATAAGTACCTTCTGTAAAAGGATTTTGGTTGCAAATAAAATTAACAAGAATAATATGTATATTGCGGGGGCCACTAACGAGGTGGCAGCCACGAAGGATGCCGTGTCTGCGTCGGCATAATCTTGACCACAGGCAGGCTGGCGAGAAAAGCAAGAGGCACCGGTGGCGGAAGTTGGCAAGAGCTCCGGGCTCTCATGGAAAAGCATGAGAGTTTGGGCGTGACTCAAGACTTCGAGAGTCCGAGCTTGCCTCGGCTCGAAAGTGCCAAGTCTGCCAAGGCCGAGGCCCGAAGGCCCTTCAGGAGGTTGAGGACATAAAGAAGATAGCGGCGGGTAAGGCCTTTTTCATGCAAAGAGCATGTTAATGTGAATTACGGATACTTACCCAATTCGAGCTCTCGAGGCGTTTGCGAGATCTACCGCCAGTCGTCGATGCCGCCGCATTCTATCGTGGCGAGGAGGGAGCTCGACGGAGAAGGTCTTCGGTCTCGACGCTGAGGTCGGCCGTCCGGTGCCCCCAAGCGACCGGTCAAGCGGTTGGTCGAACTCCACAAGGTAGTGAAGAGGCCATGAAGGGCCTCATAGTCCGCTATGGCTCGAGAGGCCATGCACGAAGCTACTTTGGCCTCGTCGGCGGCTGGTGGATGCATGCCCAAGGCTGGATGTAGTCAAGCGCTCGCTTGTATTGAAGGCGCTCATCGGGCCCTTGCCCGCATAAAGGTGCAATGGGGCAACCGAGGCGGAGAAGCTTCTCACGGACCCACCCCGCCGGCAAGGAGCATCGCACGCCGAGGCGGTATTATAAAGTTGTCTGAAGGGAGCCTGCGATATTGCGGATGAGTGCTCCCGAAATGTAATTTTGAGTGAACTTCATTTGTGTATTTATCTGTGCGCCAAAAACTTCGTTTATATGCGCCATGAGCAACGCTTGTTTAATTTAAAATATTACCTTCTATGCGGCCGTTTGTTAAATCTGAGAGATGGCAAGTCGTTGGCTTCAGCCCCCAAGCCACGAGTGCTGGGGTGTTCGGTGATAAACTTGAGCACTCTTGTTCCCATTTTTGGGTCCATCGAGGGAGGCGCTCAACACGACGAACAAGGCAACCGGACTTATAATGCTTGAACACTCTCACTTAGCCATAGAATTCTATAATTTTAAATTTCGGCGAAGCCCCTGGTATTCGGAAGACCGAATTGAGGCGCTATCACGCCTTCATCGGACATTATCCGAACTTCGCTCAAGCGGCGTGAGTCTTTAGGACCCGAAAGAACCTCTCGAACAGCGACCAGTCTCTCGCCTTATCATGCCGATCGGTTTTAGCTTTCTCGAGGCGTTAACCGGCTCAACCGGGCGCAATCGCGATGGTTCTCCAAAGTGCTACCATAGCCCACGGGCAGGCGTAAGGCACCAAAACATGGGAGCAGGCGAACCCAACTATTGACCCAAGACATGATTGGAGCCGATTCATATAATGCTATAAGTTCGGGTGCCGCACTTGTGAAAGTGTTCGGACTTTATCACACCATAATTTGGGAACGAAGCCCTGGCATATTCGGCCGTACCAAAATATCTGGGTGCAAGATGTCATATAATTAACATATATAAAAGATAACATAATTGCAATAAAAGGTGCTGCATTATTTATGAAAGAAAGTCTACGCTAGTAGAGCGGTGATACAAATAGTCTTGATAAGCAAGGGATTTGGACTAAATAAACATGCCCCCTCGAGGATGAGCTGCAGACTTGGTGTATATAATTGAATTTAATGCTCGTAATGGAGACCACACAATATTAAATCGCGGCCTTCTTTAGTCCCTGACTGTTTGCATCATGAGTTCGGCAAGTTCGCCATCGAACAGGGCTTCTGGTTAACAGAGTCCTGTATACATAAAAGAAGAAAAGATAAAAATAAAAACAAGGGGGGCGCTCGTGTGAGCCCCTGGTGTGGTCGAGCCGCACTCTTGGTCCCTTGTGATCGTGCCCCTTCCCCTGCGCCCATGGTATCTCCAAAGCGTAATGATGTACGCGGAGAGTTACTCTTGCGATCATGCGTGGGCGAGGGTTGGGGCCGCATTGCTACGCGTGCTCTGATCGCGCCAGGTGGTCTTGGTTGGTATTGCTCCGGGCGCGCTTTGCTGTATCCGGCTTTCTAACTACCGGACTTGAGAATTGCCTGAGAAGGCTGCTCTGTACTTCTGCCGCGAGAGCCGCTGTATGTTCCTCCGTTCGGAGGGAGCGTTCCGTATTTCCATTGACCATGATGACTCCACGAGGGCTTGGCATCTTGAGCTTTAGGTATGCATAATGCGGCACCGCGTTGAATTTTGCAAGCGCGGTTCGTCCGAAAGCGAGCATGATAGCCGCTGAAGCGGGACTATGTCGAAGATTAACTCTTCGCGGAAATTATCCGGGATCGAAGACCACTTCGGTGTGGTGAGCACTGCATAGATTGGCTTCACTCCTAGGATGACACCTTTGAAGGTTGTCTTTGTAGGTTTAATCCTTGATGGGTATATGCCCATTTCGCGCACTGTATCCTGATAAAGCAGGTTCAGGCTGCTACCGCCGTCCATCAGGACTCTCGTGAGGTGAAACCCATCGACGATTGGGTCTAAAACCAATGCGGCGAATCCGCCATGGCGTATGCTGGTCGGATGGTCTCTTCGATCGAAAGTGATCGGGCAAGAGGACCATGGGTTGAACTTTGGGGCGACTGGCTCCATCGCATAGACGTCCCGTAGTGCGCGCTTCCTCTCCCTCTTGGGTATATGGGTCGCGTATATCATATTCACCGTCCGCACTTGTGGGGGAAAACCCTTCTGTCCTCTATTGTTCGGCGGCCGGGTCTCTTCCTCGTCGTCGCTATTTAGCCCCTTGTCATTGTTTTCGGCAATTAACTTGCCAGCCTACTTGAACACCCAACAATCTCTATTGGTGTGGTTAGCTGGCTTTTCAGAGGTGCCATGTATCGGCATAGCGGTCGAGTATTCGGTCCAGATTAGACGGACCGGAGTGGTTCTTTTAAATGGCTTCTTCGGCGGACGGGTTTAGAGCCTCGAATCCGGCATTGACTGCCGTATCCTCCTTATCGCCGCCGTTACGCGGCGCTTTGTTTTGATTCGTCGTGACTGCCGTTGTTGTCCTTAGTATCCGGACTGCGAATTTTTACGGAGATTGTTGCTGCGGGCTAGCTGGCTGTCCTCTCCCGCACAAAAGCGGGTCATTAACGATGTGAGGGCTGCCATGGATTTGGCTTTTCCGCCCGGTGCGGGCTAGCCATTCGTCCCGGATGTTATGTTTGAAGGCTGCAAGGGCCTCGCATCCGGACGATCGGCGATTTGGTTTTCTTTGTCAAGAACCGTGTCGAGAATTGTGCGGCGATTAAATCAGCTCTTGTATAATGTGGCTTAGGTCATCGGCGTCTCGGTGGTCGCACGTATGTGCCTTGGAAGTTATCAAGGAGCGGCCTCGAGTCTTCCCAACACCCAATTGACTCTGCGGGCAAGCTGTTAAGCCAATGCCGAGCTGGTCCTTTAAGCTTGAGTGGTAGGTACTTGATGGCGTGGAGATCATCGCGCGGGCCATATGGATGTGGAGAAGGTAGTCTTGATCCACACCGGGTCTGTTGTGCCATCGTGAAGATTCGATGTTCTGGGTTTAAACCCTTCGGGATCGATGATCCATTACTTCGTCGATGAAGCATAATGGGTGTCGGCGCCCTGTATTGAGCGATATCGCGGCGCAGCTCGAGAGCGCTATGCGCTGTTGTGTTCGGCCGCCAGGTTATTGTTTCCGCACGACGGTATTAAATGCGTGGGTCGGGCGCCACGTGATCCATAGATGGATCTGGATTGCTTTGCCTTATCCTCCAATATGTCTCGCAAGTCCGTAGCGTTCCCTCTTGGCCGTACTTTTGGGCGATGCGGGGTATAGTCTTGGTGGGGGCTGGATGCCTCTCATCACGACCACGGGTGGTCGGTCGACCATGTCGTCTTGGTGATGAAGGTATGTATGCTTCCTCCTCTAACCGGGGAGCAGCTTGCGTCTTAGGTAACTTTTGGAGGACATTCGAGTTTATACTCTTCGCCACGAGGACCTCGGTCCATCGATCGGCCAGAGGTCTGATCAGCTTGAAGCTGCTGCTGCTTTTTCTTTAGGTTGTTTCTTTGTGGCGATGAGCTGCGCTTGAAGCGCTCTTGTTCGACGGGATCCTCAGTGCGATGAATTCGTCCTTGTTGAGGCTTGCCGTCTTCGGAGGGAGGCATATAGTTATCATCCTCAACCCCTTAAATGCCGCCCTCTCGTGGGGCTTGCTTACATCCTCCTGCTGCTGAGTCTTCTTTGGGGATTGTCTTCGCGCTCTGGAGTGTTATTGTCTCTGTGCGGAATCTCCATTATTCTTTGTGGCGGGATTTAGAGCGGCGCCCACCGGCGCCGGCGTTTGGGCTGCTTCTTTAAAAGTGCGCCTCCGCTGCTTCTTCGCCATCCCTTCTTTTGGGGTATCCACCATGTATCGTCATATGGCGAGGTGGCCTTCCGGTGCCTCCTAGGCGCTGGTTCTGTTCATCTCGACATCGTCGTCCATAGCGTCGATGTCTTGGTCGTAGTCTAGCATGTCGGTTAAATCCTCGGCAGTGGCTACAAAGTGGGTGGTGGGTGGGCTCTGAATTTCTTCGTCGTCCGTACTCCAACCATCAGGCCATAGTCCGGCGGGACTCTCCCGATAACGAGAGATGCTTTAGTGAATTTAGGATATCGCCAAAAGGCGAGTGTTGGAATATGTCCGCGGCGGTGAATTCCATAACCGGCGCCCAATCCGGATTGATTGGTAGGGGCGCGGGAGGTTCGGAGTCCGGTGAGGAGTTCGGCGCCTCGGATTCACGAGTTTCGCAAGGGACAAGATTGGTGTTCGGCTCCATCGCCGTGGATGTTGAAGCCCCCAGGGCGGCGTCTATCCGCCGACCCTCGATCTGGGCGATCGGCTCCGGGCTAATGGCCGAAGCTGATCCATATGCGTCCACCAGAGCACTGTTCGGCGGTAGAGCTAGATCATGCCCATTGTCACAGTGCGGCGCGCTCGGCTGTGGCTCGAGTCCGTCGAAGATCAAGTCTCCGCGGACATCGGCCGTGAAGTTTAAGCTTCCAAATCTGACCTGACGGCCAGGGGCGTAGCTTTCGATCTGCTCCAGATGGCCAAGTTAATTGGCCCGCAATGCAAAGCCGCCGAATAAGAAGATCTGTCCGGGGAGAAAAGTCTCACCCTGGACAGCGTTGCTGGTTGAAGATGCCATCAAGCCTATCGGTGACGACACAGAGGAACTCTCAATGAAAGCACTAATGTCGGTGTCAAAACCGGCGGATCTCGGGTAGGGGGTTCTGAACTGTGCGTCTAGGCGGATGGTAACAAGAGGCGAGGACACAATGTTTTTACCCAGGTTGGGCCCTCTTGATGGAGGTAAAACCCACGCGTCTGCTTGATTAATATTGATGATATGGGTAGTACAAGAGTAGATCTACCACAAGATCAAGGAGGCTAAACCCTAGAAGCTAGCCTATGGTATGATTGTTGAGATGTATGTTAGTCCCACGGACTAAAGCCCTCCGGTTTATATAGACACGGAGAGGGCTAGGGTTACACAGAGTCGGTTACAATGGTAGGAGATCTACATATCCGTATTGCCAAGCTTGCCTTCCACGCCAAGGAAAGTACCATCCGGACATGATCCGGAGTCCTCAATCTTGTATCTTCGTAGTCTTGGAGTCCGGCGGGTATTGATAGTCTAGCTGTCCGGACACCCCCTAGTCCAGGACTCCCTCAATGGCAATCGGGGTGGTTCTACATCACCGAGCCGCGCGACGCCAACTGGGCAGCGACCCCTGAGTTCCGATCCGGAGCCCCCATGCGGCTCACCTCCTGGGAAAAGAAGGGCCTGTCCTAGGGTGATTCTACGGAGCTGGCCGGACTCCAGACATGCATCAAAAGCATGAAGGACAAGAACATCAAGATTGTCAACGTGATCCAGGTCATGCTCGTTCGCCGGATCCTGCCCTGCCAAAGGCGGGCAGTCAATCTGTGGGAGTTTGTCCCGGCCGAACACCAGACGCTCTGGAAACTCTACGACATGACGCACAAAGGTGCATGGAAGGTGTTGTTCAAGGCCTCTGAAGTACCTCCTCCCACATCCAAGGACCGCGGGCTTCACGCCACGCGGGCTCCTAGTCAGGTGACTTCTCAGACTACCACCGGACCCGGTTCTTCCCCATATATTCATGGGAGAGCCTTAAGTAGTTACGCATGTTTTTTTCAGGATTATGTGGAGACAGCGGAGCAGGTTTACTGTCCGGCTCAGCTGCCAGAAGGCCCAGCTGATGCTCTCCTAACGGAGATGCTAGACCCGGCACCGTACAAGGTGCCGGAGAAGAAGGCCGAGAAGAAGGCTCCGGGGACCCGAAAGGGTCCCCGGCGTAAGGTTATGCCAGAAGCCTCGTCCGAAGACGATGAGGCAGACTCCTTCCACGAAGGGGAGGAGGAAGAAGAAGAAGACGCCCCATCCGGAAAGGGTGAGGGGCCCGGGGAGGCGGACCAGGGGGCCGAAAAAGGCCCCCGACGCAAGGCCGTCATACCCCTCTCGTCCGACGACGACGAGACAGATTCCTCCCGCGGAGGCGGGGGGAATCAGGAAGAGATTCTACCTTCCCACACTGGCGGGAGAAGAAGAGGAAAGCCGCCCCAGAAGGGGAGGTTGGGGCGTCCAAGAAGGGGAAGGTGTCCCTTCCGGACTACTTCGCCACGGCCGCTCTCAGCGAGGAGGGGTGGCTGCCCAGGGGGAAGCCCCCAGTGCGATCGTAAGTGTCCGCACTCCATTATAAATTCACTCCGCAACTTTTGTTTAACGCCGAACATATGTGCAGTCCGGCCAGGGCTCGCCCCGAGGTATCTTCCTCCGGGTCCCTGAGCGATTCGGAGATGAATTCGCTTCCGACAGCCACTACTCCTCTGCCCGCAGATAACACAGAGGTGCTGTCCCGAAGGCTCCCAGAGCGGGGGGAGGTGACTCTGGAGAAGCCCCAAGGTGGGGTCCCACCTGTCGGACACGCGGGGTTCAAGATCCCCGCCGATCGTGTCCATGAGAGCCACAATAGGCCGGGCTCTCAGCCGAACACTGTCCCAGAACCTTCAATGGTTCCGAACTCAGGTGGACAACCCCTTGTTAGGAAGGGCGAGTTGTCTGCATCAAGGACTTCTGGTGCGCCCGAGGCGCCGGATTGTCTGCTGGAAGCGCTTCGCGGTGCTTCCATAGATGAGGAGCACCGTACTCTTATGAGTTCAGTGATTCGGAAGGTTTCGTCCGGCAAGAGCGGACTAACCGAAGCTTGCACCAGCCTCTTGACAGGCTTTGAGGTAAGTAATAAATATGTGTAAAATTACCACCCGATAGGTAGTAGCCCCTGATACTCTATTTGGTGTTCGGAAAGAAAAGCCAAATGGAGGGTCAATTATAATCCGCAAGGGTCTAACAATGAATATTCGTGTGCATAAGCAGGCTGTGCTGCTTGCTGCTGCTGCCCGTACTGCTGAGGTTGCCGAACTGAAGCGGGACCTGGAGCAGGCGCAAGGAGAGCTCGGCCTCACGAAGAGGCAGCTCGAGGAGAATAAAGGTAAGTGATTCCCCGCTCGCATGTATTTAAATATAGGCAAAATTGGTCAGTCTAACGTCAAAGCGTCGTGGCTGTGCAACAGGGGCCACCGCTGAAGTGGCGTCCCTGAAGAAAGCGTTGTCCGAGGCCGAAGACAAAGGAGCCTTGGAATGCAAGGAGCGCAAAAAGCAAAGTGCTAGAGTGGGAGAGGTACAGCAAGAGCTCCAGGACCTCGGCAAGAAGTGCGAGTCTGTGGAGCATGATCTGAAGATGAAAGAGGCCGAGCTTGCGAATTCCCTTGTAAATTTGAAAGACGCCAAGGCCGAAGCCTAGAAAGCGCAGCAGGAGATCCAGGAGGCCAAAAAGATAGCAGTGGGTAAGAAGTTCTTTATGCAAAGCAAACATGTGGAGGAGGCATTTCTTTTACTTAGTCGAATTCGGAGCTCTCCAGGGGCATTCGCAGATCTGCCACGCAGCGTATCAGACGCTGCAGAGTTCTACCGTGCCCAGGAGGGGAGCTCAACGGAGAAGCTGTTCTGGTCCCAGTATGCTAGGGCCGAACACCCGATGCCTCTGAGTGACCAACTGAAGCAGTTGGTTGAACTCCACAGGGCGGCCGAACTGGCTATGAAAGGTTTCATAGTCCGGATGTGGCCTGGTGAGCTCCTGCCCACTAGCTACTTTGGCCTGATCAAGCGGATGGTGGATGCCTATCCGCGGCTTGACGTGATCAAGCGATCCGTTTGCATTGAGGGTGCCCGCCGGGCCTTTGCCCGCGTCAAGGTGCATTGGGGCAAGCTGGATGCGGAGAAGCTAGTCAAGGACGGGCCGCCGGAGGGCAAGGCGCATCACCATCCCGAGATGTACTATGATGGCATTATGAAGGGTGCTCGTCTTGTGGCCGATGAGTGTACCAAGGACGCCATTTTTGAATGAATTCACTTCTGTCATGTTTGTAATTTGAAGACGAAGTTACTTGCGCTATGTAGCACTTTTGTTATTTAAAATATTACCTTCTGTGCGGCTGTTTATAAAACTCTGAAAGTAGGCCAGTCGTCGGCTTCCGTCCCCACGTAACTAGTACTGGGGTGTTCGTGGAAAACCCGGACACTCTTTATCCAAGTGTTTTGTCCCTTAAGGAGGTGTCCGGGGCAGCGAACAAGGCAATCGGACTATGCGGCTTTATAACTCTCACTGAGCCATAGAAGTCTACAATTTTAATTTCGGTGAAGCCCCTAGAATTCGGAAGGCCGAACTGCGGCGCTATACACGCCTAGATCGTACAAAGCCGATTTATCGCCTAAAGCGGAAAATCTTTAAGGATTTTAGGACCTCTCGAACAGCGACCAGCTCTCGCCACATCATGTTGGTCAGTTTTCGGCTTTCTCTACTGAGGTGCTCGTCGAAGAAGCGGGACACAATCGCGATGAGTTCTCCTGCGCTACCTTAGCCGATATAACGGAACGTAAGGCACCAGAACAAGGGAGCCAGGCTATCCCAAATGTAGACCCAAGACATGATTCGGAGCTGATGCATATAGTGCTATAAGTTCGGGGTGCCGCACTGTTGAAAGTGTTCGGACTTTATTTGCCATATTACGGGGTGCCATGAGAAGCCCCTGGCAAACTGACCATACCAAGGTGTACGGATGCAATATCAAATAAACATTTATAAGGGAAAAAATGCTCAAATAAGAATAATAAGATGACGCTATATATGATCTCCCATTGACAAATAATACGTTTAAGCATATGTTTACAATGGATGCATTAAGCGGAGATAAATAGGACTATTTGACATGTCCTATCCAGGGGCAGGCTGTGTACAAATAGATGAAACAGGTATAATGATCATAAATAGATTCCACCTGGGTATTTCCTTCTGTGCACAACCTCTGTTGCCTCTTTGGATGTCTCTCCCATGTAAGTCTGGCAATTCGGCTCTTCTGAGGATGTTGCACAAAAGCGGTGTCCTGAAAGGTAAGAGGGAAAGATTATGAAGGTATTTGGCGGTTACCCGCACTATTGACTGAGTCGTTGATGCACCTCCGCCCATGCCCATGGTATCTTGAGTGCGTAGTTGTGTATGCGTGGCACGAATGCTGCTTTGATGGGGATTGAGTGGAGGCCGGACTGCTAATCACGCTCTTGGCGTTCCTGATGATCCTGTTGCAGGGTTCTCCAGACTCACTTGCCGGTGCTTGAGGTTGTCGTCGCCGGATTGGGGGTTTTCCGGAGGAGGCCGCATTGTACTTCTGGCACGAGGGCTGCAGTATGCTCTTCTGTACGGAGAGAGCAGTCCATGTTTCCATTTACTGTTATGACCCCGCGCGGACCTGGCATCTTGAACTTGAGGTATGCGTAATTTGGTACCGCATTGAATCTAGCGAATGCGGTTCGTCCGAGCAGTGCGTGGTAACCACTATGGAAAGGGACGATATCGAATATTAACTCTTCGCTTTGGAAGTTGTCCGGGGATCCGAAGACCACTTCCAATGTTATGGAGCCCGTACAGGTGGTTTTGGTTGGCTTGATCCTTGAAGGATCAATGCCCATTTTGCGCACTGTGTCCTGATAAAGCAGGTTTAGGCTGCTGCCGCCGTCCATCAGGACTCGCGTGAGGTGGAATCCGTTGATAATTGGGTCCAAGACCAATGCAGCTAAGCCGCCGTGACAGATGCTAGTAGGATGATCCCTACGATCAAAGGTGATCGGACAAGCTGACCATGGGTTGAATTTGGGGGCGACTGGATCCATCGCATAGACGTCCCTTAGTGCTCGCTTCCGTTCCCGCTTGGGGATATGAGTGGCGTAGATCATATTGACCATTTTCACCTGGGGGGAAATTTCTTTTGACTCCCTATGTACGGACGCCAGAGCTCTTCGTCATCGTCACTGTGCAGCCCCTTGTCCTTATTTTTGGTGTTTATCTTGCCGGCCTGTTTGAACACCCAGCAGTCTCTATTGGTGTGGTTGGCTGGCTTGTCCGGGGTGCCATGATGTCACGCCCAATATGCGACCCTATCCAAAAGGAACTTGAAGGTCCCACCAAGGATAGACCCGCATATTGAAACGCTTTTGCAAGGTGGATATCATTACATCAACATTACATAATAGACGGGGATACATACAAAAGGCATACAATGCCACACGAATACAACATCATGTTACAAGAGAGCACCATCCGACTACGGATGAAACACAAACAGAAACTCAAACGACATCCATCCTGCTAGCCCAGGCTGCCGACCTGGAACCTATCCCCTGATCGAAGAAGAAGCAGAAGAAGAACTCCAAACAAGCAAACATCACTCTCGCGTCATGATCATCGCATAACCTGTACCTGCAACTGTTGTTGTAGTAATCTGTGAGCCACGAGGACTCAGCAATCCCATTACCATGGGTATCAAGACTAGCAAAGCTTAATGGGTAAAGAAGGGGTAAAGTGGTGAGGTTGCAGCAGCGACTAAGCATATATGGTGGCTAACATACGCAAATGAGAGCGAGAAGAGAAACAAAGGAACGGTCGTGAAGCTAGTAATGATCAAGAGGTGATCCTGAACACCTACTTACGTCAATCATAACACAGAAACCGTGTTCACTTCCTGGACTCCGCCGAGAAAATACCATAACGGCTACACACGTGGTTGATGCGTTTTAATTCGGATCTGGTGTCAAGTTATCTACAACCGGGCATTAACAAATTCCCATCTGCCACATAACCGCGGGCATGGCTCTCAAAAGTTTATACCCTGTAGGGGTGTCCCAACTTAGCCCATGATAAGCTCTCGCGATCAACAAAGGATATACCTTCTCCCAGGAAGACCCGATCAGTCTCGGAATCCCGGTTTACAAGACATTTCGACAATGGTAAAAACAAGACCAGCAAAGCCGCCCGTTGTGCCGACAAATCCCGATAGGAGCTGCACATATCTCGTTCTCAGGGCACACTGGATGAGCAAGACATCAGGTTGGCATAGACCCTGGTTGCCCAGGGGGCGCCGGACATCGCTCAGTTTGGACCAACACTTAGACAAGCATTGGCCCGGGGGGCTAAAATAAAGATGACCCTTGGGTTAATTACTCCCAAGGGAAAGGTAGGTGGTGGTGAGGCAAATGGTAAAACCAAGGTTGGGCCTTGCTGGAGGAGTTTTATTCAAAGCGAACTGTCAAGGGGGTCCCATAAATCACCCGACCAGCGTAAGGAGCATAAAATCTGGGAACATAAGACCGGTATGATGGAAACTAGGGCGGCAAGAGTGGAACAAAACACCAGGCATAAGGCCGAGCCTTCCACCCTTTACCAAATATATAGATGCATTAATTAAATAAGAGATATTGTGATATCCCAACAAAATCCTGTCCACCATGGAGCAATCTTCAACTTCACCTACAACTAACAACGCTATAAGAGGGGCTGAGCAAAGCGGTAACATAGCCAAACAACGGTTTGCTAGGAAGGGTGTCAAAGGTTAGAGGTTCATGGAAATTTGGGAGGCTTGAGGAGCAAAAGATAGGAGTAGCAGCATAGCGATAGAAGCGAAGCAACTAGCATAGCAATGATAGTAGTGAGATCCGGTAGCGATCATCTTGCACGAAATCCCGCTAGGAAGAAGAATGAGTCCATGAAGAAGATGAAGCCACGAAGGCGAACCAAGCGTGAGCGAATGAATCCTCACGATCGCAAGCTAAGCAGGAACTATCGAGAAGAAGCACACAACATGGTAAACACACCACACATGAACAAGACATGATGCACAACAAGCATGATGCATGGCAAAACTACATGGAGCTACTCATGGCAAGAGATGATGCAAACAAGAACAACACATCAAGGCAAGTTTAAATGAGGCCGGAAACAACATATAACAATTCCGGTAAGTCCTCATATGCAAATTTCGAAATTGGTCCAGATCTGAATAAACCTTTATGTTCAAGTTGTTAAACAGCAAGTTAAGATGCACCAAGATGAACTACACGAAATTCTAGTCAAGTTACATATAAAGTTCATTAGATTCGGAGCTACGGCCTAGAAGATATGAGCAAAACAAGTTAAACATGGCATTGATGCAAAATGCATACGAACATCAAACAAACACCTCAAAACGGTTCAACACATATACTCTATACAAGACATAACAACAATCTGTCCAAAACAGCAACTAGGCATATTGCAAGCATCAAAACAATATGCTACAGCACCCCAACATGATAACAAAAGGCATGGACGTGATGTACAGGTAAAGCACAACAAAACATGAACACTGAGCTATCTCCAGAAAAGACTAGAACATGCTCAAAAGAACATGGAAAGATTGCAAATAATAACAGTTCCAGACTTGGCAGGAATAACATCAGGTTGCAATGTTTAGAGCTATCAAACAACATGTTACAGGAAGCTATCATGGCAAACCAAGGCATGAAATGAAACTAATAAACTCATAGAACAAATGTCCCTTACTGACCATGAGCCAAAAGGGCACAGAAAATATGATGGCACCCATGTAAACATGGCAAAAGATATGACAGATTCATACATGGCAGGAACAACAATAAGTAGGCATGTTGGTGAGCTTGAACCACTCACTACAGAGCAATACATGGCATGGCAAGGCAACCAACAGTAAGAAGACATGTTTAAGAAGCTAAGCATGGCAAGAACAAGTTCATAGGGTGCATGGATCACTAGCAAAACACATGGCAAAACTGAACTTGATGTTAACAGGCTGACAGCAACATTATTTAGCAGTTTTGAGAGCAAGATAACAACCTACAGAAGGCTATAAATGCACCCAGGGGCATGAATGGATAGAGCATAACATGTATAACAAAACATCCTTAGTGAACATCTCCAGAATAATGCAATGACTTGTAGCAGCAGGTTTACATAGCAACAAAATATATGAGAATCAGCCTAGCAAAGCAATGCAACAAGTACCCTACTTCACGAGCTCGATGCACCCATTACACAACTCACAAAAATACATGGATAGCACCTCTGGAAAGATGGCATGGCATAGATCAAAATTCATGTAGACATCAACCTCATAGGATGCACACATCAAACATGGCAAAAATGACAAATGAGCAAGTTATAACAGTTTCAGCAGATTAACAGCAACATGCACTCTTGCAACGATGATTCAGGCATCAAGATGGACTCAAATGAACAAGATGCAATGGAATGAAATGAAGTACTCGTTGAGACAAACAATTTGACATATTACACGCACGAAACGGAGCAGTATGCAGCAAGTTACAATGCGATGAACATGGGCACATGATGCTGAAATCCTGGGGACTTAGGCATATCTCAGGAAAAACATGCAAGCGCAAAATAACAAAAAAAACGCACGAGCGCTGTTTAGACGGGGATGGGCTGCTCACCTAGCAGGCCTTGGCCCGGGTCGAGGGGGAGGAGGTAGATCGGGCCTGCCTTGGCGCTGAGCTACGCCGGGGCACAAGCCGGGCAGCAGGGCCTGTGAGGTCGTCCCCCTCACGATCCCTTTGGATCGGGAGGGAGGCGGGGCGGTGGTGGCGTGGCGTGGCGCGGCGTGAGGCCGGCCAGTGGCGAGGCGGCGGCGGCGGGATCCGGCCGGCCGGCACCGGATCCGGCGGCGCGGGCGGCAGGATGGCGGGGCGCGGACGGGCACCGGGCGGCGAAGCTTGAGCTCGGCGCGATGGCGTGCACCGGTCTTGGCGACGGCGCCGGCGAGATGAAGCGAGACGGTGGCGGGGAGCTTCGGGGAGAAACGCCCGTGGCGGCGCGCAGCACCAGCGGCAGCAGGCACAGCGCTTCGGCGTCTTGCTGCAGGCGCCGAGGCGGCGGCGGGAGGCGGCAAGCGCGGCCGACGGCGGCGACCGAGCCGGGCGGGAGGGCTGCGGCTGGCCCTGTGGGCCCAGCAGTGGAGGCGCTTGATGAGACGGGCGGCAGCGACATGTGGCGCTGGCTGGTTGGCTGTGGCGGCGGGGAAGGCGACGTGGCGTGATCTGATTGGACGGAGCGAGGTGGCCGGCGGACATGTCCGACGCGGACGGACGTGTCCGGCGGCGCAAGGAGGATGGAGGCTAGGGTTGCACCGCGAATTCGGGGGAGGTGGACTAATTTATAGGTAGAGGGAGCTAGGAGAGTCCAAATGGGGAGCGGTTTTCGGCCACGTGATCGTGATCGAACGACCGAGAGCATGGAGGGGGGGTTGCTAGGTTTTGGGCCACTTTGAAGGGGTGTTGGGCTGCAAAGAGAAAGGGGCTTTTGCGGTTACCCAGTTAACCATTGGAGTATCAAACGACCTCCAAATGGCACGAAACTTGACAGGCGGTCTACCGGTGCTATACCAAGGCCCTTGGCAAACCTCGGTCCATTCCGAGAGTGTTTAACACCCGCACAAGAGAAGAGGCAAAAAGGGAAGCCGGATGACATAGGAGTGCCGGATCGCAAAACAGACAACGGGGAAAATGCTCGGATGCATGAGATGAACGCGTATGCAAAATGAAATGCACATGATGACATGGCAATATGCAACACGCAAGCAAATGACATGGCAAAGATGGCGAATAACTGGCGGACACCTAGCGCAACGAATCTGGGGCGTTACAACACTCCTCCACTAACAAGAGATCTCGTCCCGAGATCTTAGGACCGAGACGGAAGGGAAAAGGGTTGAGGTGAAATAAGAACTCAAGAGAAGTAGCAAAGAATCGAGAACACTCGAGAAGAAGAGAGGAACAATGAGAATGACGAGAATCGAAAGCTCACGGAATCAGATAGACTATGAAACCACTCCGGTTAGAACGAGATAAGAAATGAATAAGACTGAAAAGAATTAGGCAGCACTCCGGCTGAAACATGGAGGAATAGAACACGAGCTACAGAAGATGGGATGACACTTGATGAAGACATGACACAAAACCTCCAGAAAGAATTGAAATAGAATGAAAAGAACGGAGAAGAAAATGACAACTTGTGCCACGAATGAAATAGATAGCAACCTCAAAAGAAAGGATTGAACGGAGTTGTTGGGAAAATCAACAACGAAAGAATAAGCTTGTTGTGGATTTATGGCTAACATCTCAAAATTATGCGGTGATAACCAACCATAAGCAGAAAAGATTGAATAGCTGAGAGGAACGAAGAAATGCAAAACTCCACTTCAAAAGAATTCGGAGAATTAATTACACTTTGAGATGCAAGAAGAAAAGATACTTGAATTCCTCCAACAAGAATCTTGATGAACTCTTGAAAAATGAATTAGATCATGAAGAACCACCATGAAGAACTCCGGTAACGAAAAGGATGATGAGATAGAATGAAGGAAGAAAGAATAAGATGAGCCTTGCGATGATTTAGATGGAGGTTCCGACGAAATGGTTGAGGAAATTGAACTCCGGAAAAGAAAAGATGAAAACACTTGGAACTAGAATTTATTCATCAAGAACAAACTCCGAAGGAAGGGATTAATCACTTGGATGAAATAAGAATAAGCTTTATTGTATGCTTATCCTTCATCAAATTAAATTGATGACAAGCAATGGATTTTTGCATACTACTTATTCTTCTTGAAAAGGATTAAGGGGGGTATAGCACAAAACTTGAGAAAGTCTTCATGAACCACCAGTAGGATAGAAAAGAACGAATGGATTAATATGATAATCAAGGAAAAAGAATCTTGAACGAACCACCGTAAGAATTCAAAATGACTGATGAAAGAGAATGAATCACCGGGAAGAATTAGAAGAACAAATATGCTTGAGGGGATTTAGATGCAAAAGAACACAGACATCATGAGCCGATTAAAGAACACTTGAACGAAGCACTGGGATAATTAGATAACGATAGCTAAAATGTGAGGACGAAGAATTCTTCTGGAATGATGGCCTCCGGTGAAAAGAAATGAAAAAAACAACTCCTGACATACTCCGGATGGTTAAGAAAAGAATATCTGACAAATGGAATAATTCGAGAGGATAACATGAAGCTAGAACCATGAAACTTCAAGACAACAAACATGATTTAGAGGAAAAACTCTTCTTCGGTCTTCAAAGCTGAGAATGACGACGAGAAACCCCGCTGAAATTGTTGAGAAACTCCGGAATAATGAAAAAGAGGAAAAGTTGAACCAAAGACGAAAACAATTTGAAGAGATCTTGGAGATGGCAAGTGACTTATGGGATCCATACTTACGTCAAACTTGAAAAGAATTGAGAATAACTCCGGGGAAATTAGAAGAGTCAGGTAAGATCCTGGGAAAGACCTGTGGGTTAGGGCCCACTGAAAAGAAACACCGTTGGAAAGGATTGTTGAACAGATAGATGATGCACCGGAACAATTGAAATATTTGAATGAGGTGACACCCTCGAATTAATTGGAACACAGACGAATCTCCTGAGATGTCTTGCACACTCCGGAAGGATAAACTGACGAGAGGCGAACGAGCAAGGAAAACACTTGAGCCGAGAGAAAGAATATGATCAACCCAAAAAACTTGAATTGAGTCCACCGGAAAGAAAAAGAGATGAAGAATGTCAAACGAGACGATAATTCACCGGTTGAAATGATTTATGAAAGACTAAAGAGGTTCCGTACGAATGAAATTGATGCTCGAAAGATACTCAGGCTCCGGGAAGAAGAGGGTGGGAGGGCGGGAAAACAAAGACAACTTGGAAGGGGAACCGACCAATATCTTGAAGAGAAAACACCGGTTGAAATCATTGAGGAAAGGAAGCAAAGACTTCGCACGACTAGGAAGGATACTCGATTACAGACTCCGGCTCCGAGATGAAAAAGGGGTGGGAGGGTGGGAAAATAAAACAACTGAGGATTAAACTTGGCAATGATGAAGAGACTCGAGTCAACTTGACAAGAACTACACCGGATGAAAAGAGCTGAGAACCAACAATCGGAAAACCAACTGCGTGATCCTAAAGAAAAATTTGAATGGGAAGAGGAGTAATTCAAAACACCTACGTCAATATTCCTCACCAGAGCGACGAAGGGGCAGAGGAGTAAAAAGAATGCCTACTCTCCGATATAACTAGACTTCGAAAACAGTTTTCTTCTGGACTCAACAACGGCCAAACTACACGATCAATCAAGGGGGGCTCCTAAGGTCGGTCGAGGCTCTTATACCAACTTGTCACGCCCAATATGCGACCCTATCCAAAAGGAACTCGAAGGTCCCACCAAGGATAGACCCACATATTGAAACGCTTTTGCAAGGTGGATATCATTACATCAACATTACATAATAGATGGGGATACATACAAAAGGCATACAATGCCACACGAATGCAACATCATCTTACAAGAGAGCACCATCCGACTATGGATGAAACACAAACAGAAACTCAAGCGACATCCACTCGCTAGCCAGGCTGCCGACACGGAACCTATCCCCGATCAAAGAAGAAGCGGAAGAAGAACTCCAAACAAGCAAACATCGCTCTCGCGTCATGATCATCGCATAACCTGTACCTGCAACTGTTGTTGTAGTAATCTGTGAGCCACGAGGACTCAGCAATCCCATTACCATGGGTATCAAGACTAGCAAAGCTTAATGGGTAAGGAAGGGGTAAAGGGGTGAGGTTGTAGCAGCGACTAAGCATATATGGTGGCTAACATACGCAAATGAGAGCGAGAAGAGAAACAAAGGAACGGTCGTGAAGCTAGTAATGATCAAGAGGTGATCCTGAACACCTACTTACGTCAATCATAACACAGAAACCGTGTTCACTTCCCGGACTCCGCCGAGAAGAGGCCATCATGGCTACACACGCGGTTGATGCGTTTTAATTCGGATATGGTGTCAAGTTATCTACCACCGGACATTAACAAATTCCCATCTGCCACATAACCGCGGGCACGGCTCTCGAAAGTTTATACCCTGCAGGGGTGTCCCAACTTAGCCCATGATAAGCTCTCACGATCAATGAAGGATATACCTTCTCCCAGGAAGAACCGATCAGTCTCGGAATCCTGGTTTACAAGACATTTCGACGATGGTAAAACAAGACCAGCAAAGCCGCCCGCTGTGCCGACAAATCCCGATAGGAGCTGCACATATCTCGTTCTCAGGGCACACCGGATGAGCAAGACATCGGGTTGGCATAGACCTGGTTGCCAGGGGCCGGACATCGCTTCGATTTGGACCAACACTTAGACAAGCATTGGCCCGGGGGGGCTAAAATAAAGATGACCCTTGGGTTAATTACTCCCAAGGGAAAGGTAGGTGGTGATGAGGCAAATGGTAAAACCAAGGTTGGGCCTTGCTGGAGGAGTTTTATTCAAAGCGAACTGTCAAGGGGGTCCCATAAATCACCCGACCGTGTAAGGAATGCAAAATCCGAGAACATAACACCGGTATGACGGAAACTAGGGCGACAAGAGTGGAACAAAACACCAGGCATAAGGCCGAGCCTTCCACCCTTTACCAAATATATAGATGCATTAATTAAATAAGAGATATTGTGATATCCCAACAAAATCCTGTCCACCATGGAGCAATCTTCAACTTCACCTGCAACTAACAACGCTATAAGAGGGGCTGAGCAAAGCGGTAACATAGCCAAACAACGGTTTGCTAGGAAGGGTGTCAAAGGTTAGAGGTTCATGACAATTTGGGAGGCTTGAGGAGCAAAAGATAGGTAACGCCGCATAGCGATAGAACGAAGCAACTAGCATAGCAATGATAGTAGTGAGATCCAGGGTAGCGGTCATCTTGCCTGAAATCCCGCTAGGAAGAAGAACGAGTCCATGAAGAAGATGAAGCCACGAAGAGGAACCAAGCGTAGACGAACGAATCCTCACGATCGCAACGAAGCGGGAACTATCGAGAAGAAGCACACAACATGGTAAACACACCACACATGAACAAGACATGATGCACAACAAGCATGATGCATGGCAAAACTACATGGAGCTACTCATGGCAAGAGATGATGCAAACAAGAACAACACATCAAGGCAAGTTTAAATGAGGCCGGAAACAACATATAACAATTCTGGTAAGTCCTCATCTGTAAATTTCGAAATCAGTCCAGATCTGAATAAACCTTATGTTCAAGTTGTTAAATAGCAAGTTAAGATGCACCAAGATGAACTACATGAAATTCTAGTCAAGTTACATATAAAGTTCATTAGATTCGGAGCTACGGCCTAGAAGATATGAGCAAAACAAGTTAAACATGGCATTGATGCAAAATGCATACGAACATCAAACAAACACCTCAAAACAAGGATGAAACATGATAATATGAAACTTCATGCAAAATCAAGCAAGTTTCATATAGAGCACACTCAAAACGGAGCAACGGTTCAACACACACTCTATACAGGACAAAACAACAATCTGTCTAAAACAGCAACTAGGCATATTGCAAGCATCAAAACAATATGCTACAGCACCCCAACATGATAACAAAAGGCATGGACGTGATGTACAGGTAAAGCACAACAAAACATGAACACTGAGCTATCTCCAGAAAAGACTAGAACATGCACAAAAGAACATGGAAAGATTGCAAATAATAACAGTTTCAAACTTAGCAGGAATAACATCAGGTTGCAATGTTTAGAGCTATCAAACAACATGTTACAGGAAGCTATCATGGCAAACCAAGGCATCAAATGAAACTACTAAACTTATAGAACAAATGTCCCTTACTGACCATGAGCCAAAAGGGCACAGAAAATATGATGGCATCCATGTAAACATGGCAAAAGATATGACAGATTCATACATGGCAGGAACAACAATAAGTAGGCATGTTGGTGAGCTTGAACCACTCACTACAGAGCAATACATGGCATGGCAAGGCAACCAACAGTAAGAATACATGTTTAAGAAGCTAAGCATGGCAAGAACAAGTTCATAGGGTGCATGGATCACTAGCAAAACACATGGCAAAACTGAACTTGATGTTAACAGGCTGACTGCAACATTATTTAGCAGTTTTGAGAGCAAGATAACAACCTACAGAAGGCTATAAATGCACCCAAGGGCATGAATGGATAGAGCATAACATGTATAACAAAACATCCTTAGTGAACATCTCCAGAATAATGCAATGACTTGTAGCAGCAGGTTTACATAGCAACAAAATATAACAGAATCAGCCTAGCAAAACAGCAACGCAAGTACCCTACTTCACGAGCTCGATGCACCCATTACACAAGTCACAAAAATACATGGATAGCACCTCTGGAAAGATGGCATGGCATAGATCAAAATTCATGTAGACATCAACCTCATAGGATGCACACATCAGACATGGCAAAAATGACAAATGAGCAAGTTATAACAGTTTCAGCAGATTAACAGCAACATGCACTCTTGCAACGATGATTTAGGCATCAAGATGGACTCCAATGAACATGATGCAATGGAATGAAATGAAGTACTCGTTGAGACGAAAAATTTGACATAGTACACGCATGAAACGGAGCAGTAGGCAGCAAGTTACAATGCGATGAACATGGGCACATGATGCTGAAATCCTGGGGACTTGGGCATATCTCAGGAAAAACACGCAAGCGCAAAATAACTAAAAAAACGCACGAGCGCCGTTTAGACGGGGATGGGCTGCTCACCTAGCAGGCCTTGGCCCGGGTCGAGGGGGGAAGGTAGATCGGGCCGGCCTTGGCGCTGAGCTGGGCAGGCGGAAGGCGGGCCGTGGGGCCACGCGGGTAAATCCTCCCGATCCCTTTGGATCGGGAGACAGAGGCGGGCGGTGGCGGCGTGGCGCAGCGACGCGAGGCCGGAAGTGGCCGGGCGAGGCGGCGGCGGCGGATCCGACCGCCGCACCGGATCCGGCGGCGGGATGGCCGGGAGGCGCGGACGGCACCGGCGGCGAAGCTTGGAACTCCGGCGATGGCGCGCGCCGGTGCGGGCGGGACAGCGCCGGCGAGATGGGGCGAGCAGTGGCGGCGCTGGGAACTTCGGTGAGGCCAGCGCGTGGGCGGCGCAGCACTGCCAGCGATGGCGTAGCGGCCTCGGGCAGCCTTGGCTGCGGAGGCGCCGGGCGGCGGGAGACGGCCACGGGCGTGGTGACGGCGGCGACCAGCCGGGCAGGAGGGCGTGGCTGGGCCAGCGGGCCCAGCAGTGTGGAGGCGCGGAGGAGACGGCAGCGGCGACACGTGGCGCTGGCTGGTTGGCTGTGGCGGCGGGGAAGGCGACGTGGCATGATCTGATTGGACGGAGCGAGGTGGCCGGCGGACATGTCCGGCGGCGCAAGGAGGATGGAGGCTAGGGTTGCACCGCGAATTCGGGGGAGGTGGACTAATTTATAGGTAGAGGGAGCTAGGAGAGTCCAAATAGGGAGCGGTTTTTAGCCACGCGATCGTGATCGAACGACCGAGAGTATTGAGGGGGGTTGCTGGGTTTTGGGCCACTTTGGAGGGGTGTTGGGCTGCAAAGAGAAAGGGGCTTTTGCGGTTACCCAGTTAACCGTCGGAGTATCAAACGACCTCCAAATGGCACGAAACTTGACAGGTGGTCTACCGGTGCTATACCAAGGCCGCTTGGCAAACCTCGGTCCATTCCGAGAACGTTTAACACCCGCACAAGAGAAGAGGCAAAAAGGGACGCCGGATGACATAGGAGTGCCGGATCGCAAAATGGACAACGGGGAAAATGCTCGCATGCATGAGATGAACGCGTATGCAAAATGAAATGCACATGATGACATGGCAATATGCAACACGCAAGCAAATGACATGGCAAAGATGGCGAATAACTGGCGAACACCTGGCGCAACGAATCTGGGGCGTTACACATGAATTTGGCACGAGCGCTCCAGTATGCGGTGCCGACTGGATGATCCCTGATTATTTCTTTTGAACGGCTTTTTCCGCTGACCAGACTTAGGTCCACTGAATCCGGCATTGACTGTCGTGTCTTCAGCGTTGTCACTGTTGTTCCGTCTCTTATGTCTGTTGCGTCGTGGCTTTCCGTTAGTATCGCGGCCGTCCGGAGTGCCGGAATGTGGTGTGGTGCCGCCGCGGGCCAACCAGCTGTCCTCACCCGCACAAAAGCGGGTCATTAGTGTTGTGAGAGATGCCATGGACTTGGGTTTTTCCTGGCCGAGATGTCGGGCAAGCCATTCGTCACGGATATTATGCTTAAAAGCCGCTAGGGCTTCGGCGTCCGGACAGTCGACTATTTGGTTCTTTTTAGTTAGGAACCGAGTCGAAATTTCTGGCTGACTCTCGGGCTGTTGAGTAATGTGGCTCAGGTCATCAGCGTCCGGTGGTCGCACATATATGCCCTGGAAGTTGTCGAGAATCGTCTTCAGTTTTCCCAACTGCCAATGGAATTTCTTTGGCGTGCTGTTTAACCGATGTCGGGCTGGTCCTTTGAGCTTAAGGGAAGATACTTGATGGCGTGTAGATCATCTCCGCGGGCCATGTGAATGTGGAGAAGGAAATCTTGATCCATATTGCGGGTCTGTTGTGCCATCGCACGATTCGATGTTTCTGGGTTTGAACCCTTACGAATTCATGATCCATCACCGTCGGTGAAGCGAGAGGGTGTGCGGTGCCTCTGTGCCGGGCTATGTGGCTGCGCAGCTCGAATTGGTCTGGATTGCTGTGTTCGGCCCGGCCGGACTTGTTGATGATGTATCCGGTGCGGCGGTCATCGTCGCGCGCTGGGGCGCGCCCCCGCGATCCGTAGATCGATCTTGGCTGTCCTGCTTTGTTTTCCAAGATATCTTGCAGGTCTTGCCTATTGCCCTGGGCCGTAGTGTATCGGCGTGGGGGTGCGGGCTGGTATTCAGGCTGGTATCCCGTTTTGTCCTAGCCACGGGTTGGCCGGTCAGCCGTTTGGCGCTCGAGTCCATATTCCTCGGCTGCTAGGACTTCAGTCCATCTATCTGTGAGCAGGTCTTGATCAACTTGGAGTTGCTGCTGCTTCTTCTTCAGGCTCCTTGTAGTGGCTATAAGCCTACACTTGAAGCGCTCCTGCTCCACGGGATCCTCAGGCACGCCGAACTCGTCGTCCCAAGGCTAATCTCGTCTTCAGAGGGGGGCATGTAATTGTCCTCCTCCGGGTATCCGTCCGTTGCCTGTTCTTCTGGGCTGACCTGCTCATCTTCCTATTCGTCCTGCTCGAAGGCGGGCTGGTCGGGGTCATATTCTTCTTCGACGCCATCCGGATTACTCTCTTCTCCAGGGCCGGTATTGCTGTGGCGGGGCTTGGAGCGGCGCCGACGACACCCATGCTTTGCTTTTCTTCCCGAGGGGTTATCCTCTGTTGCCTCGTCGCCATTAGTTTCCTTCGGAGTGTCCACCATATATATATCGTATGAAGAGGTGGCCGTCCACCGCCCTGTGAGCGGTGGCTCCTGTGATTCTCCTGCATTGTCGTCCATACCATCGATGTCTTCGGAGTCAAAGTCAAGCACGTCGGTTAAATCATCGATCGTGGCAATGAAGTGGGTGGTGGGTGGGCAGCGAGTTCCCTCGTCACCCGCCTCCCACTCGAGCCGGACATAGTTCGGCAGGAAGCCTCCTAACAGAGAGAGAGACTTTAATGAGTTCAGCATGTCACCAAAGGGCGAGTGTTGAAAGATGTCCGCGGCGGTGAACTCCATTGCCGGAGCCCAACCAGGTTTGGCGAGCTCGGGAACGCGCGGACCGGAACCAACAACCGGATGAGAGTCTGGGGGTCCAGAGTCACAGGCTTCCTCAAAAGTGAGGCCTGTGTTCGGCTCCATCACCGATGGGGGTACGGCCTGCGGGGCGGGGTCCAGCCCTCCGTCCATGGGCAACGCAACCTGCCCCGGATTTAGATCTGAGGCTTTTGCCGGGGTGATATCCCGAGTATCGTCTGATAGCAGGTCTAAGCCATGCTCATCGTGACTGTTCGGCGCTCCTGGCACAGGCCCGAATCCGTCGAAGATCAAGTCTCCGCGAATATCCGCCGTGTAGTTCAAGTTTCGAACCTGGCCTGATGGCCAGGGGCTATACCCAAAAATTTAACCATGTTTTGAATTATTAAAATTTTGCCAGGAGTTTAAAAAAATTTCTTTCTGGATTTTCTTTTGACTTCAGAACCCCTTTTTCTCTAATATTGAGTTTTTACCCCAAGTGGAAACTTTCCAAAAATATTATTGGACTTGTATACTCTCTCAATAAAACAATTCTTAATCAGTGGTTTTATTTGCATAATTGTTTTTCCTGAGCTTTATTCTTTTAAAGTGATTTTCAGAGCCTCTTTTGCACTGCAACCATTTGATAAATGCATCTAAAATTTTCATCAAAATTTGGGGATGACATATGATGTCCCTCAATCACTTTTATGCAAAAATATTCCTTAGTCATTTGGAGATTTTGAGTTTTACCACAAGTTTTTAAATCTGGTCCAGTTGCCCTTTTGCACTACAACCTATTTAAATACTTCTTTAAAACTTCCACCAAAATTAGGGGAGGTCAGTAGGAGTATATTATCCATCTTTATGCAAAAACCCAGTTATGTCCTTTGAAAAATTTGAGTGAATCAACCTCATTTTCATTCTGGTTCAACTTGATGATTTGTACTACAACCATACTTTAACTTGCTCCTTTACCCATGATTCTTTTTCCTGCTTGTAGTCCTTTCTGCAAAACCCTTAAGTCCAGGAGCATGAACCCATTGGGATATTTTTGGTCCATGATATGATAGCCTTTAGGTTCTGTCCAGAATTTGTTTTCTCAAATATTTGCACTAACAAGTTTCTATGTTTGACAAACTAACCTGGCCACCATCACCTACACCTAAAGAGACACTGATCTGAAGATTTTGGCCCCTCCAAGAACTGCCTAGATGCCTCTAGCATTATGTCAAACACCTTGTGTGCATGGAAAGTTTTGGCATGGTTTTTAGTTAGCATTGTAAGCTTGGTTCCCTGACCTAACCCCCATGTCCTTTAACCTTGTTGCTAACCCTAACCTAGTACTATTAATTGCTAGCCTCGCTCAAGCACTCTAGGCCACCCTGGCATTCTGTCGAACATGTCGCGCGCGTGCTCTGGGCGCGCCTAGAGCGCATGTTTTGCAGCAAGACAACCGAAGCGCGCTACCAGCGCCCTAGCCCTTGCTCGCCTGCAGAGCCGCGCCCCGCCCTCGACCACTCGCCAGAACGCTCCAAGCTGTCCTGGCGCCCTACAGCGCCGCCGTCAGAGCCCTCTTGGCGGCACGCCGGCGTCCGTAGTGCACCTCTGCCACGGACGGCGCCGCCCGAGGCACAACTCCTCGCCAGCTGCCCTCGTGAGCAGGCCACCCTTATCTCCAAACCCGTCCGCTAGCACCGACCCTGCTCCAGCCATCGCCACGTCGCCCTGCCGCAACAGAAGTGGTCGGCCGGCAATCTTATCCCCTGCAGCAGCAGAACCGACCTTCCCCGGCTATATATAGCCCCAGGCCTCGCTCGAGGCCCCTCAGGCAGCCTCGTACCACCCCTCTGGCACGCCCCACGACCAGCAAGCAACGGCGGGAGGCCTTCTTCCTCGTCACCGCCCTCCGGTCCCAACCGTCGCGAACAGAGCCTCCCCCACCCTTCCAGCACCACCACCCGACTCCTCTTCGTCTTGTGGAGCCGCCCAGACCCCCAGCTACGATGGAGCACCACCCTGGCCAGAACCCCCAAATCGGCCCGAAGCTATCTCCGCCGTGAAGCTCACCGCCGGCAACTCCCTCCGTCCCCACCTGCCTAGCGACCACCGGGAGGACTGCCCTGGACTGGCGGATCCATCCCCACCCTCGGAGCCCCGCGAGGAGCCGCCAATCACCGGCGACGATCGCTGAGTTCCGCCCCCGCTCGGACAGAGGAAGAGGAGGGAGAGGCTACTGGTCAAACCTGACCAGTGGGCCCCCTGGACCCACTGTCAGCGACCCACGTGCCAGTCCATGCTGGAGTAAGTGAAGACGTAAACCCAGAATACGCCTTCGACGTGGTTAGTTTCGAAACGTTTTTCCTTTTTCTGATTTATTTTAAAAATAGAATTTGACCAAAACTTTGACTGGCTATAACTTTTTAAATATAACTCCAAATGAATTGATTCTTTTTCCTACCTCTCTCAAATATTGTCTAGTTTATTTTCAGGTTTATTTGAAAAAAAATCAGACAACTTTTTTGTACTGTTTTGAACTATGTATTAATTCAAAAAAATTAATAGGATTTTTGGAGAGAGAAGAAAACTTTCAAAAGTTTTGGAATGCACCCTGCCTCCCCACAACTTGAAGGCAAGCATTCTGAACCCTGGCATAATATTGTCGTGCGTTGTTTGATACGATTGCAACACTGCTCGTCTCGGAGTTTTCATTATTTTTTTGTGATGATATGTTCAAACTCATGAGTGCATATTGATGATTCATGCTGTTGGAGTTTGATACGCTTGGGATAGTAGTCACCATCACATGCCATTCATGCATATCGGAAGGAACCCGGGAAAGCCTATGTCGTGGGTAGACACGAGCTTGTCTCTGGTCATCGTCAAGACGATTGTGTCCGGTACGGCAAAGTGAGACATGATGAGTGGTGATTGTGTCTGTTGGTTGAAAACATATTTGTTATGCTAATCGTGCAGGTAACACCTAAACCTCCTGAGTCGATCGTAGATCGAGTCTTGTTCCAGTAACCCCCATACTTGTTTCGTGCTACCACTTGTCCCTGCCGTAGGTAGGGTATGGTTCAGTAAGTTGCCAACCCCTTTCTAGCACACACCGTATAGAGAGGCCATGGTGGAAGATACCGGCAGCATCCGGTAGGCATGCCACCTAGTCCGGGGGCATGGGTGTTTCGATTGTAGCCGAAGGGGGTAGCTCCCCTAGTTTGCGCGCGGTATAAATTTTGTGATCCCATGCTAATCGAGGTTGTAGCCTCCCCACTTAGAGTTTTACTTAAACAGGTGTCATGGGTGATTCCAGGCACCGGTAAGTCAGCCTGGTGTGTGCGGTTAGGTCTGTTTTCAATTAAAAGACCGTAGGCGGAATTAGTCCGGATGGACTAACAGAATCCGTTACTCGTGGGTAAAGAGTACACCCTCTGCAGAGATTATATCTATTCGAATAGTCGTGTCCATGGTTAAGGACTACAGTCTGGGTTGAGTCAAGTGTCGGTCTTAGTGTCGGTCTTCGGAGGAAAAACTACTAAGTCAGAACTTTGATTATGACCGGTGACATATGAGGATTATGATTATTATTATTATTGGGGACTAACTGTTTTCATTATTTGATTTATTGAGTATCCCTGGGACGGTTCTACCTCTTCGATATTCACTGTGATTATTCTGTTATAAGCCCTTTATTGTTGGGGAACGTAGCAGAAATTCAAAATTTTCCTACGTGTCACCAAGATCTATCTATGGAGAAACCAGCAACGAGGGGAAGGAAAGTGCATCTACATACCCTTGTAGATCGCTAAGCGGAAGCGTTCAAGAGAACGGGGTTGAAGGAGTCGTACTCGTCGTGATCCAAATCACGGAGATCCTAGTGCGAGCAGACGGCACCTCCGCATTCAACACACATACAACCGGTGGCGTCTCCCATGCCTTGATCCAGCAAGGAGAGAGGAGAGGTTGAGAAGACTCCATCCAGCAGCAGCACGGCCAGGCGTGGTGGTGGTGGAGGAGCGTGGCAATCTGCAGGCCGCCAAGCACCGCGGGAGAGGAGGAGTACTTGGGAGAGGGAGGGCTGTGCGAGAACTTGTGGTGCACGGCTGCCTCCCACCCCCACATATATAGGGGCCGGGGAGAGGGGGGCCCCTCGGATCAATCGAGGAGGGGGCGGCCAAGGGGGAGGAGTGCCTCCCAAGTCAAGTGGAGGCCCTCCCCCCTTAGGGTTTTCCCTCTCCCATGTGCATGGGCCTTGGGGGGGCTGGTGCCCCTGGCCCATTAAGGCTAGGGCGCCCCCTTACAGCCCATGCTACTGTATTGGACATGGTGGAACAATTTCCGGACCTCCGAACCCCTCCGGAATCCTCCGGAACCTTCTGGAAGCTTCCCGGTACAATACCGAAAAAAACCCAAACTTTTTCCGGAACCCGAATAACAACTTTCCATATATAAATCTTTACCTCTGGACCATTACGGAACTCCTCGTGATGTCCAGGATCTCATATGGGACTCCGAACAACATTCGGTAACCACATACAAACTTCCTTTATAACCCTAAGCGTCGCCAGAACCTTAAGTGTGTAGACCCTACGGGTTCGGGAACCATCTTGAGACATGATCGAGGCGTTCTCGGTCAATAACCAACAGCGGGATCTGGATACCCATGTTGGCTCCCACATGTTCCACGATGATCTCATCGGATGAACCACGATGTCAAGGACTCAATCGATCCGTATACAATTCCCTTTGTCTAGCGGTATAGTACTTGCCGAGATTCGATCGTCGGTATACCGATACCTTGTTCAATCTCGTTACGGCAAGTCTCTTTACTCATTCCGTAACACATCATCCGTGATCAACCCCTTGGTCACATTGTGCACATTATGATGATGTCCTACCGAGTGGGCCCAGAGATACCTCTCCGTCACACGGAGTGACAAATCCGATCTCGATTCGTGCCAACCCAAGACACTTTCGTAGATACCTGTAGTGCACCTTTATAGTCACCCGATTCGTTGTGACGTTTGGTACACCAAAGCATTCCTACGGTATCCGGGAGTTGCACAATCTCATGGTCTAAGGAAATGATACTTGACATTACAAAAGCTTTAGCATATGAACTACACGATCTTTGTGCTAGGCTTAGGATTGGGTCTTGTCCATCACATCATTCTCCTAATGATGTGATCCCGGTATCAACGACATCCAATGTCCATGGTTAGGAAACCGTAACCATCTATTGATCAACGAGCTAGTCACCTAGAGGCTTACTAGGGACATGGTGTTGTCTATGTATCCACACATGTATCTTTCCTATCAATACAATTATAGCATGGATAATAAACGATTATCATGAACAAGGAAATATAATAATAACTAATTTATTATTGCCTCTAGGGCATATTTCCAACAGTCTCCCACTTGCACTAGAGTCAATAATCCAGTTCACATCGCCATGTGATTAACACTCACAGGTCACATCGCCATGTGACCAACATCCAATGAGTCTACTAGTGTCACTAAACTAGTTCACATCATCATGTGATTAAGACTCAATGAGTTCTGGGTTTGATCATGTTTTGCTTGTGAGAGAGGTTTGAGTCAACGGGTCTACAACATTCAGATCAGTATGTACTTTGCAAATCTCTAGGTCATATTGTAAATGCTGCTTCCACGCTCCACTTGGGGATATCCCAAATGGTTGCTCCACAATACGTATCCGGTTTGCTACTGAGAGTCATTCGGATAGGTGTTAAAGCTTGCATCGACGCAACTCTTTACGTCGAACTCTTTATAACCTCCATAACCGAGAAACATGTCCTTGTTACTCTAAGGACAATTTTTGACCGCTGTCTGGTGATCCACTCCTTGATCACCTTTGTACTCTTGTCAGACATGTGGCAAGGCACACATCAGGTGCGGTACTCAGCATAGCATACTGTAGAGCCTACGTCTGAAGCATAGGGGATGACCTTCGTCCTTTCTCTCTCTTCTGGCGTGGTCGAGCTCTAAGTCTTAACTTCATACCTTACAACTCAGGCAAGAACTCCTTCTTTGACTGATCCATCTTGAACACCTTCAAGATCATGTCAAGGTACGTGCTCATTTGGAAGTACTATTAAGCGTTTTGATCTATCCTTATAGATCTTGATGCTCAATGTTCAAGTAGCTTAAACCAGGTTTTCACTTGAAAAACACTTTTCAAATAACCCTATATGCTTTAAAGAAAATTCTACATCATTTCTGATCAACAATATGTCAACAACATATACTCATCAGAAATTCTATAGTGCTCCCACTCACTTCTTTGGAAATACAAGTTTCTCATAAATTTGTACAAACCCAAAATCTTTGATCATCTTATCAAAGTACATATTCCAACTCTGAGATGCTTACTCCTGTCCATGGAAGGATCGCTGGAGCTAGCATACCTTTTAGCATCCGTAGGATCGATAAAACCTTTCTGATTGTATCACATACAACCTTTCCTTACGAAAACTGGTAAGGAAACTCGTTTTGACATCCATCTGCCAGATTTCATAAATGCAGCTAATGCTAACATGATTCCGACAGACTTAAGCATCGCTACGGATGAGAAAATCTCATCGTAGTCAACTTCTTGAACTTGTGAAAAACTCTTCGCCACAAGTCGAGCTTCATAGACGGTGACATCACCGTCCACGTCTGCCTTCTTCTTAAAGATCCATTTATCTCAATGGCTTGCCGTTCATCGTGCAAGTCCACCAAAGTCCATGCTTTGTTCTGATACATGGATCCTATCTCGGATTTCATGGCTTCTAACCACTTGTCGGAATTTGGGCCCACCATTGCTTCTCCATAGCTCGTAGGTTCATTGTTGTCTAGCAACATGACCTTCAAGACAGGATTCTTGTACCACTCAAGCGATCGCATCCTTGTCCTTTATGCGCCCGGATCCGATCGCGCGGTGTCCTTGATTATTCGCCGTCATTGCCATGTCATTTGATTGCGTGTTGCACTTTGCCATGTCATCTTATGCATTTCATATCATGTCATCATGTGCATTTCATTTTGCATACATGTTCGTCTCATGCATCCGAGCCTTTTCCCCGTTGTCCGTTTTGCAATCCGGCACTCCTGTGTCCTCTGGCGTCCCCTTCTTCTCTCCTGTTGTGAGCGGGTGTTAAACTTCCTCGGAATGGACCGAGGTTTGCCAAGCGGCCTTGGTATATACAGGTGACCGCTTTGTCAAGTTTCGTGCCATTCGAGGTCGTTTGATACTCCAACAGTTAACCTGTAAAGTAAAACCCTCTTTGTTGCAGCCCAACATCCTTCCAAAGTATTTAAAACCCACCAAACTCCCTCCATGCTCTCGGTCGTTCGATCACGATCGCGTGGCCGAAAACCGCTCCTCATTTGGACTCTCCTAGCTCCCTCTACCTATAAATGTGTGCCCCTCCCGAAATTTCCGCAGTCCAAACCCTAATTTCCCCTCCGCGCCGCGCCGGACATGTCCGCACCGCGCCGGACCGTCCGCAGCCACGTCGCGGCAGCCAATGGGCATCCGCCACGTCGCCTCCCGCGCCCTCGCCGCGCGGCCGCCGTGCCCGCGCCGCCCATCGCCCGGCCTCGCCGCCGTCGCCAGCGGCGACCTCGCCGCCAGCGCGCGCCGGCGACCTCCGCCTCGCCCAGCGCCTGCCCGCCAGCGCCCGCTGCCTCGCCGCCCGCCGCGCGCCATAGCCTCGCCGCCGCCCTCCTACTCCGCCGCCTCGCCGCCCGGCGCGCCGCCGTCCGCTTCGCCTGCTACGCCTGCTGCGCCGCTGCTGCGCCAGCCGCCGCCGCCGTTGCGCGCTGGCGGCCGGTCAGCGCTCCTCCGTCTCTCGCAGCTGCGCCATGGCGCCGCGCCCGACCTCCCGCCGGAGCCGCGTCCCTCCGCCGGGATCCGGCCGAATCCGGCGAGGAGCGCCCAGATCCGGTCCGGATCCGCCTCCCCAACGCCTCTCCGGCCATCTTCGTCACCTCCGGCGAAGTTCTCCGGCGAACCTCGATTTCCGCGCCGCTTTGAAATCCGTGCAAGAGGCTGCTCCCGTATGACTAAGTCCCTTATTTTGCATATTTTCATGCCATTTTCATCGCGTCACATCTCTGCATCCGTTGCTCCGTTTCGCGCGTATAATATGTCAAAATGTTCGCCTCGACGAGTACATCATTTCGTTCCATTCCATCATTTTCATTTGAGTCCATCTTGATGCCCGAAATGCTGTTGGAAGAGTGCTTCAGGATGTTAATCTGCTGAAACTGTTATTACTTGCAATATCTCCATGTCTTTTTGAGCATGTTCTAGTTGTTTCTGGAGATAGCTCAGTGTTCATGTTTTGTTATGCTTTACGTGTACTTCATGCCCATGTCTTTTGTTATTATATTGGGATGCTGTAGCATGTTGTTTTGATGCTTGCAATATGCCTAGTTGCTGTTTTGGACAGATTGTTGCTATGACTTGTATTGTGTGTGTGTGTTGCACCGTTGCTCCGTTTTGAGTGTGTTCTATATGAAACTTGCTTGATTTTGCATGTAGCTTCATATTATCATGTTGCATCCTTGTTTTGGTGTGTTTCCTTGATGTTTGGGTGCATTTTGCATCGATGCCATGTTTAACTTGTTTTGCTCATATCTTCTAGACCGTAGCTCCAAATCTAATGAACTTTATATGTAACTTGACTAGAATTTCGTGTAGATCATCTTGGTGATCTTTAACTTGCTGTTTAACAACTTCAACATAAGGTTTATTCAGTTCTGGACCTATTTCGAAATATGCTCATGAGGATTTACCGGAATTGTTATATGCTGTTTCCGGCCTCATTTAAACTTGCCTTGATGTGTTGTTCTTGTTTGCATCATCTTTTGCCATGAGTAGTTTCATGTAGCTTGGTCATGCATCATGCTTGTTGTGCATCATGCCTTGGTCATGTGTGGTGTGTTTACCTATGTTGTGTGCTTCTTCTTGTTAGTTCCTGTTTCGTTGCGTTCGTGAGGATTCGTTCGTCTACGGTTGATTCGTCTTCGTGTGGTTCGTCTTCTTCATGGACTCGTTCTTCTTCCTTGCGGGATTTGGGTAAGATGACCGCTACACGGATCTCATTACTATCATTGCTATGCTAGTTGCCCGTTCTTTTCGCTATCTTTGCGCTACCTAATACTGTTTGTCCGGCCGTCCCATATTGCCATGAACCTCTAACCTTTGACACCATTCCTATGCAAACCGTTGTTTGGCTATGTTCCGCTTTGCTCAGCCCTCTTATAGCGTTGCTAGTTGCGGTGAAGTTGAAGATTTCTCCATGGTGGGCAGGGTTTATGTTGGGATATCACAATATCTCTTATATTATTAATGCATCTATATACTTGGTAAAGGGTGGAAGGCTCGGCCTTATGCACGGTGTTTTGTTCCACTCTTGCCGCCCTAGTTTCCGTCATACGGTGTTATGTTCCCGGATTTTGCGTCCCTTACGCGGTCGGGTGATTTATGGGACCCCCCTGACAGTTCGCTTTGAATAAAACTTGTCCAGCAAGGCCCAACATTGACTTTTACCACTTGCCTCACCACCACCTATATTTTCCCTTAGGAGTCGCTCTCTCGAGGGTCATCTTTATTCAGCCCCCCCGGGCCAATGCTTGTCTAAGTGTTGGTCCAAACTAGAGCCACTTGCAGCGCCACCTCGGGGAAACTTGAGGGCTGGTTCTAGTTATGCGTCTTGCTCATCCGGTCGTGGCACGAGGCGAGATCTGTGCGGCTACTATCGGGATGTCGGCACGCCGGGAGGTCTTCTGGTCTTGTTTTACCATTGTCGAAATGTCTTGATGTACCGGGATACGAGTCGATCGAGTGTCTTGGGTGAAGGTCTATTCCTTCGATGATCGCGAGAGCTTGTCATGGGCTAAGTTGGGACACCCTGCGGGGTTTAAACTTTCGAGAGCCGTGCCGCGGTTATGTGGCAGATGGGAATTTGTTAATGTCGGTTGTAGACAACTTGACACTTGATCCGAATTAAAACGCATCAACCGAGTGTGTAGCCGTGATGGTCTCTTCTCGCGGAGTCCGGAAGTGAACACGGTTCTGGGTTATGTTTGGCGTAAGTAGGTGTTGAGGATCACCTCTTGATCATTGCTAGCTTCACGACCGTTCCGCTTGCTCTCTTCTCGCTCTTCTTTGCGTATGTTAGCCACCATATCATGCTTAGCCGCTGCTGCAACCTCACCACTTTACCCCTTCCTTTCCCTTTAAGCTTTGCTAGTCTTGATACCCATGGTAATGGGATTCTTTGAGTCCTCGTGGCTCACGGATACTTCAAAACCAGTTTGCGGTGCCTATGTTACCGGCGGTGGCGCAATCAAGCTCAAGGAGGAGCTCGATGAAGATCTTGCCCTTTGTGTTGTTTCGTTCTAGTTGATCGATGAGTGGAGCCCGGTTGGGGTCGATCGGGGACCTTTGTCGCATTTGGGGTTCTTCTTTTATTTTGGTTCCGTAGTCGGACCTTGATTGTATCTGGATGATGTAATGCTTTATTCATGTAATTGTGTGAAGTGGCGATTGTAAGCCAACTATGTATCTCTTTCCTTATGTATTACATGGGTTGTGTGAAGATTACCTCACTTGCGACATTGCTTTCAATGCGGTTATGCCTCTAAGTCGTGCCCGACACGTGGGAGATATAGCCGCATCGAGGGATACAAGTTGGTAATCGAGCCTTCCCGACCTTAGGAGCCCCTTTGCTTGATCGTTTTTAGCGGCGAGTTGTGTCTAGAAAAATGTTTTGAGTCATTTAGGATTATATATCGGAGAGTTTAGGAATTCTTTTACTCCCGGTCCTTGACCTTCGGTGAGGTATCTGACGTAGAGTTTTGACTCTTCTCTTCTTAAATTTCACTAAAAAATTTTAGGATCACGCGGGTATTTTGGAATCGTTCGATATTCTTATGGCGAGAACATTGTTCTTGGTGCCTCGACATTTAGGGGTTGTGGCGGTGTCCGGGAGTTGAGCTACGAGGTGTTGTCGTCATAATTTTATCGTTGCGATTCTGGAATACGAGTTTAATGCGCCGACATCGAAAATCTCTTTTATGCAGTTGTTGGTGAGATAACCCGCTAACCCGATCTTGAGGTGAGTACGGGAGTATTGCCATGACTTGTATAACGGATGCTTTTGAAGGTTGAGGTAGACGATTTCGAAGGTTTCTTGGTTATGTGTTGACGGATGGATACATTGGATGTAGGGATTGTTAGTTTGGGTGAGATATATTGCTCCCTGTATCCCCAACACCAGATTGCATAACCGAAAGTTTGGGAGTTTCATAGGTGGGAATTCAAGTAGCTCTTAGGATATCTTTCCGGCGGATGTATGATATGAAATTGGGGTTCGACGTCTAGTGGTCCGCCTATTCACGGTTGGTTTCTGATGGTCTCGTTGTGTCTTAAAGAGTCCTTGGCTATGCCGACTCGGGGCGCTTCGTATGTCATGTGCCTTGCCTTGTACATGATGGTCTTTGTCTGATTGAGCCGTGTAGGCCCCACCATGAAAACTTGGACGAAATATCTATCATATGTTTGTTCCGACTTATTACGCAAGCCGGTCATTTGTTTTGTTTTGAGTTGTGGTATTGAGTTGCTTCAATGTCAAGTGTTGATTCCATACCTTTCCTAAATGGTGTTCTCATACTCCGATGTGAATACCAATCCTTCTCGACAATCGAGATTGTCATGTCAATCCTTTTCAACCGGCGTGTTTCTCTTCAAGTGGATCCGATCACTTCAACATCAGCAAGACCGATTATCATTTCTTCTCAACGGTGTTTGTTTCATCCGTCTCCAAGTTGCCTTTGTTTTTTTTTTCCCGCCCACCCACCCTTTTTCTTCAAGGACTCATTTATTTTAACCAAGTATCCTTTTATTTTGTGAAGTTTCTCCATTCTTTTCCGTCAATGTTCTTATCCGGTGATTTCCCATGAAGATGCTCAACAGTTTCAAGTTCATCATCCTTCGTTCTTTTTCTTCTCCGGTGGATCCAATTCAAGCTTTCGATATTCATCATATTCCTTTCCTCATTTCTAATGTCTTCTCATACCGGTGCACCTCATTATCATTCTACTTCTCGCTATTTGTTATTCCGGAGTGCTCAAGATATCTCGAAGATTCGTGTTTCCACTCTGCATTCGTTCAAGCTCTTTCGAGATTGGTATCTCATTCAAGCCATTTAATCCAACCGGTGCAACATCTCTTTTAAATCATTTCCAACGGTGTTCCATTTGAGTGGACCCTAACCCACAGGTCTTTTCCCAGGATCTTACCTGACTCTTCTGATTCTTTTCGGAGTTATTCTCAAATTCTTCTCCAAGTTTGGCGTAAGATGAGCTATCATCGATCAAATGCTTTTCTCAAGATCTTTCAAATTCTTTTCATAGTTGGCTCAACCTCTTCGCTTTTGATTCTTCGGTGTGCCTCAATAATTCTCGGTGGTGTTTTCGTCATCATTCTCAACATTTGAAGACCGAAGAAGAGTTTCTCTTTAATCTTGCTCTATTCTCTTCAAGATGCGTGGTTCTAGCTTGTTGCCATCCTCTCATAATTGTTTTCGATTGTGACAATTCTTTTCACCCATCCGGAGCATTTCATGAGTTGTTTCCATTTCTTTCCTCCGAAGGCCATCATTTCTGAATACTACTCATTCTCAGCTTTCAGCTCTCGTTCTTGAATTCTTACCGGTGAATCGTTCAATTATCCTCTAATCAGTTCATGTTCTCTTCATTCTCATGTATCTAAATCCCCTCAAGTATCTTCATTCGTTTTCCAATTCTTCCGGTGAATTGTGCCTTTGCTACTCTCTTTTTCAATTCTTACGGTGGTTCTTCCAAGATTTCACTTCCTTCGTTATCATATCAATTCATTCGTTGTTTTCCAAATCCCACACGTGGTTCCATCAATACCTTCTCAAGCTTGCGCCATATCTATCTTAATCCTTTCTACGAGAATAAGTGGCACGCCAAATCCATTGTGGGTCATCAATTTAATTGGTGAAGGATAGGCATAACATAATCCTTATTATTGCTTCATCCAAGTTATCTAGTTTCTTCTTTCCAGAGTTGTTCATCATGTCATTTTTCTCGATTCAAGATGCTTCATCTTTTCTTTTCCCGGAGCTCCAAGCTCTCATCATCACGGAGATCCATCTAAATCATTGCAAGGTTTCACCTTGTGTTTTCAACTTCTCTTTCTTTTCATCATCCTTTTATTACCGGAGTTCTTCATGGAGGCTCTAAATGGTGATTCGTCAAGGATTCTTTTCATTCTTCAATTGTTCTTCAAGTTTTCTCTTGAAGTTATGATCCCCCAAGCTATACTCTAAAATAAACATGGTGCTCAACACATGTTTTGTTTTGAGGCGCTCAAGTATTCTTTGTCTTGCATTCCAAAGTGCAATTCCTTCTATCTTACCTTTTGAGATGGTGTTATGTCACTCTTGACAATTTCCTTCATGTTTCATGATTCTTATTGTTGTCAAGAATGAGGTATTTTAAATCCATCAATCTCTTCATTGGACTTATCTTGGGTTATATTTCACATAAAGCTTTCCCTAAGGATTGTTGCTAATTGTGGTGCTTATTAATGACCCAAGTTATCTCTTTTCCATCTTGATGGAACAAGTTTTCATCTCTTCGTTAATCCCAAGCAAGCAATTGTTTCCTTTAGTGGCCGATTGTCACCTCATCATTTTGAGATGTTTTCATAAGCCCGCCACAAGCTTGTGCTTCTCGTTGTTGATTTTCCAACAACTTCGTTAAATTCTTATTTGCAAGGATGCTTTCCAAGTTCATTTGTGGCAGAAGTTGGCATTTTCTTCTTCATTCTGTTATTCCAATGATCTATCTTCTATTGTTTCTTCCGGAGGCATTATGATGTGGCTCTCTTCACGCATCATCTCGAATTGTTAGGATCGTGTTCTTTTCATTCTTATCCATTTAACCGGAGTGTTGTATCATCTTTTCAATATCTTTTCATCTCATCAAGTTTTCTTCTATTTTCTACCGGAGTGCTGTCCAAATTCTGTCATTCTTGTTCCTTGGCTATCTCATTATACCAATGTGGTCATATTCTTTTCGTTCGTGAAGCTCTTATTTCCATGTCTTTCGACCTCTTGGTTCTCATCATGTTCCTTGATCCTCTTTTCTTACGGATTGTTTGCAATCTCGTTCATCTCTGTTGTACTCTTTCTTTTAAATTGCTCAACCTCTCAAGGTTCATGGTTTCACTCGTTCGTCAAAGAAGCAACTTAGTTTTACCACTTCTCTTCCTCTTCCGTTTTTCCCTCCGGTGCCATTCTAGATCTCGGGACGAGATCCTCTCGTAGTGGTGGAGTGTTGTAACGCTCCGGATCCGATGCGCCAGGTGTCCGCCAGTTATTCGCCGTCATTGCCATGTCATTTGATTGCATGTTGCACTTTGCCATGTCATCTTATGCATTTCATATCATGTCATCATGTGCATTTCATTTTGCATACATGTTCGTCTCATGCATCCGAGCCTTTTCCCCGTTGTCCGTTTTGCAATCCGGCACTCCTGTGTCCTCCGGCGTCCCCTTCTTCTCTCCTGTTGTGAGCGGGTGTTAAACTTCCTCGGAATGGACCGAGGTTTGCCAGCGACCTTGGTATAGCACCGGTGAACCGCTGTCAAGTTTCGTGCCATTCGGAGGTCGTTTGATACTCCAGCAGTTAACGGGTAACAAGTAAAACCCTCTTTTGTTGCAGCCCAACATCCCTTCCAAAGTGGCCCAAAACCCACCAAACTCACCTCCATGCTCTCGGTCGTTCGATCACGATCGCGTGGCCAAAAACCGCTCCTCATTTGGACTCTCCTAGCTCCCTCTACCTATAAATGTGTGCCCCTCCCGAAATTTCCGCAGTCCAAACCCTAATTTCCCCTCCGCGTCGCGCCGGACATGTCCGCACCGCGCCGGACACGTCCGCTGGCCACGTCGCAGCAGCCAATGGGCATCCGCCACGTCGCCCTCCAGCGCCCTCGCCGCCGGCCGCCCGTGCCGCGCCGCCATCGCGCCGGCCTCGCCCGCCGTCGCCGGCGACCTCGCCCGCCGCGCCGCGCCGGCGACCTCCGCCTCGGCCGCGCGCCCTGCCCTTGCGCCCGCTTCGCCGCCGCCCGCGCGCCATAGCCCTCGCCGCCGCCCTCTGCTCCGCCGCCTCCGGCGCCGCCTCGCCGCCCGCGCGCCTGCCCGCCTTCTGCCTGCTACGCCTGCGCTTGCGCTTGCGCCTTGCGCGCCCGCCGCCGCCGTTGCGCCCGGCCGGTCGGCGCTCCTCCGTCTCTCGCGCGCGCCGCCATAGCGCCGCGCCCGGCCTCCGCCGGAGCCGCGTCCCTCCGCCGGGATCCGGCCGAATCCGGCGAGGAGCGCCCAGATCCGGTCCGGATCCGCCTCCCCAACGCCTCTCCGGCCATCTTCGTCACCTCTGGCGAAGTTCTCCGGCGAACCTCGATTTCCGCGCCGCTTTGAAATCCGTGCAAGAGGCTGCTCCCGTATGACTGTCCCTTATTTTGCATATTTTCATGTCATTTTCATCGCGTCACATCTCTGCATCCGTAGCTCCGTTTCGCGCGTATAATATGTCAAAATGTTCGTCTCGACGAGTACATCATTTCATTCCATTCCATCATTTTCATTTGAGTCCATCTTGATGCCCGAAATGCTGTTGGAAGAGTGCTTCAGGATGTTAATCTGCTGAAACTGTTATTACTTGCAATATCTCCATGTCTTTTGAGCATGTTCTAGTTGTTTCGGAGATAGCTCGGTGTTCATGTTTTGTTATGCTTTACGTGTACTTCATGCCCATGTCTTTTGTTATTATATTGGGATCTTTGTAGCATGTTGTTTTGATGCTTGCAATATGCCTAATTCTTTGTTTTGGATGATTGTTGCTATGACTTGTATTGTGTGTGTGTGTTGCACCGTTGCTCCGTTTTGAGTGTGTTCTATATGAAACTTGCTTGATTTTGCATGTAGCTTCATATTATCATGTTGCATCCTTGTTTTGGTGTGTTTGCTTGATGTTTGGGTGCATTTTGCATCGATGCCATGTTTAACTTGTTTTGCTCATATCTTCTAGACCGTAGCTCCAAATCTAATGAACTTTATATGTAACTTGACTAGAATTTCGTGTAGATCATCTTGGTGATCTTTAACTTGCTGTTTAACAACTTCAACATAAGGTTTATTCAGTTCTGGACCTATTTCGAAATATGCTCATGAGGATTTACCGGAATTGTTATATGCTGTTTCCGGCCTCATTTAAACTTGCCTTGATGTGTTGTTCTTGTTTGCATCATCTTTTGCCATGAGTAGTTTCATGTAGCTTGGTCATGCATCATGCTTGTTGTGCATCATGCCTTGGTCATGTGTGGTGTGTTTACCTATGTTGTGTGCTTCTTCTTGTTAGTTCCTGTTTCGTTGCGTTCGTGAGGATTCGTTCGTCTACGGTTGATTCGTCTTCGTGTGGTTCGTCTTCTTCATGGACTCGTTCTTCTTCCTTGCGGGATTTCAGGTAAGATGACCGCTACCCTGGATCTCATTACTATCATTGCTATGCTAGTTGCCCCGTTCTTTCGCTATGCTGCGCTACCTAATACCTGTTTGTCCAGCCGTCCCATATTGCCATGAACCTCTAACCTTTGACACCATTCCTATGCAAACCGTTGTTTGGCTATGTTCCCGCTTTGCTCAGCCCCTCTTATAGCGTTGCTAGTTGCAGGTGAAGTTGAAGATTTCTCCATGGTGGACAGGGTTTATGTTGGGATATCACAATATCTCTTATATTATTAATGCATCTATATACTTGGTAAAGGGTGGAAGGCTCGGCCTTATGCAGTGTTTTGTTCCACTCTTGCCGCCCTAGTTTCCGTCATACCGGTGTTATGTTCCCGGATTTTGCGTCCCTTACGCGGTCGGGTGATTTATGGGACCCCGACGGTTCGCTTTGAATAAAACTTGTCCAAAGCAAGGCCCAACATTGACTTTTACCATTTGCCTCACCACCACCTATCTTTTCCCTTGGGAGTCGCTCTCTCGAGGTCATCTTTATTCAGCCCCGGGCCAATGCTTGTCTAAGTGTTGGTCCAAACTAGAAACCACTTGCGGCGCCACCTCGGGAAACTTGAGGGCTGGTTCTAGTTATGCGTCATTGCTCATCCGGTCGTGGCACGAGGCGAGATCTGCGGCTACTATCGGGATGTCGGCACGCCGGGAGGTCTTGCTGGTCTTGTTTTACCATTGTCGAAATGTCTTGATGTCTGGGATACCGAGTCGATCGGAGTGTCTTGGGTGAAGGTCTATTCCTTCGATGATCGTGAGAGCTTGTCATGGGCTAAGTTGGGACACCCTGCAGGTTTAAACTTTCGAGCCGTGCCGCGGTTATGTGGCAGATGGGAATTTGTTAATGTCGGTTGTAGACAACTTGACACTTGATCCGAATTAAAACGCATCAACCGAGTGTGTAGCCGTGATGGTCTCTTCTCGCGGAGTCCGGAAGTGAACACGGTTCTGGGTTATGTTTGGCGTAAGTAGGTGTTCGGGATCACCTCTTGATCATTGCTAGCTTCACGACCGTTCGCTTGCTCTCTTCTCGCTCTTCTTTGCGTATGTTAGCCACCATATCATGCTTAGCCGCTGCTGCAACCTCACCACTTTACCCCTTCCTTTCCTTTAAGCTTTGCTAGTCTTGATACCCATGGTAATGGGATTCTTTGAGTCCTCGTGGCTCACGGATACTTCAAAACCAGTTTGCGGTGCCTATGTTACCGAAAGCGGTGATGCAATCAAGCTCAAGGAGGAGCTCGATGAAGATCTTGCCCTTTGTGTTGTTTCGTTCTAGTTGATCAGTAGTGGAGCCCAGTTGGGGTCGATCGGGGACCTTTGTCGCATTTGGGGTTCTTCTTTTATTTTGGTTCCGTAGTCGGACCTTGATTGTATCTGGATGATGTAATGCTTTATTCATGTAATTGTGTGAAGTGGCGATTGTAAGCCAACTATGTATCTCTTTCCCTTATGTATTACATGGGTTGTGTGAAGATTACCTCACTTGCGACATTGCTTTCAATGCGGTTATGCCTCTAAGTCGTGCTTTGACACGTGGGAGATATAGCCGCATCAAGGGCGTTACAGTCATCCTACGAGGTACGGTAGTGACTTGATCCGAAGTTTCATGATCACTATCATAAGCTTCTTCTTCAATTGGTGTAGGTGCCACAGGAACAACTTCCTGTGCCCTACTACACACTAGTTGTAGTGATGGTTCAATAACCATATCAAGTCTCCACCATCCTCCCACTCAACTTTTCGAGACAAACTTTTCCTCGAGAAAGGACCCGATTCAAGAAACAATCCCTATTGCTTTTGGATCTGAATTAGGAGGTATACCCAACTATTTTTTGGTGTCCTATGAAGATGCATTTTATCCGCTTTGGGTTCGAGCTTATCAACCTGAAACTTTTTCACATAAGCGTCGCAGCCCCAAACCTTTAAGAAATGACGACTTAGGTTTCTCTAAACCATAGTTCCTACGGTGTCATCTCGGCGGAATTACGTGGTGCCCTATTTAAAGTGAATGTGGTTGTCTCTAATGCCTAACCCATAAGCGATAGTGGTAATTTGATAAGAGACATCATAGTACGCACCATATCCAAGAGGGTGCAACTATGATGTTCGGACACACCATCAAACTATGGTGTTCGAGCGGTATTAATTGTGAAACAATTTCCACAATGTCTTAATTGCGTGCCAAAGCTCGTAACTCAGATACTCATCTCTATGATCATATCATAGACATTTTATCCTCTTGTCACGATGATCTTCAACTTCACTCTGAAATTACTTGAACCATTTAATAATTCAGACTTGTGTTTCATCAAGTAAATATACTCAACATCTACTCGAATCATCGTGAAGTAAGAACATAACGATATTCATTTGCATGCCTCGGCACTCATTGGACTGCACACATCAAAATGTGTTACTTCCAACAAGTTGCTATCTTGTTCCATCTTCTTTGAAAGCGAGGCTTTTAGGTCATCTTGCCATGTGGTATGATTTGCATATCTCAAGTGATTCAAAATCAAGTGAGTACAAACGATCCATCTGCATGGAGTTTCTTCATGCATATACACCAATAGACATGGTTTGCATGTCTCAAACTTTTCAAAAACGAGTGAGTCTAAAGATCCATCAACATGGAGCTTCTTCATGCGTTTTATACCAATATGACTTACATGGCAATGCCACAAGTAAGTGGTACTATCATTACTATCTTATATCTTTTGGCATGAAAATGTGTATCACTACGATCGAGATTCAATAAACCATTCGTTTCAGGTGCAAGACCATTGAAGGTATTATTCAAATAAACAGAGTAACCATTATTCTCCTTAAATGAATAACCGTATTGCGATAGACATAATCCAATCATGTCTATGCTCAACGCAAACACCAAATCTCGATGGTAGAGGGAGTGTGCGATGCTTGATCACATCAACCTTGGAAATACTTCCAACACATATCATCAGCTCACCTTTAGCTAGTCTCCGTTTATTTCGTAGCTCTTTTATTTCAAGTTACTAACACTTAGCAACCGAACCGGTATCTAATACCCTGGTGCTACTAGGAGTACTAGTAAAGTACAAATTAACATAACGTATATCCAATATACTTCTATCGACCTTGCCAGCCTTCTCATCTACCAAGTATCTAGGGTGGTTCCGCTTCAGCGCCCGTTCCTCTTATTACAGAAGCAATTAGTCTCGGGTTTGGGTTCAACCTTGGGTTTCTTCACTAGAGCAGCAGCTGATTTGCCGTTTCATGAAGTATCCCTTCTTGCCCTTGCCCTTCTTGAAACTAGTGGTTTCACCAACCATCAACAATTAATGCTCCTTCTTGATTTCTACTTTCGCGGTGTCAAACATCACGAATACCTCAAGGATCATCATATCTATCCCTGATATGTTATAGTTCATCACGAAGCTCTAGCAGCTTGGTGGCAATGACTTTGGAGAAACATCACTATCTCATCGGAAGATCAACTCCCTCGATTCTAGTGATTGTTGCACTTTCGGACAATCGAGCACAAGCTCAACGATTGAGCTTTTCTCCCTTAGTTTGCAGGCTAAGAAGATCGTCGGAGGTCTCATACCTCTTGGCGTGGGCACAAGCCCGAAATCCTAATTTCAGCCCTCGAAAACATCTCATATGTTCATGACGTTTCAAAACGTCTTTGGTGCCTCAACTCTAAACCGTTTAAGCGAACTATCACGTAGTTATCAAAGCGTGTATGTCCGATGTTTGCAACATCCACAAGCGGCGTTTGGGGTTCAGACACTGGCGGTGCATTAAGGACATAAGCTTTCTCTGTCGCATAATCGCTCTTGTCAACTTTCAACTATATTTTCTCTAGGAACATATCTAAACAATGGAACTAAAGCGCGAGCTTCGACATAATTTGCAAAGATCTGTTGACTATGTTCGGGATAATTAAGTTCATCTTATGAACTCCCACTCGAGATAGACATCCCTCTAGTCATCTAAGTGATTACATGATCCGAGTCAACTAGGCCGTGTCCGATCATCACGTGAGACGGACTAGTCATCATCGGTGAACATCTTCATGTTGATCGTATCTACTATCGACTCATGCTCGACCTTCGGTCTCGTGTTCCGAGGCCATGTGCGTACATGCTAGGCTCGTCAAGTTAACCCTAAGTGTTTTGCATGTGTAAAACTGTCTTACACCGTTGTATGTGAGCGTAAGGATCTATCACACCCGATCATCACGTGGTGCTTGAAGCAGACGAACTTTAGCAGCGGTGCACGTTAGGGAGAACACTTATTGAAATTGTTGTAAGGATCATCTTATTTACTACCGTCGTTCTAAGTAAACAAGATGCATAAACATAATAAACATCACATGCAATTATATAGTAATGACATGATATGGCCAATATCATATAGCTCCATTGATCTCCATCTTCGGGGCTCCATGATCATCATCGTCACCGGCATGACACCATGATCTTCATCATCATGATCTCCATCATCGTGTCTTCATGAAGTTGTCTCGCCAACTATTACTTCTACTACTATGGCTACCGGTTAGCAATAAAGTAAAGTAATTACATGGCGTTGTTTAATGACACATAGGTCATACAATAAATTAAGACAACTCCTATGGCTCCCGCCGGTTGTCATACTCATCGACATGCAAGTCGTGATTCCTATTACAAGAACATGATCAATCTCATACATCACATATCATTCATCACATTCTTCTTGGCCATATCACATCACATCGCATACCCTGCAAAAACAAGTTAGACGTCCTCTAATTGTTGTTTGCATGTTTTACGATGGCTGCTATGGGTTTCTAGCAAGAACGTTTCTTACCTCATAAAACCACAACGTGATATGTCAATTGCTATTTACCCTTCATAAGGACCCTTTTCATTGAATCCGTTCGACTAAAGTGGGAGGCGGCACCGCTAGCCACCTTATGCACCAAGTGCATGTCAATCAGTGGAACTGTCTCACGTAAGAATGCGTGTAAGGTCGGTCCGGGCGCTTCATCCCACAATACCGTCGAAACAAGATTGGACTAGTAACGGTAAGCATATTGAACAAAATCAACGCCCACAACTACTTTGTGTTCTACTCGTGCAAAGAATCTACGCAATAGACCTAGCTCATGATGCCATTGTTAAGGAGCGAGCAGAAATTCAAAATTTTCCTCGTGTCACCAAGATCTATCTATGGAGAAACCAGCAGCGAGGGAAGGAGAGTGCATCTACATACCCTTGTAGATCGCTAAGCGGAAGCGTTCAAGAGAACGGGGTTGAAGGAGTCGTACTCGTCGTGATCCAAATCACCGGAGATCCTAGTGCGAGCAGACGGCACCTCCGCGTTCAACACACGTACAGCCGGTGGCGTCTCCCATGCCTTGATCCAGCAAGGAGAGAGGAAGAGGTTGAGAAGACTCCATCCAGCAGCAGCACAACAGGCGTGGTGGTGGTGGAGGCGTGGCAATCTGCAGGGGCCGCCAAGCACCAGCGGGAGAGGAGGAGGACTTGGGAGAGGGGGAGGGCTGCGCCAGAACTTGTGGTACGGCTGCCCTCCCACCCCCCACATATATATAGGGGCAAGTGTAGGATCGAAAGTATGTCTAGAGGGGGGTGATTAGACTACTTGACAATATAAAAATTCTGCCTTTTGATAAAGAATAGTTTTTGGCAGATTCACAATTATGATCAAGTCAAGTATCACCCTACACATGCAATTCTAGAGTATAGGCAGCGGAAAGTAAATTGCACATGTAGTAAAGAGAGGTGGAGAAGAGCAAACGCAATTTTGGAGACGCGGTGATTTTTCTCGTGGTTCTGATAGGTGGTGCTATCGTACTTCCACGTTGATGGAGACTTCAACCCACGGAGGGTAGCGGCTGGGCTTGAGTCCATGGAGGCTCCACCCACGAAGGGTCCACGAAGAAGCAACCTTGTCTATTCCATCATGGCCTCGCCCACGGAGGGCTAGCCTTACTCGGGGTAGATCTTCACGAAGTAGGCGATCTCCTTGCCCTTACAAACTTCTTGGTTCAACTCCACATCTCGGAGGCTCCCAAGCGACACCTAACCAATCTAGGAGGCATCACCCTCCAAAAGGTAATAGATGTTGTAGATGATGATGAACTCCTTGCTCTTGTGCTTCAAATGATAATCTCCCCAACACTCAACTCTTCTCACTGATTTGGCTGTGGTGGAAGAAAGGATTGAGTGGAAAGCAACTTGGGAAGGCTAGAGATCAAGCTTCATATGGTGGGAGTGGAGAAACTTGATCTCAACACAAGGGTAGGTAGTTCTCTTCTCAGAAGTGTAAGGTAGGAGTGGTAGTTCTTTCTGATGGCTCTCTCCACGAATGAAGAGGGGGTGGAGGGGTATAAATAGCCTCCACACAAAATCCAACCGTTACACACATTTGACCAATCTCGGTGGGACCGAAGTTGTCAACTCGGTGAGACCGATAGTTCAAATAATGTGAACGTTGGGATTTTCGGTGGGACCGAAAATACAATCTCGGTGAGTCCGATTAGTGCAATGACAAGAGCATGCGGTTTGGTGGGACCGACTTCATCATCTCGGTGACACCGATTTGATGTGAAGATTCTGAAGCTTGGCAACTCATGTTTCGGTGAGACCGAGTTGAGAATCGGAAAATCCGAGTTTGCTAGGGTTTGGCTTATGGCTGAGGTGGTTCATCTCGGTGTGGTGAGTTTGGAATATCGGTGGGACCGAGACTACTTATGAGTGTATATGGCGGTGAAAGTTCTTGATAGTTTAGGAGATGTATCACTAAGCACTTGAGCAAACGGATCATCATCATAACCTCATCCCCTTTTAATAGTATTGGCTTTTCCTATGGACTCAATGTGATCTTGGATCACTAAACCAAAAATGGAGTCTTGAGCTTTTGCCAATGCTTGCCTTAGCATTTTGAGGGGTCCACCTCTTTAGTCCTTGCCATACCCATATCTTTGAACTTTCGAAATGATTCTCAAGTAACTATTAGTTCAATGATATATATGTTTTATTAATTACCAAAACCACCCGGGATTAGTTGCACTTTCAATCTCCCCTTTTTGGTAATTGATGACAACATATAGATGAAAACTTCGACAAAGGATATAATCAATGAATAATATAAATCGCTTTGAGAAGTATGTGATAAGCAAGAGCTCCCCTAAATTTGTGCATTATTTAAGATTTGCGTTTGAATGCAAATGCACAATCGATTAGGATCATGGGTCACTCTTCCATGTCACATACATCTTGGTGGAGCGCACAAAATGATAAGAATGAACAGCATGCACCCAATCACCAAGACATGAGTAAATGGTCATCTGAGATAGGAATGGCATATGATAAGCATTAAGCACACATTAAAGCATAAATGCGACCAAGCACTCATTAAGGTAGAATCAAGCGGATTATCAAACACCTTTGAATGTCTCGAAAACCAAAAGTATCTCAAAGAAATGCAAAAGAACGAAAGAGCAAAAGCGCAAAGACAACATCACTCTCTCTTGAAGTCCTATGATCTATACAATTTCTCCCCTTTGGCAACAAGTTACCAAAAGTTCGAAAAAGCATAGAGCTAAGCGTCACTGGGGACTCTCGCTTTGGCGGCTCCGTGCAGGTTGATGTCGGAGTGGATATGACAAACATCGGCGAAGACTTGGTGATGTCTGTCTTTGGAGGAGTAGTCCTTTGAGCTGGAGCTGGAGTAGGAGCAAGCTCGCTGGGCTGTGGGAGGTCTTGAAGATGTAGTCCTGGTGTCGATCCTTTGGAATAGCGGTGATCGGGTCTGTGGGAACCGGAGCGATCTGTTGATGAGCATCCTGGACTAAGTCATCCTGCATCTCACGCATAAGCTCTTCCTTCTCCCGCTTTGCTTCCTCAATGTATGCCTCAAGCTTGTTGACAGTCACTTGCACTTCAGTCAGCTTCACGTCCAGAGCGTAGATCTTCTTGTCAACTGTCACATCCCTAGTTCTGACAATGCCTAGTGCATGCATTAGAGTGTTGCATCATGTTTAAATTTCATCTAAACCTGAAATGGGAATGACAGAACTCCCAGCCCCCTCTGAATCAACTAGGGTTTACTAAAAATATTTTCAATGAACCTGAAATGCCCTTCTAAAATGTCCATCATTATTGTCTTGGTTCAGAACCTCTGCCAAAAGTGATGCACAATTTCCTAGGTCATCCTAAGGTCTTTGAATTAAATCTTAATTATTTGAATTTGGGCATTTAAAATTATATAAAATATTTCAAATGCTCAAAAATCTCCAAACTAAAATGTTTCATGTTGGAAATAATTCAACTATGGACCAGGAGTAGTTTGGTGAATTTTAGAACCTTTTAGGTATTTTTAATAATTCAACAAAGTTGCAGAAAAATAGAAAAGGAAAATAATGTAAAGCAGAAAATAACGGGAAAGACTTACAGGCGCCGCTAACGGCCCACACGGCCCAGCCCAACAAGGCCTTGAAAGCTGCTTGCGGCCAGGAGGCGGCAGTGCTCGACGACGAGCACCGCATGGGTGCCACGCACCTGCTCGCCGCCTCGCTGCTTCTCTCGCCCGGCTAACGCTGTGAATCACTCCCCCTCTCTCCCCAGAACCCCCCAGACGCCTCCTCTCCTCTCCAGCTCTTTTCCCTCGCGCTCCCCAGCCATGGCCGATGCCACCGCCGCCGTGCCCACGTCGTAGCCATGCTCCCCGTCGCCCGTGCGTCTTCTCGTCGTGTCCAGGAGCTCCGCCGCCGTCCACTTCGTCGAGCTACCCGAGCCCCGTGTGCTCGCGAGGCCCGAGTCCACCGCACCGACCTCGCCGAGTTCGCCGTCGTCGGAGATCCCCTTCAACGCTGCCGCCGCCTCAGCTCGTCCCCGACCCCGCCGGTGGCCTCTACGAGTGCCCAGTGAGCCTAGCTACCCCTCCTACCCTTCCTCCCTCGCCCCCGAGCCGTGTAGCCACCGTACGAAGATCGACCGCACGCGCCGCCGCGGACCACGTCGCCGACGTGCCTCCGGCTTACCACCGGCCACCTCACCTTGTCCAACGCTTTCAAGCGCGCCTTGGCTGAGGCTAACCGTGCACTCCCGCACCTCACCGCACACCCCAGCCGAGTTCGCTCTCACCCGAACTCGGGTGGCCTCAAAATCATTGCCGGCGCCAACTCCGCCACCCGACCCCAGCGGACTCCGCCAAGAGCGCGGCTCGTCCTCGGCTTCACTCGATGCCTCGCGGCTCGTTTGGTTGCGGGCAATAAAATCACTTCCGCCGCAGCGTCGGGCTCGCCGGCGGCTAAACGCGGTGCAGCCGTGTTGACTTTGACCACGGGTGGGCCAGTTGACTCCGTTGAGTCAATGACGGTGGGGCCCCTTACGCTAATTACCGGATCGGTTTAAACTAAATTAAATTAGTTATTTAGCCAGCGACACGCGGGACCCACAGGTCGGTTTGACTGGACCAGCCGTTGACCTGATGACGTCACTATGAGGTCATGCTGACGCAATAATTCCTTTCTGGAATTTAAATAAATCTTAAATCATTTAATATATTCAGAAAATTGCCTAAACTTCTAAAATTCATATAAAATCAACCGTAAGTCAGAATGAAATAATTTATATATGAAAAATTATCAGAAAAATTCAAGGAATCCATCTGTACCATTTTCATGCATGTTAGAACAAGTTATAGCTGCTGTTTAGCACAAATTAATTAAATGGCATTTGAATAACCACATATGGAGTTTGAATTTGAATCTTGTATTCAAACCAACTTCATTTAATCTGTTGCTAGTTGCATTAGCTCAAAAACACCAGCATGTTGCCATGTCATAGCATGCATCATATTGTGCATTGCATTGATCGTGTATTTTCTGTGTTTGCCGGTGTTGTTCCCCTCGGTAGACGCTGTACCGATGATGTGATCGTTGACACTAATGAAGACTCAATGTTATCTTCAGAAGTGCCAGGAAAGCAAAACCCCCTTGTTCATTCCGATATAATCCCACTCTCTCGCTCCTGCTCTATTTTACTGCATTAGGACAACAACGATTCATCTGTTACTTGCTGCGGTAGCTGAACCCCTATATCCTTTGCATGACCTGTCATTCCACAGTAAATAGATGAAACCCACTAGCATGAGTAGGAGTTGTTTGAGCCTTGTTGTGCCTACTCATACATGCTTGTTTGTCATGCCTGCTATTGCTTAGAGTTGTGTCAGGTCTGATCCATAGAGGATGAATCAGAAGTGTGTGAGCATGTCCTACTATGTGTGAGCTAAGTGTGTGAACACGATTTGGTAAAGGTAGCGGTGAGAGGCCATGTAGGAGTACATGGTGGGTTGTCTCATTGCAGCCGTCCTTAGGAACTGAGTTATGTGTTTGTGATCCATGATTCAGCTACTACCATGCATTGGGCCCTGAAATATGACCCCGCTCGACTTCTTATTCACCCTTGTCCTCTGTCCGGGGAGTTGCAAGTAGTTTACGTGTTTGTAGCCTCATGGAGACCGTGGGCATGCGCCGACCGTAGGGGTGGGCTGTGATGCGGTAGGTACGTGGCACGGTGTACCGGATGCCCGTTTGGTATCTCGGGAACCCTGTTCACATCGTTTGGGGCTGTGAGCGAAACTTCGGCCGGAACTCCTCATGGATGGAACCCAAATAGGCGATAAACCTGGACTAGAGACTTGAGTGTCTAGGTAGGTCGTGGTCTACACCCACGTCGGCTTTCGCTTGAAGTCTGCCGAGCACATGTCGTGTGCGCACGCTAAGTGGTGAAACATGTATGAAGAAGTACACCCTTGCGGGGTTAATATGATCTATTGAATAGCCGTGTCATGGTAAAGAACTTCGGGTTGCCTATAACAGTTCATAGACAAGAGAAAGTGGATACTCTAAAATCGCAAGATAAGCGTGAGTGCTATGGATGGCGTTCTCGTAGGGAGACGGCAATCGAGATTGTCATGTCAATCCTTTTCAACCGCGTGTTTCTCTTCAAGTGGATCCGATCACTTCAACATCGCAAGACCGATTATCATTTCTTCTCAACGGTGTTTGTTTCATCCGCTCCAAGTTGCCTTTGTTTTTTTTTCCCACCCACCCTTTTTCTTCAAGGACTCATTTATTTTAACCAAGTATCCTTTTATTTTGTGAAGTTTCTCCATTCTTTTCTCACAATGTTCTTATCCGGTGATTTCCCATGAAGATGCTCAATTTCAAGTTCATCATCCTTCGCTCTTTTCTTCTCCGTGGATCCAATTCAAGCTTTCGATATTCATCATATTCCTTTCCTCATTTCTAATGTCTTCTCATACCGTGCACCTCATTATCATTCTACTTCTCGCTATTTGTTATTCCGAGTGCTCAAGATATCTCAAGATTCGTGTTTCCACTCAGATCTGCTCGCTCTTCGAGATTGGTATCTCATTCAAGCCATTTAATCCAACCGGTGCAACATCTCTTTTAAATCATTTCCAACGGTGTTCCATTTGAGTGGACCCTAACCCACAGGTCTTTTCCCAGGATCTTACCTGACTCTTCTGATTCTTTTCGGAGTTATTCTCAAATTCTTCTCCAAGTTTGACGTAAGATGAGCTATCATCAGTCAAATGCTTTTCTCCAAGATCTTTCAAATTCTTTTCATAGTTGGCTCAACCTCTTCGCTTTTGATTCTTCCGGTGCCTCAATAATTCTCGGTGGTGTTTCTCGTCATCATTCTCAACATTTGAAGACCAAGAAGAGTTTCTTTAATCTTGCTCTATTCTCTTCAAGATGCGGTCTAGCTTGTTGCCATCCTCTCATAATTGTTTTCGACAGACAATTCTTTTCACCCATCCGAGCATTTCATGAGTTGTTTCCATTTCTTTCCTCCGAAGGCCATCATTTTCGAATACTACTCATTCTCAGCTTTCATTTCGTCTTGAATTCTTACCGTGAATCGCTCAATTATCCTCTAATCAGTTCATGTTCTTCATTCTCATGTATCTAAATCCCAGTATCTTCATTCGCTTTCCAATTCTTCCGTGAATTGTGCCTTGCTACTCTCTTTTTCAATTCTTACGGTGGTTCTTCCAAGATTTCACTTCCTTCGCTATCATATCAATTCATTCGTTGTTTTCCAAATCCCACACGGTTCCATCAATACCTTCTCAAGCTTGCGCCATATCTATCTTAATCCTTTCTAGAATAAGTGGCACGCCAAATCCATTGTGGGTCATCAATTTAATTGGTGAAGGATAGCATAACATAATCCTTATTATTGCTTCATCCAAGTTATCTAGTTTCTTCTTTCCAGAGTTGTTCATCATGTCATTTTTCTCGATTCAAGATGCTTCATCTTTTTCCGGAGCTCCAAGCTCTCATCATCACGGAGATCCATCTAATCATTGCAAGGTTTCACCTTGTGTTTTCAACTTCTTTCTTTTCATCATCCTTTTATTACCGGAGTTCTTCATGGAGGCTCTAAATGGTGATTCAAGGATTCTTTTCATTCTTCAATTGTTCTTCAAGTTTTCTTGAAGTTATGATCCCCAAGCTATACTCTAAAATAAACATGGTGCTCAACACATGTTTTGTTTTGAGGCGCCAAGTATTCTTTTGTCTTGCATTCCAAAGTGCAATTCCTTCTATCTTACCTTTTGAGATGTGTTATGTCACTCTTGACAATTTCCTTCATGTTTCATGATTCTTATTGTTGTCAAGAATGAGGTATTTTAAATCCATCAATCTCTTCATTGGACTTATCTTGGGTTATATTTCACATAAAGCTTTCCCTAAGGATTGTTGCTAATTGTGGTGCTTATTAATGACCCAAGTTATCTCTTTTCCATCTTGATGGAACAAGTTTTCATCTCTTCGTTAATCCCAAGCAAGCAATTGTTTCCTTTAGTGGCCGATTGTCACCTCATCATTTTGAGATGTTTTCATAAGCCCGCCACAAGCTTGTGCTTCTCGTTGTTGATTTTCCAACAACTTCGTTAAATTCTTATTTGCAAGGATGCTTTCCAAGTTCATTTGTATGTAGTTGGTTTTTTCTTCATTCCGTTATTCCAATGATCTATCTTCTATTGTTTCTTCCGAGGCATTATGATGTGGCTCTTCACGCATCATCTCGAATTGTTAGGATGTGTTCTTTTCATTCTTATCCATTTAACCGAGTGTTGTATCATCTTTTCAATATCTTTTCATCTCATCAAGTTTTCTTCTATTTTCTACCGAGTGCGTCCAAATTTCATTCTTGTTCCTTGGCTATCTCATTATACCAATGTGGTCATATTCTTTCGCTCTCGAAGCTCTTATTTCCATGTCTTTCAATCTTGGTTCTCATCATGTTCCTTGATCCTCTTTTCTTACGGATTGTTTGCAACTCGCTCATCTCTGTATTTTCTTTTAAATTGCTCAACCTCTCAAGGTTCATGGTTTCACTCTGCTCAAAGAAGCAACTTAGTTTTTACCACTTCCTCTTCCGCTTTTCCTCCTGCCATTCTAGATCTCGGACGAGATCCTCTCGTAGTGGTGGAGGTTGTAACGCCTCCGGATCCGATGCGCCTGTGTCCGCCATTATTCATTGGCCATTGCTATGTCATTTGATTGCATGTTGCACTTTGCCATGTCATCTTATGCATTTCATATCATGTCATCATGTGCATTTCATTTTGCATACATGTTCGTCTCATGCATCCGAGCCTTTTCCCCGTCATTCGTTTTGGCAATCCGCACCGTGTCCTCCCGCCGCCCCTTCTTCTCTCTGCTGTGAGCGGTGTTAAACTTCCTCGAATGGACCGAGGTTTGCTAAGCGCCTGGTATAGAATCGTAGACCGCCTCGTCAAGTTTCGTGCTATTCGGAGGTCGTTTGATACTCCAACGTTAACTGGTAATCAGAAACCTCTTTTGTTGCAGCCCAACATCCTTCCAAAGTGGCCCAAAACCCACCAAACTCACCTCCATGCTCGTCGTTCGATCACGATCAAGGCCAAAAACCGCTCCTCATTTGACTCTCCTAGCTCCTCTACCTATAAATGTGCCCTCCGAATTCCGCAGTCCAAACCCCACTTCCTCCCACACACACGGACATGTCCACACCTCACTGACACGTCCACACACAGCCATGGGCATCCCACACGCCCCTCCCCACCGGGTCACTGGCCCCCATGACTGCCACACGGGCTGGACCCTCCAGCCTGGCCACTTCACACATGGCCTCCTCCACACACTTTCCATTCACACACACACACACGCATTGCCATTTCTGTTTCTGTTCTCACACAAGGTCAAGTCACGCTCGCCGCTAAGCAGCATTGGCGCGCTTTGGCCGGGCGCCCGGCTCTCGCTCACAAGCATACGCCATTGCCTCCGCCGGAGTTGCTCCTCCGGCTGATCCGGCCATCCGGGCGAGGAGCGCCAGATCCGTCCGGATCCGCTTCCCCTAACGCTTCTCCGCCATCTTCGCTACCTTCGGGCGGTTCTCCTAACTCGATTTCAAGGCCATTGAAATCTGCAAGAGGTCAGCTCTTATGATGCCCCTTTATTTTGCATATTTTCATGTCATTTTATCGGCACATTCTGCATCCGTAGTCTGCTTTCGCCAGATAATATGTCAAAATGTTCGCCTCATTAGTATCATTTCATTCCATTCCATCATTTTCATTTGAGTCCATCTTGATGCCCGAAATGCTGTTGGAAGAGTGCTTCAGATGTTAATCAATAAACTGCTATTATTTTGCAATATCTCCATGTCTTTTTGAGCATGTTCTAGTTGTTTCGGAGATAGCTCAGTGTTCATGTTTTGTTATGCTTTACGGTACTTCATGCCCATGTCTTTGTTATTATATTGGGATGTCAGAGCATGTTGTTTTGATGCTTGCATGCCTAGTTGCTGCTGGACATTGTTGCTATGACTTGTATTGTGTGTGTGTGTTGCACCGCTGTTCGCTTTTGAGTGTGTTCTATATGAAACTTGCTTGATTTTGCATGTAGCTTCATATTATCATGTTGCATCCTTGTTTTGGTGTGTTTGCTTGATGTTTGGGTGCATTTTGCATCGATGCCATGTTTAACTTGTTTTGCTCATATCTTCTAGACCGTAGTCCAAATCTAATGAACTTTATATGTAACTTGACTAGAATTTCGTGTAGATCATCTTGGTGATCTTTAACTTGCTGTTTAACAACTTCAACATAAGGTTTATTCAGTTCTGGACCTATTTCGAAATATGCTCATGAGGATTTACCGGAATTGTTATATGCTGTTTCCGGCCTCATTTAAACTTGCCTTGATGTGTTGTTCTTGTTTGCATCATCTTTTGCCATGAGTAGTTTCATGTAGCTTGGTCATGCATCATGCTTGTTGTGCATCATGCCTTGGTCATGTGTGGTGTGTTTACCTATGTTGTGTGCTTCTTCTTGTTAGTTCCTGCTTGCTATGCTCGTGAGGATTCGCTCGCTCACGGTTGATTCGCTCGTGGTGGTTCGCCTTCTTCATGGACTCGCTCTTCTTCCCTATGGATTTCGTAAGATGACCGCTACTCGATCTCATTACTATCATTGCTATGCTAGTTGCTTCGCTTTTTCGCTATGTCATACCTAATCACCGCTTGTCCATTCGTCCCATATTGCCATGAACCTCTAACCTTTGACACCATTCCTATGCAAACCGTTGTTTGGCTATGTTCCCGCTTTGCTCAGCCCTCTTATAGCGCTGTTAGTTGCGTGAAGTTGAAGATTTCTCCATGGTGGACAGGGTTTATGTTGGGATATCACAATATCTCTTATATTATTAATGCATCTATATACTTGGTAAGGGTGGAAGGCCTGCCTTATGCCCGGTGTTTTGTTCCACTCTTGCCGCCTAGTTTCCGCCATACCGTGTTATGTTCTCGGATTTTGCGCCCTTACGCTGGGTCGGGTGATTTATGGGACCTCCGACAGTTCGCTTGAATAAAACTTGTCCAAAGAAGGCCCAACATTGACTTTTTACCATTTGCCTCACCACCACCTATCTTTTCCCTTGGGAGTCGCTCCTCGAGGGTCATCTTTATTCAGCCCCCGGCCAATGCTTGTCTAAGTGTTGGTCCAAACTAGAGCCACTTGCGCCCACCCCGGGAAACTTGAGGGCTGGTTCTAGTTGTACGCATCGCTTCATCCGGCCGTGGCTCGAGACGATACGCGCGGCTACTATCGTGATGTCGGCACGCCGAGGTCTTGCTGGTCTTGTTTTACCATTGTCAAATGTCTTGATGTACCGGATACCGAGTCCCGATCGGTGTCTTGGGTGAAGGTCTATTCCTTCGATGATCGTGAGAGCTTGTCATGGGCTGTTGGGACACCCTCGCAGGTTTAAACTTCGAGAGCCGTGTGCCCGCGTTATGTGGCGATGGGAATTTGTTAATGTCCGGTAGACAACTTGACACTTGATCCGAATAAAACGCATCAACCGAGTGTGTAGCCGTGATGGTCTCTTCTCGGCGGAGTCCGGAAGTGAACACGGTTCCCGGGTTATGTTTGACGAAGTAGGTGTTCAGATCACCTCTTGATCATTGCTAGCTTTCATCGCTCTCGCTTGCTCTTCTCGCTTCTTTCATGATGTTAGCCACCATATCATGCTTAGCCGCCGCCGCAACCTCACCACTTTACCCTTCCTTTCCTTTAAGCTTTGCTAGTCTTGATACCCATGGTAATGGATTGCCGAGTCCTCGTGGCTCACCAGATACTTCCAAAACCAGCTTTGTGTGCCTATGTTACCGAAAGGTGATGCAATCAAGCTCAAGGAGGAGCTCGATGAAGATCTTGCCCTTTGTGTTGTTTCCTTCGCTCTAGTTGATCAAGAGTGGAGCCCAGTTGGGGTCGATCGGGACCTTTGTCGATTTGGGGTTCTTCTTTTTATTTTGGTCCGTGTAGTCTTGACCTTTGTATCTGGATGATGTAATGCTTTATTCATGTAATGTGTGAAGTGGCATTGTAAGCCAACTATGTATCTCTTTCCCTTATGTATTACATGGGTTGTGTGAAGATTACCTCACTTGGACATTGCTTTCAATGCGGTTATGCTCTAAGTCGGCTTTGACACGTGGGAGATATAGCCGATCAAGGGCGCTATACCATCCCACGAGTACGGTAGTGACTTGATCCAAGTTTCATGATCACTATCATAAGCTTCTTCTTCAATTGGTGTAGGTGCCACAGAACAACTTCCGCGGCCTTACTACACACTAGTTGTAGTGATGGTTCAATAACCATATCAAGTCTCCACCATCCTCCCACTCAACTTTTCGAGACAAACTCGAGAAAGGACCCGATTCAAGAAACAATCCCTATTGCTTTTGGATCTGAATTAGAGGTATACCCAACTATTTTTGGTGTCCTATGAAGATGCATTTTATCCGCCGGTTCGAGCTTATCAACCTGAAACTTTTTCACATAAGCCGCAGCCCCAAACCTTTAAGAAATGACACTTAGGTTTCTCTAAACCATAGTTCCTACGGTGTCATCTCGACGGAATTACGTGGTGCCCTATTTAAAGTGAATGTGGTTCTCTAATGCCCAACCCATAAACGATAGTGGTAATTTGATAAGAGACATCATGGTACGCACCATATCCAAGAGGGTGCAACTATGATGTTCGGACACACCATCAAACTATGGTGTTCCAGCGTATTAATTGTGAAACAATTTCCACAATGTCTTAATTATGTACAAAGCTCAGAATCAGATACTCATCTCTATGATCATATCATAGACATTTTATCCTCTTGTCACGATGATCTTCAACTTCACTCTGAAATTACTTGAACCATTTAATAATTCGACTTGTGTTTCATCAAGTAAATATACTCAACATCTACTCGAATCATCCGTGAAGTAAGAACATAACGATATTCATCGATGCCTCAAGACTCATTGACCACACATACATCAAATGTGTTACTTCCAACAAGTTGCTATCTTGTTCCATCTATCAAAACGCAGGCTTTTCACTATCTTGCCCATGTGGTATGATTTGCATATCTCAAGTGATTCAAAATCAAGTGAGTACAAACGATCCATCGCATGGAGTTTCTTCATGCATATACACCAATAGACATGGTTTGCATGTCTCAAACTTTTCAAAAACAGTGAGTCTAAAGATCCATCAACATGGAGCTTCTTCATGCTTTATACCAATATGACTTACATGGCAATGCCACAAGTAAGTGGTACTATCATTACTATCTTATATCTTTTGGCATGAAAATGTGTATCACTACGATCGAGATTCAATAAACCATTCGCTTGTGCAAGACCATTGAAGGTATTATTCAAATAAACAGAGTAACCATTATTCTCCTTAAATGAATAATCAGACACGTATAGACATAATCCAATCATGTCTATGCTCAACGCAACACCAAATCTCGATGGAGGGAGGTGCGATGCTTGATCACATCAACCTTGGAAATACTTCCAACACATATCATCACTCACCTGGGCCTAATGAATAAATACTTGAGTCGTAGAGTCATGTTGTGATGCCATGTTGTATTTGCACATATCGAGCATATTGTGTGTATGTTATTGAAATGCTTGGTATGTGTGGGATCGACTATCTAGTTGTTTATCTTTAGTAGCCTCTCTTACGGAAATGTCTCCTAGTGTCTCCATTGAGCCATAGTAGCTTGCTCTTGCTCCGGAACACTTAGGCTGGCGGCATGTGTCCTTCTTCGTTCTGTGTGTATGTCCCTTCGGGAAATGTCACGCAATGAGTACCGGAGTCTGTTAGCCGCTTCTGACCGGCTTTTATCGAGTCTGCTAGCCCAGCGCTACAGCCCGGAACTTACTTGCGATGACCGACACGTTCGATCTTTGGGTCATGGATGCTGTCCTGTAAGTCTGTGCCACTTTGGGTTTACAACTAGCCATGTCAGCCCGGGCTCCTTTTCATATGGATGCTAGCGACACTATCATATACGTGTGCCAAAAGGCGCAAACGGTCCCGGGCAAAGGTAAGACGACACCCGTGGGAATACCGTGCGTGAGGCCGCAAGGTGATATGAGGTGTTACATGCTAGATCGATGTGGCATTGAGTCGGGGTCCTGACATCAACAATCCTCTCTAAGCTCTCCTGAGACTGTACAATGCTGGCCAGGCATTGTTCAATCCTTTGGGTAGCTTCAAGAATTTGCTCTTCGAAACTCTTTGGTTTAGCTGCTGCTGCTGCTGCTTCCTTGTCAGCTTTGGCTTTCTTAGTAGCTTCGATCTTGGCTTGACCTTCAACAGATGTCGGATCCTCCTCATTCATCACAACAACATTGTCTTCATGCTCTGGCTGTAGCGGTAAATGTTCTCTATCCAACAAGAATGTGCCCGTGCCAAACTTGGCATTGATAAGCATCTGAATCTGCGGGGCAAATCCACATGACCTTTTCTGGTCAGCTGCAGTCCTCTTAATGGTCTCTACCATCAAGTCCATCACCTTGAAAGGTGCTTTCTCATCAAGTATGTGCAGCATGTTGATAGAGTATCCTCGATCATGCGATGATCTCGATTTGGGCATCAAGGTATGCCTCAAAATGGTATTAGTGGTAGGTAGGCCTGCTCGAGATAATAGATCGAGCCGAGCTTCCAGATTCCCAAATCCTTTGCTGGAATCTCTTTGTACATATTCTTCATGGATTCGTGATTCTTCTTTGGAATCCCATATACATCAATATCATCTTCTCGTTGCCTTTGGAGCATTCAGAATTTCTGCCCATTCTTCAATGAAGAAGAAAATCTTTGACCTTGGTCATCCATATAATCTTCCCATCGGGGTAGAAGTGAGTGTGGCATAAAATTGCATTATCATCTCATCGTTCCAACTGGTCAATTTCGACCTACAAAATCTGCAACACCACATGCGGTGAAACTTTCATGCACATGTGGAAAGAAATCTCTGTGCTCTTCTTTGTCAATGTACTTCCGGTCAACATATCCGTGTGAAATCTGGGATCTACAAAGCAGTTCTTCTCCTCACGGCATATGGGTCGATTGTCTCCATAGCCCGAGACCTCTATCTTTCCTTGCCTTCATATCCTCGGCTTGAGGATGAGCATCATTATGTAGTGGCAGTTTTGGACGAAGTTTCAAAAAAACGGTCCTTCATCGTCTGACTCATTGGTGGCACATCATCCTTGTTCTTTTCAGACGTTGGAATGTTCTGACAGTCTTCTTGGGCTTGGCGGCGAGGCTTTATGGAGCTGCCTTAGCTGGAGCAGATTGCTTGGGCTTTGATGTGGCTCCGGCCTTAATGGCATCACCCATGAACTTAGGCTTCGAGGAGGAGGCTGGGGTGCTTCCTCATCCTCATCTTCCTCTCTTTGCATCATGCACTATCCTCTTTCTCTTGGTGGTTTTCTTCACTTTGCTTGCAGATTGCCTCTCCCAAATTCAGCTTCTTGGCAAGTTGATCGCTTGACTTTCTTTGGTGCCCTTCTTGGTTTGTTGACCTTGTTGCTCTTTGGCAACAACCTTCCTTTAGGCTTTGAGGTCACCTCTTCCTCAACAACAAAATCTGAGTCCTCATCATCCGAGTTCCTCTTCTTCTCGGCTCTGGTGGCTGCAGGAGGCAAGCCACTTGGTGTACTCCTCTCACCATCATCGGATGAGCTGCTAGGATAAGGACTAGTGCCCGCCTCTGGAATGTCGTAATGGGTGTCTCGACCTGTTACATTATCACGGCATCGACATGGTGACAACTTTGTGAATAGATAAGGTGTAGGCAGAGAAGAAGAGTCATCACAAACTGCGAAGTTTTTGCAAAAAAATGAGTTCAAATTCTAGTATTAGGTTTTCACGAAGACATTTCGGTCGGACCGAATTTAAGATTCGTGAATCCGAAGTGTTAAGCAGAGCTTAGCACACCACTTTCGGTTTGACGAAGTGGGTTTCGATCTGCCGAAAACACTAGGGTTTCACTGAATTTTCATTTGGTCACACCGATTTTGCACAACTTCGGTTGGACCGAAGGTGCGATGTAATGGCCATAGGCCAAATCGGTCATACCGAAACTATAAAGTCGGTCTCACCGAGATGTGTTCATGGAAACCTAACCTAAAACTTTTACTCGAATCTAGTTCAACCGAACCAATCGGTGTACAGGAGGATTTCAATCATGACAAGATACTAGGCAATCCAAACGTGCATTGAATCGGAGATGGGAGCACGAGCGGGATCAAACTCACCCTAACTTGGTGGAGTTTTTCACGGCGGCAACGGCGCGGAGGAGATGTCCGTTGACGGCGACGGAGACCTGCGGCGGGCGGCGCCAGCGGCAACGGCGACGATCCGGAGACCAAGGCGGCGGCGGCAAAGGGTGTGGGGCGAAACGTTTGAAGGAGGAATCACGCGCGGCCCTCGGAGTATATATACCCTTTCTTGTCGGTGGGACCGAGTTGTAAAACTTCGGTGGCACCGAGATGGATAAGCGCTAGGCGATTATGCACTTGATCACGCCGAAAATCACAACTTCGGTTTCACCGAGATGAAAACCTAGATCAGTCTAAATGCTTTCGGTTCGACCGAGTTTGAGTGAGTTGGTCTGACCGAAATCAATTAGAAGGTTTTGGAAATTAGGCCTTGACGGATCGGTGGCTCCGAGTGCTCCTCACTCGGAGGGTCCAAAAATGACTTGTTCAAAGTTTGTGATGTAAGCATGAATAGAATTTTGAGATAAGAAAGCATAGATAGCTAGGGGAGGTACTTAGGCATTCTTGTCCATCCATTTGGTCAGAAAAATCAAAATGACCAAAACAACAAATGGATGTCCTCGAATGGATAAAATCATGCATCCACCATGCTCACACAATAAGATAGCAAATAAAATATGTGTCAAACATGCACAACCAAAACTCTAGCTACTAACACACAATTTGTCGATGACTAGGTCATCTTTATATGAGTATATTGACTTAGGAGCCAAATGAGAACATTTGATCATAGGTCATACTCATCGTTTAAGCACAAGTGGGGTTACCACTTTTACATAAAGCATTGATGTGTTCACATCATTTGAAGATGCTTTAGCTCAATTTTTTTAGAGCAAAGCTCCCCCTAGATGTGAGAACCCCTTTTAAAGGGTCAAACTAACCTTGGGTTGTCGTAGAAGACTTCATGTAGATGTTGAAGATGTGGATGCTCAATGTTGATGGAGATCATCAAGAGTTGGGAGCTATCCTTTGGATTCGGGCACTTTCAATACCTACATGGGTTAGTCCCACAAGGAACAAACAAGGATATCCATGGACATAGATTGAAGTTCACAATAGATGATGTCCATGAAAGCAATGATTACCTTGTCCCTTGACTTACCAACAAGAGGGTTTGTGACTCCATGAACTAGTGCACAATGTGGAAGTTGATTGCACAAGTTTTTGCCAAAATGAATGTGAGTGAAGTATGTTGGCGGAGTCACCCTCAAGAACTTTCTAGTTCTTCTTCTTCGGGATCCACATCATCTTGATGGGAATCCTTGGGGTTGTAGTTGAGCTTGACGAAGTAGAACTTGGCGTTTCCTTGGGAACCCACTTGACCATGGCTTGAGGTGCTTCAACAAATGCATCAATCTCCTCTTGAAGCTTGTCCTTGCCTTTTAGCTTGTGGTCTTGTGGTGGAAGGTCATCTTGAGCTTGTTTCACATTGGAAGAAGTAGGATCATACTTCTCCTTTTGAGGAACAAACTGTGGAGTAGGATATTGACCTTCTTCCCACTCAACACCTTCGGTGTTGAACTTTCGCTCAAAACCAATTCCTTGATTCTTCCGGTGCCTTCCTTGCTTGCGAACAATTTCCTCAAAGTTCTTGCTTCCGGCAAGGCTCTTGTAGACACCTTTCTCTATGATCCCTTTCAATAAACTATTTTCTTGCTCAAGTGTAACTTGGCTTGAAACATTGTTAGTGGACTCAAGAGAACTACTAGAAGCAACAACATTGGATTTAGCATGGTTATTGTTACTGCTAGAGAAAGAATTTTTCTTATGCTTGTCATGCTTAGTCTTAATGGGTGGCAAGAAATTAGACAAGAGAAGTCATTTGGCAAGATATGAAGAACTCTTCTTTCGAAGATCGTCATTGATTGCTTTTAGAAACTCATGTTCTTGCTCTAGAGTGAGCTTCTCGAAGCGTAGCTTCTCATGAGATCTTAGGAGCTCTCTATGATCTTCTTGAGTTGTTTCATGAGCTAACTTAAGAGTTTTTAGTTCTTTAGTTAGACGCTCAATCTCCTTCATAGCATTGTCATTCGACTCTTCTCGACTATAAAGACTACTAGCATGTTCATCGTTACTAGGTTCATTGGTTTTATCATGCAAGAGCTCATCTTCACCAAGCAAGTCATCCTCATCACTATTGAAGTCAATGAATTCAGGGTGTAATACCTTGGGGCCTTTAGCCATGAAGCATCTTCCAATTCCCTCATTTGGTGAATCAAATAAGTCGTAGGAGTTGGAGTTGGAGGATCGAGAGCAAGACCGCAACACCTTCATCTTGATCTGTAGTCGGAGTTGGAGTGATAGCTTCCTTCGGATTGATTGTCCGAGTCGAGCCGGAGACCCATTCACCTACATGAGCTTGATGTTTTCTTCTTGTGTAGCTCCTTGATGACTTGTCTTTCCTCTCCGAATCCTTGCTTCTCCGAGAGGGTCTTCGTTCATAACGATCATCTCTGCTCCTCCTCTCTTTCCGAGGTGACTCATCTCTTGAGCTTCTTCTTCTTGGAGATTCTTCTCTTCTCTTGTGGGGAGCCGTACACTCATTTGAGTAGTGTCCGGGTCTTCCACAATTGTAGCAGTTTCGATCACGACTAGAAGATCTCTTTTCATCATATGATCTAGACTTTGAGCTTCTCTCTTTGCCTCTATTCTTGTAGAATTTGTTGAAGTTCTTGACCATTAGGCTTATCTCTTCATTGGAAACTAACTTGTCACTTGAGGTTGTGGGAGCATCACTTGTAGCTTTGTAAGCACCACTTGACTTGTTGTGAAGCTCTTCCTTATCCTTAAGTGTCATCTCATGAGCAACAATTCTTCCAATGACTTGGTTGGCTTGAGATTCTTGTAGTTTGGCATCATTTGGATCAAAGTGCACACGGTGTCATACTTTCCATCCAAAGCTCGAGAATCTTCTTGATGATGAATCGATCGGTCATTTCTTCGCTTCCTAAGCCGGCAATCTCATTTGTGATGAGAGCAAGCCTAGAGTACATTTCAGCGACTCCTTCACCATCCTTCATCTTGAACTTGTCAAGTTGACCTTGAAGAATATCTAGCTTTGATTCCTTCACGGACTCGGTACCTTCGTGCATTTCAACCAAAGTATCCCAAATCTCTTTTGCATTCTCAAGGCGGCTGATTTTGTTGAACTCCTCGGGACACAAGGCATTGAAGAGAATGTCACAAGCTTGAGCATTGTTTTGCAACATCCGCAATTCTTCCGTTGTAAGCCATGATCCGAACTTTTCCTTCCTCGAAGAATTCACCTTGCATACCAACACAAATAATGCCCCATGCGGCTGGATTATGACCAAGAATATGCATTTTCATTTTATGCTTCCAACTAGCAAAATTTGTACCATCAAAGTAAGGACCTCTACGAAAATTACCCTCACTAGGCGCCATACTCTCCTAGGTTGTGAAACCAAGCTTATGGAGTCAATGCAATGGAAACCAATACAATGGAGACCAAGGCTCTGATACCACTTGTAGGATCGAAAGTATGTCTAGAGGGGGGTGATTAGACTACTTGACAATATAAAAATTCTGCCTTTTGATAAAGAATAGTTTTTGGCAGATTCACAATTATGATCAAGTCAAGTATCACCCTACACATGCAATTCTAGAGTATAGGCAGCGGAAAGTAAATTGCACATGTAGTAAAGAGAGGTGGAGAAGAGCAAACGCAATTTTGGAGACGAGGTGATTTTTCTCGTGGTTCCGATAGGTGGTGCTATCGTACCTCCACGTTGATGGAGACTTCAACCCACGGAGGGTAACGGCTGCGCGAGTCCACGGAGGGCTCCACCCACGAAGGGTCCACGAAGAAGCAACCTTGTCTATTCCATCATGGCCTACGCCCACGGAGGGCTAGCCTTACTCGGGGTAGATCTTCACGAAGTAGGCGATCTCCTTGCCCTTACAAACTTCTTGGTTCAACTCCACATCTCGACGGAGGCTCCCAAGCGACACCTAACCAATCTAGGAGGCACCACCCACCAAAAGGTAATAGATGTTGTAGATGATGATGAACTCCTTGCTCTTGTGCTTCAAATGATAATCTCCCCAACACTCAACTCTCCTCACTGATTTGGCTATGGTGGAAGAAAGGATTGAGTGGAAAGCAACTTGGGAAGGCTAGAGATCAAGCTTCATATGGTGGGAGTGGAGCAACTTGATCTCAACACAAGGGTAGGTAGTTCTCTTCTCGAAATGTAAGGTAGGAGTGGTAGTTCTTTCGATGGCTCTCTCCACGAATGAAGAGGGGTGGAGGGTATAAATAGCCTCGACACAAAATCCAACCGTTACACACATTTGACCAATCTCGGTGGGACCGAAGTTGTCAACTCGGTGAGACCGATAGTTCAAATAATGTGAACGTTGGGATTTTCGGTGGGACCGAAAATACAATCTCGGTGAGTCCGATTAGTGCAATGACAAGAGCATGCCAGTTTGGTGGGACCGACTTCATCATCTCGGTGACACCAATTTGATGATGTAGGTTCTGAAGCTTGGCAACTCATGTTTGGTGAGACCGAGTTCGAATCGGAAAATCCGAGTTTGCTAGGGTTTGGCTTATGGCTGAGGTGGTTCATCTCGGTGTGGTGAGTTTGGAATATCGGTGGGACCGAGACTACTTATGAGTGTATATGGCGGTGAAAGTTGCGATAGTTTAGGAGATGTATCACTAAGCACTTGAGCAACAGATCATCATCATAACCTCATCCCTTTTAATAGTATTGGCTTTTCCTATGGACTCAATGTGATCTTGGATCACTAAACCAAAAATGGAGTCTTGAGCTTTTGCCAATGCTTGCCTTAGCATTTTGAGGGGTCCACCTCTTTAGTCCTTGCCATACCCATATCACTGAACTTTCTGAAATGATTCTCAAGTAACTATTAGTTCAATGATATATATGTTGTTATTAATTACCAAAACCACCCGGGGATTAGTTGCACTTTCAGCAAGGGAGAGGGGGGCCGGCCCCCTCAGATCCAATCTGAGGAGGGGGCGGCGGCCAAGGGGGGGAGGAGTGCCTCCCAAGTCAAGTGGAGGCCCTCCCCCCTTAGGGTTTTCCCTCTCCCATGCGCATGGGCCTTGGGGGGGCTGGTACCCCTGGCCCATTAAGGCTAGGGCGCCCACTTACAGCCCATTCTACTGTATTGGACGTGGTGGAACAATTTCCGGACCTCCGGACCCCTCCGGAATCCTCCGGAACCTTCTGGAAGCTTCCCGGTACAATACCGAAAAAAACCGAACTTTTTCCGGAACCCGAACAACAACTTTCATATATAAATCTTTACCTCCGGACCATTCCGGTACTCCTCGTGATGTCCGGGATCTCATCTGGGACTCCGAACACCATTCGGTAACCACATACAAACTTCCTTTATAACCCTAGCATCATCGAACCTTAAGTGTGTAGACCCTACGGGTTCGGGAACCATGAACATGACCGAGGCGTTCTCGGTCAATAACCAACGCGGGATCTGGATACCCATGTTGGCTCCCACATGTTCCACGATGATCTCATCGGATGAACCACGATGTCAAGGACTCAATCGATCCCGTATACAATTCCCTTTGTCTAGCGGTATAGTACTTGCCCGAGATTCGATCGCCGGTATACCGATACCTTGTTCAATCTCGTTACCGGCAAGTCTCTTTACTCGTTCCGTAACACATCATCCCGTGATCAACCCCTTGGTCACATTGTGCACATTATGATGATGTCCTACCGAGTGGGCCCAGAGGTACCTCTCCGTCACACGGAGTGACAAATCCCAGTCTCGATTCGTGCCAACCCAACAGACACTTTCGGAGATACCTGTAGTGCACCTTTATAGCCACCCAGTTACGTTGTGACGTTTGGTACACCCAAAGCATTCCTACGGTATTCGGGAGTTGCACAATCTCATGGTCTAAGGAAATGATACTTGACATTAGAAAAGCTTTAGCATATGAACTACACGATCTTTGTGCTAGGCTTAGGATTGGGTCTTGTCCATCACATCATTCTCCTAATGATGTGATCCCGTTATCAACGACATCTAATGTCCATGGTCAGGAAACCGTAACCATCTATTGATCAACGAGCTAGTCAACTAGAGGCTTACTAGGGACATGGTGTTGTCTATGTATCCACACATGATCTGAGTTTCCTATCAATACAATTATAGCATGGATAATAAACGATTATCATGAACAAGGAAATATAATAACTAATTTATTATTGCCTCTAGGGCATATTTCCAACATTTATGTGGTGTCGCTGAGACGCCCGACTGCGGCATGTTTACTTTGTAAGCCCTTTATGTGGTGTCGCTGAGACGCCCGACTGCGGCATGTTTACTTTATAAGCCCTTTATGTGGTGTCGCTGAGACGCCCAACTGCGGCATGTTTACCTTATAAGCCCTTTATGTGGTGTTGCTGAGACGCCTGACTGTGGCATGCTTGTTATTCATTTACTTTATAAGCCCTTTATGAGGTGTCGCTCAGACGCCCGACTGAGGCATTCTATCTCTACTCTCTAATTACGTTATTCGTATTTTATGTGAATAACTCGCTTGCGTACATCAAGGATTTTATTTTATGACTGACATTGCGATCATAGAATATTTCAGAGCATGATTATCGTTTGTTATATTATACCTGTGTTCATAATGTTTTCGAGTACATTCAAAGTACTCACTGACTTGTCCCTGGCTATTGTCTTGGCTATATTTCTTGCTTGGAGAGGAGCGTTGTGATGACAGCCCCGGAACCTAATCAATGGTGATAGCAGCCTCGCGAAGATAGGAGTTATCTAGGTCAGTTGTTCCTGTGGGAAATGGAGTTCCACAGACGCTGATGACCACAAACCGCTTCCGCCATCAACTACTAGAAACCTTGTGTTGTACTCATAGGCCAGAATGGTCTTGTACTACATATTATGAATTTTGCTTGGAGTTATTGTATCAAGTTTGTGTCTCGCCAGCTAACAGTAATCCTGGGGCTGGTGAGCATAAGGGCCATTTTCTGGGAAATTAATATCTCGAAATCCGGTCTGACAGGCGTGGTATCAATCTGCTCCATATGGCTGGCGAATTGGCCCTTGTGTACAAGCCGCCGAACACGAAAATCTGTCCGGGAAGGAAAGTCTCACCCTGGACCGTGTCGTTGATGATGATTGAAGGAGCCATCGAGCCTTGTAGTGACGTCACAGAGGAACTCTCAATGAAAGCACCAATATCGGTGTCAAAACCGGCGGATCTCGGGTAGGGGTCCCGATCTGTGCATCAAGGCTGATGGTAACAGGAAGCTGTTGGAAATATGCCCTAGAGGCAATAATAAAAGTATTATTATTATATTTCCTTGTTCATGATAATTGTCTTTTATTCGTGCTATAACTGTATTATCCGGAAATCGTAATACACGAGTGAATACATAGACCACAATATGTCCCTAGTGAGCCTCTAGTTGACTAGCTCGTTGTGATCAACAAATAGTCATGGTTTCCTGGCTATGGACATTGGATGTCGTTGATAACGGGATCACATCATTAGGAGAATGATGTGATGGACAAGACCCAATCCTAAGCATAGCACAAAGATCGTGTAGTTCGTTTGCTAGAGCTTTTCCAATGTCAAGTATCTCTTCCTTAGACCATGAGATCGTGTAACTCCCGGATACCGTAGGAGTGCTTTGGGTGTATCAAACATCACAACGTAACTGGGTGATTATAAAGGTGCACTACAGGTATCTCCAAAAGTGTCTGTTGGGTTGACACGGATCGAGACTGGGATTTGTCACTCCGTGCAAACGGAGAGGTATCTCTGGGCCCACTCGGTAGTACATCATCATAATGTGCACAATGTGACCAAGGGGTTGATCACGGGATGATTTGTTATGGAACGAGTAAAGAGACTTGCCGGTAACGAGATTGAACAAAGTATCGGTATACCGACGATCGAATCTCGGGCAAGTACAATACCGTTAGACAAAGGGAATTGTATACGGGATCGATTGAGTCCTTGACATCGTGGTTCATCCGATGAGATCATCGTGGAACATGTGGGAGCCAACATGGGTATCCAGATCCCGCTGTTGGTTATTGACCGGAGAACGTCTCGGTCATGTCTACATGTCTCCCGAACCCGTAGGGTCTACATACTTAAGGTTAAATCACGCTAGGGTTATAAAGGAAGTTTGTATGTGGTTACCGAATGTTGTTCGGAGTCCCGGATGAGATCCCGGACGTCACGAGGAGTTCCGGAATGGTCCGGAGGTAAAGATTTATATATGGAAAGTCCTATTTTGGCCACCGGAAAATGTTCGGGATTTTTCGGTATTGTACCGGGAAGGTTCTAGAAGGTTCCGGAGTGGGGCCCACCTGCATGGGGGACCCACATGAACGTGGGTAGTGGGGTCAAGGCCCCACACCCCTGGTCAAGGCGCACCAAGATCCCCCTTAGAAGGAATAAGATCATATCCCGAAGGGATAAGATCGAGATCCCTAAAAAAGGGGGATAACAATCGGTGGGGAAGGAAATGATGGGATTTCTTTCCTCCCACCTTTGTGAACGCCCCAATGGACTTGGAGGGCAAGAAACCAGCCCCCTCCACCCCTATATATAGTGGGGAGGCGCATGGGAGCTACACGCTTCCCCTGGCGCAGCCCTTCCCCTCTCCCAAGTACTCCTCCTCTCTGGGTGCTTGGCGAAGCCCTGCAGGATAGCCACACTCCTCCAGCACCACCACGCCGTTGTGCTGCTGCTGGATGGAGTCTTCCTCAACCTCTCCCTCTCTCCTTGCTGGATCAAGGCGTGGGAGACGTCACCGGGTTGTACGTGTGTTGAACGCAGAGGTGTCGTCCGTTCGGCACTAGGATCTCCGGTGATTTGGATCACGACGAGTACGACTCCTTCAACCCTGTTCTCTTGAACGCTTCTGCTTAGCAATCTACAAGGGTATGTAGATGCACTCTCCTTCCCCTCGTTGCTGGTTTCTCCATAGATAGATCTTGGTGACACGAGGAAAATTTTGAATTTCGCTCGTTCCCCAATGATGGTATCTGAGCTAGGTCTATTGCGTAGATTCTTTGCACGAGTAGAACACAAAGTAGTTGTGGGCGTTGATGTTGTTCAATATGCTTACCGTTACTAGTCCAATCTTGTTTCGACGGTATTGTGGGATGAAGCGGCCTGGACCGACCTTACACGTACTCTTACATGAGACAGGTTCCACCGATTGACATGCACTTCGTGCATAAGGTGGCTAGCGGGTGCCAGTCTCTCCCACTTTAGTCGGAACGGATTCGATGAAAAGAGTCCTTATGAAGGGTAAATAGCAATTGGCATATCACGTTGTGGTTTTGCGTAGGTAAGAAACGTTCTTGCTAGAAACCCATAGCAGCCACGTAAAACATGCAACAACAATTAGAGGACGTCTAACTTGTTTTTGCGGGGTATGCTATGTGATGTGATATGGCCAAGAAGAATGTGATGAATGATATGTGATGTATGAGATTGATCATGTTCTTGTAATAGGAATCACGACTTGCATGTCGATGAGTATGACAACGGCAGGAGCCATAGGAGTTGTCTTGATTTATTGTATGACCTGCGTGTCATTGAACAACGCCATGTAATTACTTTACTTTATTGCTAACGGTAGCCATAGTAGTAGAAGTAATAGTTGGCAGAAAACTTCATGAAGACACGATGATGGAGATCATGATGATGGAGATCATGGTGTCATGCGGTGACGATGATGATCATGGACCACGAAGATGGAGATCAAAGGAGCAAAATGATATTGGCCATATCATGTCACTATTTGATTGCATGTGATGTTTATCATGTTTATGCATCTTGTTTACTTAGGACGACGGTAGTAAATAAGATGATCCTTACAAAATTTCAAGAAGTGTTCTCCCTAAGCGTGCACCGTTGCTACAGTTCGTCGCTTCTAAGCACCACGTGATGATCGGGTGTGATGGATTCTTACGTTCACATACAACGGGTGTAAGACAGTTTTACAGCGAAAACACTTAGGGTTAACCAGCGAGCCTAGCATGTACAGACATGGCCTCGGAACACGGAGACCGAAAGGTCGAGCATGAGTCGTATAGTAGATACGATCAACATGAAGATGTTCACCGATGATGACTAGTCCGTCTCACGTGATGATCGGACACGGCCTAGTTGACTTGGATCATGTAATCACTTAGATGACCGGAGGATGTCTATCTGAGTGGGAGTTCATAAGATGAACTTAATTATCTGAACATAGTCAAAAGATCTTTGCAAATTATGTCGTAAGCTCGCACTTTAGTTCCTTTGTTTAGATATGTTCCTAGAGAAAATATAGTTGAAAGTTGAGAGTAGCGATTATGCGGACGAGAGAGCTCATGTCCTTAATGCACGCTCAATGTCTTTGAACCCCAAGCGTCGTTTGTGGATGTTGCGAACATCGGACATACGCTTTTGATAACTACGTGATAGTTCGGATAAGCGGTTTAGAATTAAGGCACCAAAGATGTTTTTCAAACGTCGCGGAACATATAAGATGTTTCGAGGGCTGAAATTGAGATTTCGGGCTCGTGCCCACGTCAAGAGGTATGAGACCTCGGCGATTTTCTTAGCCACGCAAACTAAGGGAGAAAAGCTCAATCGTTGAGCTTGTGCTCAGATTGTCCGAGTGCAACAATCACTTGAATCGAGGGAGTCGATCTTCCGGATGAGATAGTGATGTTTTTCCAAAGTCATTACCACCAAGCTGCTAGAGCTTCGTGATGAACTATAACATATCGGGGATAGATATGATGATCCTTGAGGTATTCGTGATGTTTGACACCGCGAAAGTAGAAATCAGAAGGAGCATCAATTGTTGATGGTTGGTGAAACCACTAGTTTTAAAGAAGGGCAAGGGCAAGAAGGGATACTTCATGAAGCGGCAAATCATTTGCTGCTCCAATTGAAGAAACCCAAGGTTGAACCCAAACCCGAGACTAAGTGCTTACGTAATAAAGGAACCACCATGGAGCAGAATTACCCTAGATACTTGGTAGATGAGAAGGCTGGCAAGGTCGATAGAAGTATATTGGATATACATTATGTTAACGTGTACTTTACTAGTACTCCTAGTAGCACCAGGGTATTAGATACTGGTTCGGTTGCTAAGTGTTAGTAACTCGAAATAAAAGCTACGGAATAAATGGAGACTAGCTAAAGGTGAGCTGACGATATGTGTTGGAAGTGTTTCCAAGGTTGATGTGATCAAGCATCGCACGCTCCCTCTACCATCGAGATTTGGTGTTTGCGTTGAGCATAGACATGATTGGATTATGTCTATTACAATACGGTTATTCATTTAAGGAGAATAATGGTTACTCTATTTATTTGAATAAAACCTTCAATGGTCTTGCACCTAAAGAAATGGTTTATTGAATCTCGATCGTAGTGATACACATTTTCATGCCAAAAAGATATAAGATAGTAATGATAGTACCACTTACTTGTGGCAATCGCCATGTAAGTCATATTGGTGTAAACGCATGAAGAAGCTCCATGTTGATGGATCTTTGGACTCACTCGTTTTGAAAAGTTTGAGACATGCGAACCATGTCTATTGGTGTATACGCATGAAGAAACTCCATGCAGATGGATCGTTTGGACTCACTTGATTTTGAATCACTTGAGATATGCAAATCATACCACATGGGCAAGATGACTAAAAAGCCTCGTGTTTCAGTAAAATGGAACAAGATAGCAACTTGTTGGAAGTAACATATTTTGATGTGTGCAGTCCAATGAGTCTTTGAGGCATCTGATGAATATCGTTATGTTCTTACTTCACAGATGATTCGAGTAGATGTTGAGTATATTTACTTGATGAAACAAAAGTCTGAATTATTGAATGGTTCAAGTAATTTCAGAGTGAAGTTGAAGATCATCATGACAAGAGGTTAAAATGTCTATGATATGATCATAGAGATGAGTATCTGAGTTACGAGCTTTGGCACGCAATTAAGACATTGTGGAAATTGTTTCACAATTAATACCGCCTGGAACACCATAGTTTGATGGTGTGTCTGAATATCATAGTTGCACCCTATTGGATATGGTTCGTACCATGAAGTCTCTTATCGAATTACCACTATCATTTATGGGTTAGGCATTAGAGACAACCACATTCACTTTAAATAGGGCACCACGTAATTCCGTTGAGATGACATCGAATGAACTATGGTTTAGAGAAACCTAAGTTGTCATCTCTTAAAGGTTTGGGGCTGCGACGCTTATGTGAAAAAGTTTCAGGTTGTTAAGCTTGAACCCAAAGCGGATAAAATGCATCTTCATAGGACACCCAAAACAGTTGGGTATACCTCCTAATTCAGATCCGAAAGCAATAGGGATTGTTTCTTGAATCGGGTCCTTTCTCGAGGAAAAGTTTGTCTCGGAAAGTTAAGTGGGAGGATGGTGGAGACTTGATATGGTTATTGAACCGTCACTACAACTAGTGTGTAGCAGGGCACAGGAAGTTGTTCCTGTGGCACCTACACCAATTGAAGTAGAAGCTTATGATAGTGATCATGAAACTTCGGATCAAGTCACTACCATACCTCGTAGGTGACAAGGATGCATACTACTTTAGAGTGGTACAGTAATCCTGTCTTGAAGGTCATGTTGCTAGATAACAATGAACCTACGAGCTATGGAGAATGGTGGGCCCAAATTCCAACAAATGGTTAGAAGCCATGAAATCCGAGATAGGATCCATGTATCAGAACAAAGCATGGACTTTGGTGGACTTGCCCGATGATCGGCAAGCCATTGAGATAAATGGATCTTTAAGAAGAAGACGGACGTGGATGGTAATGTCACCGTTCTATGAAGCTCGACTTGTGGCGAAGAGTTTTTCACAAGTTCACGGAGTTCACTACGATGAGATTTTCTCATCTGTAGCGATGCTTAAGTCCGTCGGAATCATGTTAGCATTAGCTGCATTTATGAAATCTGGCAGATGGATGTCAAAACGAGTTTCCTTACCAGTGTTCGTAAGGAAAGGTTGTATGTGATACAAATCAGAAAGTTTTTGTCGATCCTAAGGATGCTAAAAGGTATGCTGGCTCCAGCGATTCTTCTAAGGACTGGAGTAAGCATCTCGGAGTTGGAATATGTACTTTGATAAGATGATCAAGGATTTTGGGTTTATACAAAAGTTTATGAGAAACTTGTATTTCCAAAGAAGTGAGTGGGAGCACTATAGAATTTCTGATGAGTATATGTTATTGCCATATTGTTGATCAGAAATGATGTGGAATTTCTGGAAAGCATATAGGGTTATTTGAAAAGTGTTTTTCAATGGAAAACCTGGATTAGGCTACTTGAACAATAAGCATCAAGATCTATAAGATAGATCAAAATGCTTAATAGTACTTTCAAATGAGCACGTACCTTGACATGATCTTGAAGGTGTTCAAGATGGATCAGTCAAGAAGGAGTTCTTGCCTGAGTTGAAAGGTATGAAGTTAAGACTTAAAGCTCGACCACAGCAGAAAAGAGAGAAAGGGCGAAGGTCGCCCCTATGTTTCGACGTAGGCTCTATAGTATGCAATGTTGTGTACCGCAGGAAGTGTGCCTTGCCATGAGTCATCAAGGGGTACAAGAATGATCCAGAATGGATCATTGGACAGCGATCAAAATTGTCCTTGGAGTAAATAAGGACATGTTTCTCGATTATGGAGGTGATAAAGAGTTCGGCGTAAAGGGTTACGTCGATGCAAGCTTTAACACCGTCCGAAAGTGACTCGAGTAGCAAACCGGATCGTATAGTGGAGCAACCATTTGGAATAGCTCCAAGTGGAGCGTGGAAGCAGCATTTACAATATGACCTAGAAATTTGCAAAGCACACACGGATCTGAAAGGTTCGGACCGTTGACTAAAACTCTCTCAAGAGCAAAACATGATCAAACCCCGAACTCATTTGATGATGTTGGTCACATGGCGATGTGACACTGTGAGTGTTAATCACATGGCGATGTGAACTAGATTATTGACTCTAGTGCAAGTGGGAGACTGTTGGAAATATGCCCTAGAGGCAATAATAAAAGTATTATTATTATATTTCCTTGTTCATGATAATTGTCTTTTATTCATGCTATAAGCGTATTATCCGGAAATCGTAATACGTGTGAATACATAGACCACAATATGTCCGTAGTGAGCCTCTAGTTGACTAGCTCGTTGTGATCAACAGATAGTCATGGTTTCCTGGCTATGGACAATGGATGTCGTTGATAACGGGATCACATCATTAGGAGAATGATGTGATGCACAAGACCCAATCCTAAGCATAGCACAAAGATCGTGTAGTTCGTTTGCTAGAGCTTTTCCAATGTCAAGTATCTCTTCCTTAGACCATGAGATCGTGTAACTCCGGATACCGTAGGAGTGCTTTGGGTGTATCAAACATCACAACGTAACTGGGTGATTATAAAGGTGCACTACAGGTATCTCCGAAAGTGTCTGTTGGGTTGACACGGATCGAGACTGGGATTTGTCACTCCGTGCAAACGGAGAGGTATCTCTGGGCCCACTCGGTAGTACATCATCATAATGTGCACAATGTGACCAAGGGGTTGATCATGGGATGATGTGTTACGGAACGAGTAAAGAGACTTGCCGGTAACGAGATTGAACAAGGTATCGGTATACCGACGATCGAATCTCGGGCAAGTACAATACCGTTAGACAAAGGGAATTGTATACGGGATCGATTGAGTCCTTGACATCGTGGTTCATCCGATGAGATCATCGTGGAACATGTGGGAGCCAACATGGGTATCCAGATCCCGCTGTTGGTTATTGACCGGAGAACGTCTCGGTCATGTCTACATGTCTCCCGAACCCGTAGGGTCTACACACTTAAGGTTAAATGACGCTAGGGTTATAAAGGAAGTTTGTATGTGGTTACCGAATGCTGTTGAGTCCGGATGAGATCCCGGACGTCACGAGGAGTTCCGGAATGGTCCGGAGGTAAAGATTTATATATGGAAAGTCCTATTTTGGCCAGGAAAATGTTCGGGATTTTTCGGTATTGTACCGGAAGGTTCTAGAAGGTTCGGAGTGGGGCCCACCTGCATGGGGACCCACATGAACGTGGGTAGTGGGGTCAAGGCCCCACACCCCTGGTCAAGCGCACCAAGATCCCCTTAGAAGGAATAAGATCATATCCAGAAGGATAAGATCGAGATCCCTAAAAAGGGGATAACAATCGATGGGGAAGGAAATGATGGGATTTCTTTCCTCCCACCTTTGTGAACGCCCCAATGGACTTGGAGGGCAAGAAACCAGCCCCTCCACCCCTATATATAGTGGGAGGCGCATGGGAGCTACACGCTTCCCGGGCGCAGCCCTTCCCTCTCCCAAGTACTCCTCCTCTCCTTGGTGCTTGGCGAAGCCTGCGCAGATAGCCACGCTCCTCCATCACCACCACGCCGTTGTGCTGCTGCTGGATGGAGTCTTCCTCAACCTCTCCTCTCTCCTTGCTGGATCAAGGCGTGGGAGGCGCCACCGGCTGTACGTGTGTTGAACGCGGAGGTGTCGTCCGTTCGGCACTAGGATCTCCGGTGATTTGGATCACGACGAGTACGACTCCTTCAACCCCGTTCTCTTGAACGCTTCCACTTAGCGATCTACAAGGGTATGTAGATGCACTCTCCTTCCCCTCGTTGCTGGTTTCTCCATAGATAGATCTTGGTGACTGAAAGATCGTGGATGTCGCCTAGAGGGGGGGTGAATAGGCGCTTTAAAATAATTACGGTTTAGGCTTGAACAAATGCGGAATAAACCTAGCGGTTAATTTGTCAAGCACAAAACCTACAACAACTAGGCTCACCTATGTGCACCAACAACTTATGCTAAGCAAGATAAGCAACTATGTCATAGCAAGATATATGACAAAGAACAATATGGCTATCACAAAGTAAAGTGCATAAGTAAAGGGGCTCGGGTAAGAGACAACCGAGGCACGCGAGACGACGATGTATCCCGAAGTTCACACCCTTGCGGATGCTAATCTCCGTTTGGAGCGGTGTGGAGGCACAATGCTCCCCAAGAAGCCACTAGGGCCACAGTAATCTCCTCACGCCCTCAAGACAATGCAAGATGCCGTGATTCCACTAAGGGACCCTTGAGGGCGGTCACCGAACCCGTACAAATGGCGACCCTTGGGGGCGGTCACCGAACCCGTACACTTTGGCAACCCTTGGGGGCGGTCACCGGAACCCGTCAAATTGCTCGGGGCGATCTCCACAACCTAATTGGAGACCCTGACGCTTGCCCGGAGCTTTACACCATAATGATTGAGCTCCGAACACTACCAACCGACTAGGGGGCCCAAGCACCCAAGATAAACAAGCTCAAGGGCACCAAGCACCCAAGAGTAATAAGCTTCTCAACTTGTAACTTCCACGTATCACGTGGAGAATGCACCAAATGCAATGGCAAGGGCACACGGAGTGCCCAAGTCCTTCTCTCCCGAATCCCACCAAAGCAACTAATGCTAGGGAAGAAAATGAGAGGAAGAACGACGGAAGAACACGAAGAACTCCAAGATCTAGATCCAAGGGGTTCCCCTCACTTAGAGGAGAAAATGATTGGTGGAAATGTGGATCTAGATCTCCTCTCTCTTTTCCCCCAAAAACTAGCAAGAATCCATGGAGGGATTGAGAGATAGCAAGCTCGGAGAAGGTCAACAATGGGGGAAGAACACGAGCTCAAAGGATAAGGTTCAATGGGAAGAAGACCCCTTTTATAGGAGGGGAAAATCCAACCGTTATTCCCATCGAACATCCCGCATAGAGCGGTACTACCGCTCGGCAGTGATACTACCGCGAGAGCAGTACTACCGCTCCCTACCAGCAGTACTACTACTGCTGTTGGCGAGAAGACAGGCCTGCCCCAGAGCGGTACTATCATGGAGAAGAGCGGTACTACAGCTTGCAGCGGTACTACCGCTCCTACTACCGCTCCTAGTACCGCAAAACCCGACACGAGAAAACACGGTCTCGAATCGAGGCGGTAGTAGCGCTGAACAGCTGCGGTACTACGGCGAAGCCAAGCAGTACTACCGCCTGCAGAGCGGTACTATACCGAGGCGGTACTACCGCTTGTGGAGCGGTACTACATTGGGAGCTTCGGTACTATCGCTGTGAGATCATGCAGTACTACATTGGCGCCACCCTTAAGCCACTACCACGAAAATAGAGTATACACCAAGGAAAACCAGAACTGCCATAACTTCTTCAAATGAGCTCCGAATTGAGCAAACTCAAGCTTGTTGGATAGAGCAAGACGAGTAGCATCAAAACCCTTCAAATATAAGAGAAGAACCGGGGAGGTATGCTTAGTAAACAAAGGAGTGAAACCTCCAACAGAGAAGAACCGGCATACCCTCCAACATCGAAGACATCATAGAAGATGCATGTGAACTCCGTTTTCGATGAACTCAAGCTTGTCATAAAAATGACCATAAGCTCCAAAACTCACAAGGAGAAGAACCAAACAAGAACTAAAAGATGATGCAAGGATGCAATGGTTTGAGCTCTCTACGAACGATACGATCAAGCAACTCATCGAGAGCCCCCCTTGATAGTACGGCAATCGATCCTATAACCCGGTCTCCCACAACTACCATGAGACCGGTAAAACAGAAAACCTATCAAGGGCAAACCTTTGCCTTGCACAAGGTCCACTTGAGCTAGATGATGACGATCTTGACTCCCTCAAGTTGGACCACCTTTCTTGATTGCGTTGGCTCGATGAAGACTAGTTGATTCCCCCATACTCCACTATGGGCGAGCCTCTCTTCCGCACATCTTCACAAATCCATTGTCACCACAATGGACGGCAAGCTTCAAGCATTTGATCTCTTTGTGATGCTTCACTAGAACTTGCACACCGCATCCTAACCCCACAAAGAACTCTCACGAAGACCATGGGTTAGCACACAAAGCGTAATGGACAATGCTTACCATACCATGGGATCACTTGATCCCTTGATACATCTTGTGCGCTTTGTGTGTTGAATCTTTCCAACTCTCTTCATTTGAATGATGTCTTGAAGGTACACATGAATGATCACACAATCTTTTTCTTCAAGACATGCTTGCAATAAGCTCAACACTCACATGACCAATCTTTGGATAATCCTTAATAGCACCTTGGTCATCACAAACTCTCCTTGAAACCAACAAATGGACTCCAAGAAAAGCCTATGGACAAACCCTTCAAATATAACTCAAGGCGACCATTAGTCCATAGAGATTGTCATCAATTACCAAAACCAAACATGGAGGCACCGCATGTTCTTTCAGTGACACGTAGGAAAATTTTGAATTTCTGCTACGTTCCCCAATAGAAGCGTGGGGCACAGATGTTTACCCAGGTTCGGGCCCTCTCGATGGAGGTAAAACCCTACTTCCTGCTTGATTAATATTGATGATATGGGTAGTACAAGAGTAGATCTACCACGAGATTGTAGAGGCTAAACCCTAAAAGCTAGCCTATGATGGTATGATTGTAATCATGATCGGCCTTCTAAGGACCAACCTCTCCGGTTTATATAGACACCGGAGAGGGCTAGGGTTTACATGGAGTCGGTTACAAGGAAGGAAACACAATATCCGGATCGCCAAGCTTGCCTTCCACGCAAAGGAGAGTCCTATCCGGACACGGGCCGAAGTCTTGAGTCTTGTATCTTCACGCTTCAATAGTGAGGATGCTGTACACAGTCCGGCTGTCCAGATACCCCCTAATCCAGGACTCCCTCAGTGGGCACGAGAAGTCAATGTCGTGGAGCCAGCGCCAGAGGCCCGGAATCTGCTCAAATGGTCTCGTACGCCCATCATCTTTGACAAAGAGGATCACCTAGTTGTACCACTATGGTAGGGTGCCTGCCATGGTTGGTTTCTCCAACAATTCGCAACCTCAAGGTCATGAAGATGCTGGTGGACGGTGGGGCCGGGATGAATCTGATTTCCCCATCAGTTATCAGCAAGCTTCAGATAGCTGAAGAAGAGCTAGAGGTTACCGACACGTTTCTGAAGGAAATATGCCCTAGAGGCAATAATAAAGTTATTATTTATTTCCTCATATCATGATAAATGTTTATTATTCATGCTAGAATTGTATTAACCGGAAACATAATACATGTGTGAATACATAGACAAACATAGTGTCACTAGTATGCCTCTACTTGACTAGCTCATTGATCAAAGATGGTTGAGTTTCCTAACCATAGATATGAGTTATCATTTGATCAATGGCATGACATCATTAGAAGAATGATGTTATTGACTTGACCCATTCCGTTAGCTTAGCACTTGATCGTTTAGTATGTTGCTATTGCTTTCTTCATGACTTATACATGTTCCTATGACTATGAGATTATGTAACTCCCGCTTACCAGAGGAACACTTTGTGTGCTACCAAACGTCACAATGTAACTGGGTGATTGTAAAGGTGCTCTACATCTATCTTCGAAGGTACTTGTTGATTTGACGTATTTCGAGATTAGGATTTGTCACTCAGATTGTCGGAGAGGTATCTACGGGCCCTCTCGGTAATGCACATCACTATAAGCCTTGCAAGCAATTTGACAAATGTGTTAGTTGCGGGATGATGCATTACATAACGAGTAAAGAGACTAGCTGGTAATGACATTGAACTAGGCATTGAGATACCAACGATCGAATCTCGGGCAAGTAACATACCGATGACAAAGGAAACAACGTATGTAGTTATGTGGTTTGACCAATAAAGATCTTCGTAGAATATGTGGGAACCAATATGAGCATCTAGGTTCCGCTATTGGTTATTGACCGGAGACGTGTCTCGGTCATGTCTACATAGTTCTCGAACCCGTAGGGTTCGCACGCTTAAATTTCGGTGATGAACGGTATTATGAGTTTTTGTGTATTGATGTACCAAAGGTAGTTTGGAGTCTCCGATATGATCAGGGACATGACGAGGAGTCTCGAAATGGTCGAGACATAAAGATCGATATATTGGATGACTATGTTCGAACGCCGGAAGTGTTTCGGGAGGTTTCGGACATTTACTGGAGTACCGGGGGGTTACCAGAACCCCCCGGGGAGTATATTCGGCCTAATGGGCCTTGGTGGGAGAAGAGGAGGGGCGGCCAGGGCAGCCGCGCGCCCCCTCCCTCTCTAGTCTGAATTAGACAAGGAGGGGGGTGGCGCCCCCTTCTTTCCTTCTCCTCCTCTCTCCCTTCCTTCCCTTCTCCTACTCCAACAAGAAAAGGAGGAGTCCTACTCCCGGTGGGAGTAGGACTCCCCCCTTGGCACGCCCTCCTTGGCCGGCCGCCTCTCCCCCCTTGCTCCTTTATATACGGGGGCAGGGGGCACCTCTAGACACACAAGTTGATCTGTTGATCTCTCCCAGCCGTGTGCGGCGCCTCCCTCCACCATATTCCACCTCGATAATATCATAGCGGTGCTTAGGCAAAACCCTGCGTCGGTAGCATCATCAACACCATCATCACGCCATTGTGCTGACGGAACTCTCCCGCAAAGCTCTGCTGGATCAGAGTTCGTGGGACGTCATCGAGCTGAACGTGTGCTGAACTCGGAGGTGTCGTATGTTCGGTACTTGGATCGGTCGGATCGTGAAGACGTACGACTACATCAACTGCGTTGTGCTAACGCGTCCGCTTTCGGTCTACGAGGGTACGTGGACAACACTCTCCCCTCTGTTGCTATGCATCACCATGATCTTGCGTGTGCGTAGGAATTTTTTTTGAAATTACTACATTCCCCAACAGTGGCATCCAAGCCAGGTTTATGCGTAGATGTTATATGCACGAGTAGAACACAAGTGAGTTGTGGGCGATACAAGTGATACTGCTTACCAGCATGTCATACTTTGGTTCGGCGATATTGTTGGATGAAGCTGCCCGGACCGACATTACTCGTACGCTTACGCGAGACTGGTTCTACCGACGTGCTTTGCACATAGGTGGCTGGCGGGTGTCAGTTTCTCCAACTATAGTTGAACCAAGTGTGGCTACGCCCGGTCCTTGAGAAGGTTAAAACAGCACTAACTTGACAAAATATCGTTGTGGTTTTGATGCATAGGTAAGAACGGTTCTTGCTCAGCCCGTAGCAGCCACATAAAACTTGCAACAACAAAGTAGAGGACATCTAACTTGTTTCTGCAGGGCATGTTGTGATGTGATATGGTCAAGACATGATGCTAAATTTTATTGTATGAGATGATCATGTTTTGTAACAGAGTTATCGGCAACTGGCAGGAGCCATATGGTTGTCGCTTTATTGTATGCAATGCAATCCCCCTGTAATTGCTTTACTTTATCACTAAACTGTAGTGATAGTCGTAGAAGCAATAGTTGGCAAGACAACAATGATGCTACGACGGAGATCAAGGTGTCGTGCCGGTGACAATGGTGATCATGACGGTGCTTCGAAGATGGAGATTGCAAGCACAAGATGATGATGGCCATATCATATCACTTATATGATAGCATGTGATGTTTATCCTTTATGTGTCTTATTTTGCTTTGATTGGCGGTAGCATTATAAGATGATCTCTCACTAAATTTCAAGGTAAAAGTGTTCTCCCTAAGTATGCACCATTGCCAAAGTTCGTCATGCCGAGACACCACGTGATGATCGGGTGTGATAAGCTCTACGTTCATCTACAATGGGTGCAAGCCAGTTTTGCATACGCAGAATACTTGGGTTAAACTTGACGAGCCTAGCATATGCAGATATGGCCTCGGAACACTAAGACCGAAAGGTCGAGCATGAATTATATAGTAGATATGATCAACATAGTGATGTTCACCATTGAAAACTACTCCATTTCACGTGATGATCACTGAGATGATTAGAGAGATGTCTATCTAAGTGGGAGTTCTTAAGTAATATGATTAATTGAACTTAAATTTATCATGAACTTAGTACCTGATAGTATTTTGCTTGTCTATGTTGTTGTAGATAGATGGCCCTTGTTGTTGTTCCGTTGAATTTTAATGTGTTCCTTGAGAAAGAAAAGTTGAAATATGATGGTAGCAATTATGCGGACTGGGTCCGTAACTTGAGGATTATCCTCATTGCTGCACAGAAGAATTACGTCCTGGAAGCACCGCTGGGTGCCAGTCCTACTGCAGATGCAACTGCAGACGTTGTGAACGTTTGGCAGAGCAAAGCTAATGACTACTCGATAGTTCAGTGTGCCATGCTTTACGGCTTAGAACCGGGACTTCAACGATGTTTTGAACGTCATGGAGCATATGTGATGTTCCAGGAGTTGAAGTTAATATTTCAAGCAAATGCCCGGATTGAGGGATATGAAGTCTCCAATAAGTTCTACAGCTGTAAGATGGAGGAGAATAGTTTTGTCAGTGAACATATACTAAAAATGCCTGGGTATAACAATCACTTGATTCAACTGGGAGTTAATTTTTCGGATGATAGTGTTATTGATAGAATTCTTCAATCACTGCCACCAAGCTATAAGAGCTTCGTGATGAACTATAATATGCAAGGGATGAATAAGACAATTCCCGAGCTCTTCGCAATGCTAAAGGTTGTGGAGGTAGAAATCAAGAAGGAGCATCAAGTGTTGATGGTCAACAAGACCACCAGTTTCAAGAAAAAGGGTAAAGGGAATAAGAAGGGGAACTTCAAGAAGAACGGCAAACAAGTTGTTGCTCAAGAGAAGAAACCCAAGTCTGGACCTAAGCCTGAGACTCAGTGCTTCTCCGCAAGCGATGGTCACTAGAAGCGGAACTGCCCCAAGTATTTGGCGGATAAGAAGGATGGCAAGGTGAACAAAGGTATATGTGATATACATGTTATTGATGTGTACCTTACGAGCTCGCATAGCACTGGGTATTTGATCTTGGTTACATTGCTAATATTTGCAACTCAAAACAGGACTATGGATTAGCGAAGGCGGCTAAGTACGAGGTGACGATGTGCGTGGAAATGGTTCCAAACTCGATGTGATCGCCGTCGGCACGCTACCTCTACATCTACCTTCCGGATTAGTATTAGACCTAAATAATTGTTATTTGGTGCCAGCGTTGAGCATGAACATTATATTTGGATCTTGTTTAATGTGAGACGGTTATTCATTTAAATATGAGAATAATGGTTGTTCTATTTATATGAGTAATATCTTTTGGTCATGCACCCTTGAAGAGTGGTCTATTTTTGTTGAATATCGATAGTAGTGATACACATATTCATAATGTTGAAGCCAGAAGATGCGGAGTTGATAATGTTAGTGCAACTTATTTGTGGCACTGCCGTTTGGGTCATATTGGTGTAAAGCGCATGAAGAAACTCCATACTGATGGACTTTTGGAATCACTTGATTATGAATCACTTGGTACTTGCGAACCATGCCTTATGGGCAAGATGACAAAAACGCGGTTCTCCGGAACAATGGAGCGAGCAACAAATTTATTGGAAATCAACATACTGATGTATGTGGTCCGATGAATATTGAGGCTCGCGGCGGGTATCGTTATTTTCTAACCTTCACAGATGATTTGAGCAGATATGGGTATATCTACTTAATGAAACATAAGTCTGAAACATTTGAAAAGTTCAAAGAATTTCAGAGTAAAGTGGAAAATCATCGTAACAAGAAAATAAAGTTTCTACGATCTGATCGTGGAGGAGAATATTTGAGTTACGAGTTTGGTCTACATTTGAAACAATGCGGAATAGTTTCACAACTGACACCACCCGGAACACCACAATGTAATGGTGTGTTCGAACGTTGTAATCGTACTTTACTAGATATGGTGCGATCTATGATGTCTCTTACTGATTTACCGCTATCGTTTTGGGGTTATGCTTTAGAGACGGCTACATTCACGTTAAATAGGGCACCATCAAAATCCGTTGAGACGACGCCTTATGAACTGTGGTTCGGTAAGAAACCAAAGTTGTCGTTTCTTAAAGTTTGGGGTTGCGATGCTTATGTGAAAAAGCTTCAACCACATAAGCTTGAACCCAAATCGGAGAAATGTGTCTTCATACGATACCCAAAGGAAATTGTTGGGTACACCTTCTATCACAGATCCGAAGGCAAGACATTGGTTGCTAAGAATGGATCCTTTCTAGATAAGGAGTTTCTCTTGAAAGAAGAGAGTGGGAGGAAAGTAGAACTTGATGAGGTAACTGTACCTGCTCCCTTATTGGAAAGTAGTTCATCATAGAAACCGGTTCCTGTGATGCCTAAACCAATTAGTGAGGAAGCTAATGATATTGACCTTGAAACTTCAGATCAAGTTACTACCGAACCTCGTAGGTCAACCAGAGTAAGATCCGCACCAGAGTGGTAAAGTAATCCTATTCTGGAGGTCATGTTACTTGATCATGGGGAACCTACGGACTATGAGGAAGCGATGATGAGCCCAGATTCCGCAAAATGGCTAGAGGCCATGAAATCTGAGATGGGATCCATGTATGAGAACAAAGTCTGGACTTTGGTTAACTTTCCCGATGATCGGCAAGCCATCGAGAATAAATGGATCTTCAAGAAGAAGATTGATGCTGATGGTAATGTTACTGTCTACAAAGCTCGACTTGTTGCGAAAGGTTTTCGACAAGTTCAAGGGGTTGACTACGATGAGACTTTCTCACCCATAGCGATGCTTAAGTCTTTCCGAATCATGTTAGCAATTGCCGCATTTTATGATTATGAAATTTGGCAAATGGATGTCAAAACTGCATTCCTGAATGGATTTCTGGAAGAAGAGTTGTATATGATGCAACCAGAAGGTTTTGTCGATCCAAAAGGTGCTAACAAAGTGTGCAAGCTCCAGCGATCCATTTATGGACTGGTGCAAGCCTCTCGGAGTTGGAATAAACGTTTTGATAGTGTGATCAAAGCATAAGGTTTTATACAGACTTTTGGAGAAGCATGTATTTACAAGAAAGTGAGTGGGAGCTCTGTAGCATTTCTGATATTATATGTGGACGATATATTGTTGATTGGAAATGATATAGAATTTCTAGATAGCAGAAAAGGATACTTGAATAGAAGTTTTTCAATGAAAGACCTTGGTGAAGCTGCTTATATATTGGACATCAAGATCTATAGAGATAGATCAAGATGCTTAATTGGACTTTCACAAAGCACATACCTTGATAAAGTTTTGAAGAAGTTCAAAATGGATCAAGCAAAGAAAGGGTTCTTGCCTGTATTACAAGGTGTGAAGTTGAGTCAGACTCAATGCCCGACCACTGCAGAAGATAGAGAGAAAATGGAAGATGTTCCCTATGCTTCAGCCATAGGCTCTATCATGTATACAATGCTGTGTACCAGACCTGATGTGTGCCTTGCTATTAGTTTAGTAGGGAGGTACCAAAGTAATCCAGGAGTGGATCACTGGACAGCAATCAAGAACATCCTAAAATACCTGAAAAGGACTAAGGATATGTTTCTCGTTTATGGAGGTGACAAAGAGCTAGTCGTAAATGGTTACATCGATGCAAGCTTTGACACTGGTCCGGACGATTCTAAATCGTAAACCGGATACGTGTTTATATTGAACGGTGGAGCTGTCAGTTGGTGCAGTTCTAAACAAAGCATCGTGGCGGGATCTACGTGTGAAGCGGAGTACATAGCTGCTTCGGAAGCAGCAAATGAAGGAGTCTGGATGAAGGAGTTCATATCCGATCTAGGTGTCATATCTAGTGCATCGGGTCCAATGAAAATCTTTTATGACAATACTGGTGCAATTGCCTTGGCACAGGAAACCAGATTTAACAAGAGAACCAAGCACATCAAGAGACGCTTCAATTCCATCCGGGACCAAGTCCAGGAGGGAGACATAGAGATTTGCAAGATACATACGGATCTGAATGTTGCAGACCCATTGACTAAGCCTCTTCCACGAGCAAAACATGATCAGCACCAAGACTACATGGGTGTTAGAATCATTACTGTGTAATCTAGATTATTGACTCTAGTGCAAGTGGGAGACTGAAGGAAATATGCCCTAGAGGCAATAACAAAGTTATTATTTATTTCCTCATATCATGATAAATGTTTATTATTCATGCTAGAATTGTATTAACCGGAAACACAATACATGTGTGAATACATAGACAAACATAATGTCACTAGTATGCCTCTACTTGACTAGCTCATTGATCAAAGATGGTTGAGTTTCCTAACCATAGATATGAGTTATCATTTGACCAATGGGATCACATCATTAGAATAATGATGTGATTGACTTGACCCATTCCGTTAGCTTAGCACTTGATCGTTTAGTATGTTGCTATTGCTTTCTTCATGACTTATACATGTTCCTATGACTATGAGATTATGTAACTCCCGCTTACCGGAGGAACACTTTGTGTGCTACCAAACGTCACAACGAATCGGGTGATTATAAAGGTGCTCTCTGGTGTCTCCGAAGGTACTTGTTGAGTTGACGTATTTCGAGATTAGGATTTGTCACTCCAATTGTCGGAGAGGTATCTCTGGGCCCTCTCGGTAATGCACATCACTATAAGCCTTGCAAGCAATGTGACTAATGAGTTAGTTGCGGGATGATGCATTACATAACGAGTAAAGAGACTTGCCGGTAACGAGATTGAACTAGGTATTGAGATACCAACGACGAACATGACGAGGAGTCTCGAAATGGTCGAGACGTAAAGATCGATATATTGGATGACTATGTTCGAACACCGGAAGTGTTTCGGGAGGTTTCGGACATTTACCAGAGTACCGGGGGGTTACCGGAACCCCCCAGGGAGTATATTGGGCCTAATGGGCCTTGGTGGGAGAAGAGGAGGGGCGGCCAGGGCAGCCGCGAGCCCCCTCCCCCTCTAGTCAGAATTGGACAAGGAGGGGGCGCCCCCCCCCCTTCTTTCCTTCTCCTCCTCTCTCCCTTACTTCCCTTCTCCTACTCCAACAAGGAAAGGAGGAGTCCTACTCCCGATGGGTGTAGGACTCCCCCCTTGGCGCGCCCTCCTTGGCCGGCCGCCTCTCCCCCTTGCTCCTTTATATACGAGGGCAGGGGCACCTCTAGACACACAAGTTGATTTGTTGATCTCTCCCAGCCGTGTGCGGTGCCCCCCTCCACCATATTCCACCTCGGTAATATCATAGCGGTGCTTAGGCGAAGCCCTACGTCGGTAGCATCATCAACACCGTCATCACGCCGTCGTGCTGAGGAAACTCTCCCGCAAAGCTCTGCTGGATCGGAGTTCGTGGGACGTCATCGAGCTGAACATGTGCTGAACTCGGAGGTGTCGTACGTTCGGTACTTGGATCGGTCGGATCATGAAGACGTACGACTACATCAACCGCGTTGTGCTAACGCTTCCGCTTTCAGTCTATGAGGGTACATGGACAACATTCTCCCCTCTCGTTGCTATGCATCACCATGATCTTGTGTGTGCATAGGATTTTTTTTTGAAATTACTACATTCCCCGACAGTTTCAAGGAATTAATCCCGGCAGGAGCCATCCTAAGGGAAAGATCATGTTGCCGGTGATGTTTGGGGAAGAACTATACTACCGGATTGAGAAGATTGTGTTTGATGTAGTTGACCTCCCCCTGCCGTACAATGGGATTCTTGGACGCCCAGCTCTGGCCAAATTCCTGGCGGCATCCCATTATGCCTACAACACCCTGAAGATGCCTGGGCCGCTGGGAGTCCTCACCATCCCATCAGATCAGAAAGATACCATCATTTGTGTGGACAAGATGTACCGGGGCGCGGTCGCGGCAAAGGCAGTGATGGCAGCAGTTCCCGCCAAGGAAAGCAAAGGAAAGAAAAAGGATTGTAGGACCTCTGGCAAGGAGTCCAGGAAGCATGCCCCCACCGAGTGCACGGCACCCGTTGACGACGTGCCGGAGTGCTCCCACAGCAAGAGATCCAAGGTTGCTGCTCCGCAAGTAAAAATGGTCCCGGCAGGGCTGGCTGGCGTTGATGGTACTTTCACTATCAGCGCCACCCTTCATGACAAATAGGAAAGCGCGCTCATTGCCTTCCTGCGGGCGAATATCGATGTGTTTGCATGGCAACCATCTGATATCCCTAGTGTTCCCAGGGAGGTAATCGAGCACCACCTTGCTATCTACCCACACGCCATACCTGTTGAACAGAAAGTCCGGAAGCAGGCCTTGGAGAGGTAGCAGTTCATTGCAGAAGAGATCAAGAAGCTCGAGGCAGCTGGTTTGGTCAGAGGAGTGCTACATCCCACTTGGCTAGCAAACCCAGTACTAGTCCGGAAGGCAAACGGGAAGTGGAGGTTGTGCATTGATTTCATAGATCTCAACAAAGCTTGCCCGAAGGACCCGTTTCCCTTGCCACGTATCGATCAGATTGTGGATTCCACTTCAGGATGCGATTTGCTCTCATTTCTGGATGCCTATTCTGGATATCACCAGATCTTCATGTCCAAAGAGGATGAGGAGAAGACGTCATTCATCACTCCATGTGGTACGTATTGCTTTGTCCGCATGCCATTCGGATTGAAGAACGTTCGGTCCACCTTTGCAAGGGCGGTCCAGATTGGTTTTGAACCTCAACTGCATAGAAATATTGAAGCTTATATGAATGATATTGTGGTCAAAACCAAAGACAGAGCAACTCTTATCCAGGATTTGGAGGAGACGTTTGCAAATCTACGCAAGCTCAACTTGAAGCTCAATCCAGAGAAATGTGTATTTGGTGTCCCCTCCAGCAAGCTGCTCGGGTACTTTGTGTCCCATAGGGGGATCGAAGCTAATCCCGATATGATCAAGGCCATTGAGCAGATCCAAGCGCCAAGGACAGCTAAGGATGTGAGGCGCCTGACGGGATGTGTTGCCGCGCTAAGCAGGTTCATCTCCAAGTCTGCCAAGCGTGCCCTGCCGTTCTTCAAGATTATGAAGAAGGCAGGTCCTATGAAGTGGACCCCCAAAGCAGATGCAGCCTTACTACATGAGCTAAAGGTGTACCTGTCTTCTGTGCCTACCCTGGTTCACTACAGGAATCAGGACGGACGGCAAAGGCATGCCTTGCGGACGGCAAAGGCCTTTGTCGTTAGCCAGCAGACGGCAAAACGTCGGCTGAACGAGCTACGGCAAAGGGCAGTTTGCCGTCCGCTGGCGGACGACAAAGATGCAAAGGCCTTTGCAGTCAGCCAGCGGACGGCAAAGGGCATGGCTCTTTGCCATCTGCTGGCGGACGGCAAAGGCTACAGGCTCTTTGCCATGTGCTGGCAGATGGCAAAGAGCCTATATTGCCCCATTTAATTATGTTTTTTCTTATATCAATTCATTTCACATAAAATCACGCACGCACGCACGCAATATAGCATATCCAACACATATTACCAATAGTCATGAACACATATATATCCAACACATATTACCAATAGTAGCAAGTTTCATCCATACATATACATAGTTTCATCAATATTACACCGTTTCATCCATAGGTAGCAAGTTTCACAAAGTCAAAACTATCTTATTACTAAGATCTTCTCTGGATCTTCTTCTTTTCTTCCAACCCGCATAACAAAAACACTAAGAAAGAGAGAATGAGTCAGGAGTAGAAATGTAGCATTTCACTTGGTGAAATGCAATGCTGTAGGAGCCAGCACTTCAGATCAAGACAACCTTAAATTAGTGTAAAGTTATGACAGATCCGTGCATGTGTACATAAAGCAATTAACCATAGTTGTACGTCCTAGCTACTCTAGCAAATACTCCTACTCTATTGCAATACAGAAGAACATTGTGCTGCTGTAGTAGGTAGAGGAGTAGGAACAACATGCTGCATGTGGGAAACTGATCCAAGGACGCACCTGGTGGCCGATGGGCTTGGCTGGCGCTGCTCCGGCGAGAGGCGCCACTCCGGCAAGGAGGAGGCCCGTGCAGCGAGGAGGAAGCCCGTGCGGCGAGGAGGATGCTACTCCCAAGACTCCCATGCATGTCGTCCTCAGGATTTACCTAAAACATATAGGCAACAAGGATGAGTACAAAGACTCATCAAGTTCATAAAGGAATAATAAACAATACTCATATAAATATACCAAGACTCGGTTAACACCATACACTCATTAGTGTTCAACACATATAATGGTGCCCTACATGCCTACATGCTCATCTCATTTCATTGCGTATACCGGTATAGCTTGAGTGGACACCCGTCGACATCCACTCACTCCAATATGTGGAGGTTGCCTCCAAAGTAGGTCGCAACCCAATAATGAAGGTCTCAATGTGCCCACCAAGTTAGTGCACGCCTTCATTCACTATCATCATGAGTGCAAGTATGCAAATGCAAGCATAGTACTTGAATCAACATATCATGGTCATCGTCATCGCCATCATAATAAACATCATTGACATGGAAGATATCATAAATAAAAATGAAATGTAGAGATTATGCAAGTCATTATCCCGTCGTGAACTTGCCTCAACCGTGGGGCACAAATTGTGAGGCAAACGGTTCCGAACTCGAAGTACCCACACTTGTCATCAAGCATATATCCTAGTCACAGCAAAGCATGGTCTCAACACATAAGAATATATAATTTAGTGGCGCTCCTACGCACAAGACCCCAGCTCATACGTACGTTATCACATTATAAGTCCTCATATCATCAACGATGACAAAATCTTCGAGTATAAGTCTAGTTACAATCACCAAGTCAAACGTAAAATTCTGTCCAACATAGTACAGTCATCTTAATAATTTCATAGGATTTAGTGTATAACACGAAATCTAACAAATAATATATTAAGCATCTGCAGAATATCCTCTACAATTTTTGTGTTATGACTTTAATTTAATTAAACTGCCATACAACAAATTCTGCACCCCAGGAACATAAATTTCGGGACAGAAAACTAAAATGATGGCTGCTCTCAAACTGTACATCCAAACGAAGCAAATAAGTACTCTACGGAAACCTTGGAACTTTATCTAAAACTTATGTAAAGGGGCCAACTCTAAATTCTAAGCATAGTTAACTCATTTTTTAGATAGAAGCTTGCTGTCCAAAACTGTCAGGCACTGCAGTTTTTAACTGAACCAAGTTCAGTGATGTACAGGAAGGGAAAACCAGTGTACAAGAGCATTTCTAATGCTCGCGTGTAAGATAAAATGGAATTATAACTTGCAAACTAACTCCTCTCCCCAGGTTTAATTGCTTACACGCATATAGATGTAGCGACCCGACCCGAATGGGTCAAGTCTCTGTGCTTACGTGTCATCCCTGGATCGGTATGCTGACACACACAGTACTCGAGGATTTATAACAGAGGTAAATCACATGTATAAAGTAACGTAAATACTATTACCTCAATCCAAAATATAGCGGAAGTAACAAGGTTGTGGATTCCCGTCAACACCAACGGCAAAGTTGAGTATAGGAAATCGTAACCCTAACGTATCACTTACTCGTTGTAAGATCCTGCAACATGAGACGTTGCAGCCACAAAGGGTCAGTACATTGAATGTACTGGCAAATTCACACCAAAGAGCAATGATGAATAAAGGCTATCACTACATGCATATTTGGCTGGTGGAAAAGCTCTATGGTTACAGTTTTTGTGAAAGGCCAATTTTCTCTCTCGCAATGGAATAAATTTATTTAACTATCATGGTGGTTGTTAAACATTGAGAATGGTTGACAGCATTCTCAATCCCAATTAAAAGTACTCATTAAACCCAACAATATTGATTAGAAGTAACATGATGAGATTCACATGATATTCAAGTACTAGATACTCAAAATGTCCATAACCGGGGACACGGCTAATCATGATTAGTTTGTACACTCTGCAGAGGTTTGTGCACTTTTCCCCACAAGACTCGATCGCCTCCGTTTGGTTTCTCGCACTACATGGTGTTTGAGAAACGGATGACCGAGACATAGTCTTTCAGAAGCGCTAGCACCTTACGATGGGTAGACCGGTACACCTACATCCCCTACATCTGCTAGTCCACCACTATAAGAGTTCGCACAACTTAGTCAACTATGCCAGAGCCCATAATGGCTTGTGGCTGCACACGTAAGTTACTAGTATGAATTATCTTATGATCCCTTTGAGCCTGGGTGGCGGTCCATAGGAAAATCACACGGTACCCCCGAGATTTCCAAAAAAACTGGCAAGTCCTGGTAACTCCAGGTGCCTCAATCCACCCAGATGTGTATTTAAGTTGCCACCTTAGATAAACCATTAATTATCAAACTCACATATGTCATGGATATCGCTCACCCAATCCACGTCTACTAGCATAGCATGGCATAATAAACAAATGTAGAAGTAACTCCCAAAGGTTTCATAAGTAAAACAGGTAATAGGTACTACCTCATCTACTTCCCATCCCACAATTTAATTAGATCCTAATCATGCAATGTTTTGAGGATTGATCTAATGCATAAAAAGTGGGTAGTAGAAAAGGGTATGATCAAAGTGTGAACTTGCCTGCAATGTTGATGAAGATTGATTCGCACTCAACTCCTGATAGTTCTACTCGTCACACTCCGGTCAATCTATCGCGATCAAGCAATGGTAACCACACATAAGCAATCACTCAAAAAGATCGGTAAGAACGAAGAGAACAACTCGGAAAACATCAAAACCTAGCAAATAACTCTTGCAGCATAAAACAATTTCTAACAGTACCAAAATTAAGTGAATTTGGCCTTATCAGAAGGTTTAGGTCAAGAGCTTCGAGATGCAAAAAGAATCAACTCAAACGGACTTATAAAACTCAAGTTATGATCAAACGAAGTTCAAATACAAATTTAATCTATTTCAAATTTTAAAACTTTCAAAAACATGTTTGAGTTGGATTACTGGATAGAGGGTATCATAACGAAGAAGTGGGCGTTGGTTTCGTTGGATTTGGATAAACGAGTAAAAAGTTGTGAGTGTTTGAAGTCCAGGGGCTAATCTGTAAATAAAATATTCACAGACGGGTCCTTGGCCGAAAATAAAATAAAAGAAAAGAACTAAATAACGAACGTTCATTTATAAGCTATAAACAGTGGACGTTCGCTGTTTAATAAAACCGAAGAAAACCGATCTAGTCTAGGGTTTTCACACAACCGATTTAAAATAAAACCGGGCGGTTTTTTCTCGGGTTATACCGGTTCGGGAGGGGAAAACCGGCGGCGGCGGTGACGGCGTTCTCGGCTGGCGCGGCGCGGCGTTCGCGACGGGCGGACGCGAGCGGCGGCAGCAGCAGCGGAAGGAGGCGGCGAGCGGCGACGAAGAAGAGAGCGGGCTGGCGAAGTGGCGGCGAGTAAAGCGGTGAAGTAAGGCGGCGCAAGGGCGCGGATGTCTGGCGAGAGGCGGCGGGCTTGTGGCCGAGCAAGAAGCGGCGGCGGCGATCATGAGGGCGGCGGCGATGGGAGAGAGAGAGAGAGGGTCTGGCCGCTCCCAGATTATGGAGGGCGAGGCGGGCTCGCCAGGTGGGCGAGGGCGAGGTGCCGGCCTTGGCACGGACGCCGAGGTCAGTGGCGGCGCGACGCGGGCTGGGCGGCGACCTGGCTGGCTAGCTGGGCCGGCCCAGTTCGGCGGAGGGGAGTTTTTTTTTAAAATCATTTTCCAGGCAAAATAAAATAATAAAACCAAGTAAATAAATATATTATGTAGGCATATAATATATCAAAATCTTCAGAAAAATATTTTCTACAGCATGGACATTTTTTTAACATTAAATAAAATTCAGACAAATTCAGATAATTCAAAGAGTGCTACTGGTCTAATAAAATCCAACAAAAATCATTTTAAAAATACCAAAATGAATTCAAATTTATTTCTCTCCAATTTTTTGATGTAGGGAATCATGTTACCCTATTTTCCATATATTTTATTTTTGGAGAAAAATAATTTGAATAAAAATCAAATAACTCCAAATTGGAAAATAAATTCAAAAGAACTTTGAATTTAATTCTTTGAAACTCCCAACTCATATTTCATATAATTTGAAGAAGTCATTTTATCTTCGCTCGTGAAAATCATTGAGTTGCATAAAGTTCCAGAATTGGAAATATTTTCCAAATGAAATTCAAATATTTTCAACGGCCCTTGTCATTTAAATAAATGGAAGAAGTCATGTCATCTTCTCTCCAGGGTTTTGTGGTGAAAAGAATTTGAATTCACGGAGACCATAAAAGAAAATGAAAGTTTGGGAAAGTCCTTTTATTCCCTCTCATTTAACTTTCAAAAGTTTCAAATTTCACTCAATCAATCACACAACAATCAAACAAACAATCATTCTATCTATTTAATATAACATTCCAAAATTTAGAATTTTGGGATGTTACAAACCTACCACCCTTAAAATGAATCTCGTCCTCGAGATTCGGAGAGGCTAGCAAGAAATAGGTTAGGGTAGGGGTCTTCACAATCCAACGTTCGTCTCCGGGGTCTCGGGTGCTACCACCCTTAGAAGCATGGTTACGGTTCCATCAAAACTCATATACTCCATCCTTATTGTTGACAGTGTCGGTCTTCTTAGATCTTCAGGATAATTTCCTTCTCTAGGCTCTTCCGGTAGCGGCATAACCTTTTTCCTCAATTCTTCGGTCCTTTCATCTTGGTAAGGTTATTCCGAGACTGGGTCTTCTTAGCTGTCGGGTCTGGCGCCAATACTAATCAACTATCGATATCTCGTGGTGGTCAACAATTTATGGTTTCTCCTGCAGGAAACGGGTCTGGGCTGAACTTCACCGTATAGCCTACGGTTGGCAACAACTGCCGTGTACAAGGGGAAAAATTGCTATACCATTCTATGGTTCAAACAAGGTTTAATATCGTCGTCTCTCTACTATAGGTAAGTCACTCGGATTTACCATCCCACATAGCAAGGCGAATAATAAGAGTAAGTCGGTATGGTGATCAATCCATCCCGCACCCAAATCATTACCTTGTACATGGTTTAGCGAATCTCGCATTCTAACACTCGGTCATCCTCACAAGCATTGCAGAATTTCTCTTGTCGATGAACCAAGTTCGGATAAATCCATTGATTCTGCAAGCCAAACAACCATCTATCGTTTCTTCACAACTCTCAGGTTTTTGCGTTACTCCTATAAAATCGTCTATCATAAAATCGTAACTCCTTCCAGGGTTTTCCTTCAGCAAGAGCGTGCTTGCTTCTTGGCAGGTCCTGGGGCCTGTGGGTTATGGCCCATCTCACTTGTATACCTTAAACTCATCATCGAGCAACTGATCATTGTTCCAACATTCAACTTCCATCTTCCTAGCATTCTTAAAATCCATCCAATTGTAATGTCTATCTTCCTTCATTTGGCACCAAACTAAGATATGATTACCCAGACTCATCATGGAATTTCCATTGATCCATATTTCCAACATCATACCTCCTTTATATCCAATAGTAATTCATCTCTTCATCCTCGTGGAATATCCCACATACCGAGATAAAAACTTATACTTATGAAGTCCATACTCTACTTCGTGGAACATCATTATCCTTTCAAGGGTCAAGCGTCCTTACCGGGGAATATTGGCCATCTCTGCATGGCACTTCTTCAACTGGGAAACGTGAAACACATCATGCTTCTGACAGTCCTTCGGGTGACTCCAATTTGTTGGCCATTTCTCCCATACGCTCCAAAACTCGATATGGTCCTACAAATCTCGGGGCTAACTTTCCCTTAACTCCAAATCGTTTAACTCCTCGCAGAGGGGACACACGAAGGCATGCTCTGTCTCCAATTTCATAGACTACCTCCTTGCGTTTTGAGTCTCAGATAACTTTTCTTCCAGGGTGAGCTACCTTGGTCTATTTCGAAGCAACTTAACATTCTCTTCTGAATCCTTGATCACATTTGATCCAAACAACTGACGGTCTCCAACTTCATCCCACATCAACGGTGTCTGGCTCCTTCTCCATACAAAACTTTAAAAGGGGCCATCTTCAAACTATTTGGTAATTGTTGTTGTATGAGGTCTCCACGTAAGGTAGATTATTATCCCTACTAGATCCATAATTTAGCGCACACGTTCTCAACATGACCTCTAGAATCTGATTGACTCTCTCGGTCTATCCATCTGTCTGCGGGTGAAAGGCTGTATTGAACTCTAGCCTAGTACCCAAAGTGTGGTGCAGCTGATTCCAAAACTTTGAGGTAAACTGTGTTCCTCTATCTGATGTGATGGTCCTCGGAACTCCATGCAGACATACGATCCTGCTCAAATATATCTTGGCTAACTTCTCACTTGTATAGGTGGTTTTCACTGGGATAAAGTGAGCCACTTTGGCCAAGCAAATCAACTACTACCCAGATAGAATCATATCCCAATCGGGTTCTGGGAAATCCGGTAATGAAATCCATGCAAGCTTATCCCCACTTCCATTCGGGTATCGGCATAGGCTATAGTAATTCGACTGGCTTCTGATGCTCTGCCTTTACTCTCTAGCATACATCACCTACGACTACATACTCTGCAATATCCTTCTTCATACCAGTCCACCAGAAACACTCCTTCAAATCCAAATACATCTTGGTGTTTCCAGGGCGAATCGAGTATGGTGAGTCATGAGCCTCCTGAAGTATTTACTTCCTGATCTTTGCATTATTGGGCACATATACACTATCCTCAAACCATAAGGTGTCGTGCTCATCGTTACGAAAACCTTTGGCCTTTCCTTTGCTCATTCTCTCTTTTACCTCGGCAATCTCTTTGTCATCCTTCTGACCTTCACGGATCTTTCCCAACAATGTAGACTGAACTTCCATTGCTGCAACAAAACCTTTGGGAACAATCTCTAACCGAAGTTCCCTGAAAATCCTCGACTAACTCCTTTGGTAATCCTCCGCTTATGAGGGCATTCGTCCTTGTTTTCTTTATGGTTGTGTCCTATTTCTCCACAAAGCTTGTATGCACAAGATTTCTTCATATCCTTTCCATAAGGCTTCAATTTCTGGGACACAAACTAAGACTTTAGCAAAGTCAACTTAAATTCCTTCCAAGTGGTTACTCTTTGCCATCCATTGATGTTTTGGTACATCCTCCACCAAGTAGCAGCACCTCTTTCAAAGCATTGAAGAGCATGCTGGGCCATATCCTTTTCGGCCATAGAGTTATTCCTCATGTGATCCTCCATGCTCTGAATCCTTTGGTCCATCTCCAATTGACTCATCGGTCCAGAAAATTCGAGCTCATCTCCATTCATCCTCTATGGGGTCCATGGGTTTGGGGTGGGATAAGAGAGATCGAGAGGGATGCACACAATACAAACAATAGTTTTGAAAAGACAGGTTTTATTGTGGCTGTCGGAAAAACAACAAACAAATGACAGCTTCACAATCATCGCATCTAACGTAGGTATATAACAGGGGTTGGGTCTTCTAAGGGTCTATAGATCTCAACGTCATCAAACTCTTCAAGTCTTGGTCATGTCTCCGATGGCTACTTCTGATCATGCTTGTCCTTCTCAAGTTCTTTTGCCAGATCATCTCTATTGACATGAAGTCTCTCATGATGTCCTTTAATATTGCTAGAGTTGCATTCCAAACTTCTGGGTTTCAACATCCTTGGTATGAATCATGTCCTTCTATCATTCAGTTCCTGATGAATCTCCGGTATCTCGAGGTTTTGTTCCTCAAGCTTGTCTACTTTCAGCTTCTGGTTCCTGAGTTCTTCACAGATTACCTCCTTGTCAAATACAGCTTCCTGAAGGTCCATCTTAAACTTCTTCATCTGACACTCCAGATACTGGTGATTCACCTGTTAAGGTTTAAACTGCATCCTTCACTGACAGATACTCCTTCAGCCTTCTACCATCCAATCCTTCTGAAGAATGCATGCTTAACTCAGCATGGTGACAATAGCATAGGCGAACGATAACACCATGAATATCCATGTTTCTACTCTTGTCATTTCCATGAGCTATCATTCCATAATTGATATCTCCTGCCTTGGAGCTTTCTTGACAAAACTTTTGAGTTTTTAAATCTCCATGCTCCGGTCTTTCTCCGATACACCTTGACCTCGGGTATTGACAGCTTCCATAGTCTATCAAGTTCCATAAGTGTAGCCTTCCTTGGTCATACCAAATCTGGAAATTCTTCATATTCTCCTACTCTTCGGAGTCTTCACCGTTGTGGTTTCCGTCATTGTAATGTACAGTAAAATCCTCTTTATTCCAAATGGTCTTAGTTGTCCGATATCTTGTACTCCTTGGAGTGGTCTCATTAGTCGAATCTCCATGGTGTCAAAAGGGGAAAGGGGGTATAGTCTCACTAAAGGGAATATTTGAATAAGAGCAGAAGAGAAGAGAGGTAAAAGATTCTTTTGAAAAGAAAGTTGTAGAGAAAAATCTTTCCTATGGGCTTGCCAGTTTCTAGGGTCACGTCCTACAGTCAACATGTGCTCTGATACCATCTTGTAGCCACCCGACCCGAATGGGTCAAGTCTCTGTGCTTACGTGTCATCCCTGGATCGGTATGCTGACACACACAGTACTCGAGGATTTATAACAGAGTTAAATCACATGTATAAACTAACGTAAATACTATTACCTCAATCCAAAATATAGCGGAAGTAACAAGGTTGTGGATTCCCATCAACACCAACAGCAAAGTTGAGTATAGGAAATCGTAACCCTAACGTGTCACTTACTCGTTGTAAGATCCTGCAACATGAGACGTTGCAGCCACAGAGGGTCAGTACATTGAATGTACTGGCAAATTCACACCAAAGAGCAATGATGAATAAAGGCTATCACTACATGCATATTTGGCTGGTGGAAAAGCTCTATGGTTACAGTTTTTGCGAAAAGCCAATTTTTCCCTACTGCAATGGAATAAATTTATTTAACTATCATGGTGGTTGTTAAACATTGAGAATGGTTGACAGCATTCTCAATCCCAATTAAAAGTACTCATTAAACCCAACAATATTGATTAGAAGTAACATGATGAGATTCACATGATATTCAAGTACTAGATACTCAAAATGTCCATAACCGGGGACACGGCTAATCATGATTAGTTTGTACACTCTGCAGAGGTTTGTGCACTTTTCCCCACAAGACTCGATCGCCTCCGTTTGGTTTCTCGCACTACATGGTGTTTGAGAAACGGATGACCGAGACATAGTCTTCGTAAGCGCTAGCACCTTACGATGGGTAGACCGTACACCTACATCCCCTACATCCGCTAGTCCACCACTATAAGAGTTCGCACAACTTAGTCAACTATGCCAGAGCCCATAATGGCTTGTGGCTGCACACGTAAGTTACTAGTATGAATTATCTTATGATCCCTTTGAGCCTGGGTGGCGGTCCATAGGAAAATCACACGGTACCCCCGGGATTTCCAAAAAAACAGGCAAGTCCTGGTAACTCCAGGTGCCTCAATCCACCCAGATGTGTATTTAAGTTGCCACCTTAGATAAACCATTAATTATCAAACTCACATATGTCATGGATATCGCTCACCCAATCCACGTCTACTAGCATAGCATGGCATAATAAACAAACGTAGAAGTAACTCCCAAAGGTTTCATAAGTAAAACAGGTAATAGGTACTACCTCATCTACTTCCCATCCCACAATTTAATTAGATCCTAATCATGCAATGTTTTGAGGATTGATCTAATGCATAAAAAGTGGGTAGTAGAAAAGGGTATGATCAAAGTGTGAACTTGCCTGCAATGTAGATGAAGATTGATTCGCACTCAACTCCTGATAGTTCTACTCGTCACACTCCGGTCAATCTATCGCGATCAAGCAATGGTAACCACACATAAGCAATCACTCAAAAAGATCGGTAAGAATGAAGAGAACAACTCGGAAAACATCAAAACCTAGCAAATAACTCTTGCAGCATAAAACAATTTCTAACAGTACCAAAATTAAGTGAATTTGGCCTTATCAGAAGGTTTAGGTCAAGAGCTTCGAGATGCAAAAAGAATCAACTCAAACGGAGTTATAAAACTCAAGTTATGATCAAACGAAGTTCAAATACAAATTTAATCTAATTCAAATTTTAAAACTTTCAAAAACATGTTTGAGTTGGATTACTGGATAGAGGGTATCATAACGAAGAAGTGGGCGTTGGTTTCGTTGGATTTGGATAAACGAGTAAAAAGTTGTGAGTGTTTGAAGTCCAGGGGCTAATCTGTAAATAAAATATTCACAGACGGGTCCTTGGCCGAAAATAAAATAAAAGAAAAGAACTAAATAACGAACGTTCGTTTATAAGCTATAAACAGTGGACGTTCGCTGTTTAATAAAACCGAAGAAAACCGATCTAGTCTAGGGTTTTCAGACAACCGATTTAAAATAAAACCGGGCGGTTTTTTCTCGGGTTATACCGGTTCAGGAGGGGAAAACCGGCGGCGGCGGTGACGGCGTTCTCCGGCGAAGTGTGGCGCAGCTCCGGCGACGGGGCGGGATGCGGGCGGCGCAGCGAAAGCGGCGAGGGAGGCGGCGAGCGCGGACCAGCAGAGGGCGGCGCAAGCGTGAGCGGGTGGCGGCGGTAAGGCGGCGGCGCGGATGTACGACGAGAGGCGGCAGGTGCGGTAGCAGCGGCCGGAGCAAGAAGCGGCGGCGGCGATCTGCGAGGGCGGCGGCGATTGCGGGGAGAGGAGAGAGAGAGGGGCGAACTCCGTGTTATGGAGGGCGAGGCGGGGCCGCCGTGGGCGAGGGGGCAGAGGTGCCCGGCCTTGGCACGGACGCCGAGGTCGGTGGCGGCGCGACGCGGGCTGGGCCGCGACTGGTCTGGCTAGTGGGCCAGCCCATTCAAGTGGAGGAGTTTTTTAAATCATTTTCCAGGCAAAATAAAATAATAAAACCAAATAAATAAATATATTATATAGGCATATAATATATCAAAATCTTGAGAAAAATATTTTCTACCGCATGGACATTTTTTTAGCATTAAATAAAATTCAGACAAATTCAGATAATTCAATGAGTGCTACTGGTCTAATAAAATCCAACAAAAATCATTTTAAAAATACCAAAATGAATTCAAATTTATTTCTCTCCAATTTTCTCGATGTAGGGAATCATGTTACCCTATTTTCCATATATTTTATTTTTGGAGAAAAATAATTTGAATAAAAATCAAATAACTCCAATTGGAAAATAAATTCAAAAGAATTTTGAATTTAATTCTTTGAAACTCCCAACTCATATTTCATATAATTTGAAGAAGTCATTTTATCTTCGCTCGTGAAAATCATTGAGTTGCATAAAGTTCCAGAATTGGAAATATTTTCCAAATGAAATTCAAATATTTTCAACGCCCCTTGTCATTTAAATAAATGGAAGAAGTCATGTCATCTTCTCTCCAGGGTTTTGTGGTGAAAAGAATTTGAATTCAGGGAGACCATAAAAGAAAATGAAAGTTTGGGAAAGTCCTTTTATTCCCTCTCATTTAATTTTCAGAAGTTTCGAATTTCACTCAATCAATCACACAACAATCAAACAAACAATCATTCTATCTATTTAATATGACATTCCAAAATTTAGAATTTTGGGATGTTACAATAGACATGTTCGTCAAGCTATTGGCATACCTGAACAGGCAAAACGGGCCACAAACAATCAAGCCAAGATGCTAACCCACCTACATGAACTATGTTACTCCAGCGCTAAAGATCGAACCAAGAGTGACACATGGAGTTGGAGAAGCAACATACCGGGGGTGGGCCGATGGCCAACAGCAGCCCGTGCTCCACCGGCAGCGGCGGCGACCACGACGATGCAAGGAGCAGGGGAGCGGGAGCAGCCTCCACATGGCAGCGACCACAGACGAGAAGCGGCGCCAAGAACAGCAGCAATCTCACAGCGATGGCAATCACGCCAGCAGCAGCAGCAGCGACCTGGCGGTTGCGGCCTCCAATGGATATAAGATGATAAAAACAAGGCTTGAGCACAGCATACAGCAGCGCAAGGGGCACGAGGCAGCATGGGGCGGCGGCGACGCGGGGACACGGGCGGGGCACAGAGGAGCTCGGTGCTCGGCTCCCACGGCGGCGGCAGACCTCGAGGTCAGGGAGACCGGCGACGAGGCTTCCGCGGCAGGGCGGCGAGCTTGTGGGGAGGTGGCGGCGCCGTGGGACGCGGGCGGGGCGAAGAGGAGCTCGGTGCTCGGCTCCCATGGCGGCAGCGGATCTCGAGGTCAGGGCGACCGGCGACGAGGCTTCCGCGGCAGGGCGGCGAAGCTTGTGGGGAGGTGGCGGCGACGGGATGTGGGCGGGGCGCAGAGGAGCTCGGTGCTCGGCTCCCATGGCGGCGGCGGATCTCGAGGTCGGGGCGACCGGCGACGAGGCTTCCGCGGTTTTGCGGCGAGCTTGTGGGGAGGTGGTGGCGGCGATGCGGCACAAAGCGGCAAGACGAGGCGGCGGGGCCTCGGGTCCGTGAGGTGGCGGCGCAGACCGCGGTGAGGCGAGGTGGCGAGCGGCGCGGGGTCGAGGGAGGCGGGGTCGAGCGGCGCTCAGCTATGGGGCAGGGCCGGAGAGAGAGGGGATAGAGATAGAGGAGGTGGGGGCAACGGTTTTTTACCTGCAAAAAAAGGTAGCCCCCTCTTTGTCGACTGCGAGCAGAAGGCAAAGAGGGGGTGGACCGTTGCAATGTACTGGCATCTGCTGGCACCTTTTTGCCGTCCGCTGGCAGACAGCAAAGATTCTTTGCCATCTGCCAGCAGACGGCAAAGATTCTTTGCCATCTGCCAGCAGACGGCAAAGAAATGACAGATTGCAAAGACCGTCTTTGCCATCTGCCAGTTCTTTGTCTTCTGTTGTTTGGTAGCTGATGGCAAAGACCTTCTTTGTCGTCCGCAAGCAGACAACAAAGAACTGGCAGATGGAAAAGACCTTCTTTGCCGTCTGCCAGTTCTTTGTCGTCTGTTGTTTGGTAGCTGATGGCAAAGACCTTCTTTGTCGTCCGCAAGTAGACGGCAAAGAACTGACAGATGGCAAAATCCCTGATTCTAGTAGTGTTGCACACAAACCCCAGGAGCCGTTGTTGCTATACTTGGCGGCAACCAACCAAGTGGTCAGTGCAGCCTTGGTAGCACGGCGAGAAGTAAATGAGGAATAGAGTGAGCAGAGACCGGCAGACTCAGATAAGGATCAGGACAGTAGTAGGCACGACCACGAGGACAACCCCAAGGACGTGGCGAGGAAGAAAGTGGTGCAGCGCCCAGTGTATTTCGTCAGCTCCTTGTTACAGGGGGCTAGATCGAGCTACTCTGCGTGCAAAAGTTGATTTTTGGTCTCATTAAGGCCTCAAGGAAACTACGCCACTACTTCCAAGCCCATGAGATCACGGTTGTCACCCGTTTCCCGTTGCAACAGATACTTTGAAACCCACGGGCTACCGGCAGAATAGTGGAGTGGGCTTTGGAGCTATTCAGCTTTGATTTGAGGTTTGAGAGCACATCAACTGTCCAGAGCAGGGCATTGGCAGAGTTATTGCAGAATGGACACCAACCCCTGACAAGGAAGTGACAGAGACGTTATACCCGGCAAGGAATCACCACAGGAATGGATTATGTATTTTGATGGTGCTTTTTCCCTACAAGGTGCAGGGGCTGGCGTGCTTCTTGTCGCCCCCTCCGGGGAGCACTTGAAGTACATCGTCCAGATGCGTTTTTTCCGGGAAGAAGCAACCAACAATACAGCAGAGTATGAAGGGCTCCTTGTCGGGCTCAGGATTGCAGCAGAATTGGGAATTAAGAAGCTGATCATTCGAGGAGATTCATAGCTGGTGTTGTGACAAGTTAACAAGGATTATCAAAGTCCATTGATGGAGGCATACATCGAGGAAGTGAGAAGATTAGAGGAGCACTTTGACAGATTACAAACAGAGCACGTACCCCATGTAGAAAACAGCATAACTGATCATCTGTCAAAGTGTGATGCGCAAAAGCTTCCTGTGGAACCAGGGACTTTTGTTCTCCGTCTTACTCAACCCTCCATATTCCCGGCAAAAATGGCCCGAAAGAGGAGAAAGTTGGACACCGATAAGCCTATCTCGGTAGAGCCGTTCGCTCCCGGTAGAGACCCTGCCAGAAACAACTCCTCACAGCCTGCCGGACCACCCCCTCCAGCCGGGCCCATGGACCTCGCGTACGAGTCTAGTGCTCCTGCAAAAGAGGAGGGGCCGCTAGTCCTCGTTGCCGAGCCTTAGGCTCCAACTTGGGCAAGGCACATTGTCCGCTTGCTCCAAACCGGAGAGCTTCCTGGCGATCTAGACGAGGCTAAAAGAGTAGCCCGGAGGGCTAGTATGTATCAGTTTGTCGATGACACTCTGTACAGAAGGAGGTCCAACAGTGTGAAATTGAAGTGCGTCTACTGGGAAGAAGGAAAGGAACTGCTGGCTAAGATACACAAAGGAATGTGCGGCTCCCACATTGGATCAAGGACATTAGTTGGGAAAGCATTCCAGCAAGGATTCTATTGGCCCACAGCCCTCCAAGATGCAGTCGGGCTCACCACCAAGTGTGAAGCCTGTCAGTTCCATTCCAAGAAAACCCACCTGCCTGCCCAAGTGCTTCAGACGATCCCTCTATCATGGCCATTTTTGTTCTGGGGGCTCGATATCCTCGGCCCCTTCCTCCGAGCAATCGGGGGCTTTGAATTCTTGTTCATTGCCATCGACAAGTTTACAAAGTGGCTGGAAGTGACTGCCGTGAGAAAGGTGACTGCTCAGTCAGCTATCAAGTTCTTGAAAGATCTGGTGTGTCGTTTTGGAGTTCCGGCAACGATCATCACCGACAACGGCACCTAGTTCACGAGCCACGCCTTCATGCAATATGTCCATGCCCTCGGATGCAAAATCTCATTTGCCTCTGTGGCACCCCCGAGCAATGGACAAGCTGAGAGGGCAAACACTGAAGTGCTACGTGGACTCAAGACAAGAACGTTTGATACGCTGCAGAAGCACGGCAGGCGGTGGATCGAGGAGCTGCCAGTGGTTCTCTGGTCCCTCAGAACGACACCAAATCAAGCCACCGGGCAGACTCCCTTCTCCCTAGTCTACGGGGCAGAAGCAGTTATCCCCACGGAACTCATTTACGGGTCACCTCGAGTACTTGCTTACGATGAAGTCGTGCAAGATTAGCATCGACATGACGATGATGTGCTACTCGAGGAGAACCGTCTCCGGGCTGCTACGCGTGCTGCACGCTACCATCAAGCCCTCTGTCGCTATCATATCACAGGGTTCATGCCCGGTGTTTTGAGGAAGGTGACCTTGTCCTTAGGCGTGTTCAGTCCGCCAAGGGTACACACAAGTTGTCACCGAAGTGGGAAGGCCCTTACCGGGTAGTACGAGTCAGCAGACCCACCGTGGTCCGTCTGGAGACCGGAGATGGCACTCTGTTGCAAAACTCATGGAATATTGAGCATCTTTGCAAGTTCTACCCGTAAGGCGCGAGGCTGCCGGTGCTGCCCGGTAGCCACCCATTTGAACAGGCCTTGCCTTAGCTGTATGTAACCCCTTGTACAAAGCTGAGGCGATGACCCCGTGCAAGAGAAAATAAAGAAGCGTTGTAGGGGGCGCAACCTAGATTGCATGCATGCATGAGCACTCCAGATCACTTCATAAGCATTTCATGAGCATCTGCATGTGCATATAGATAGGATCACATCCTGCATTCATTCTCATCTGCATGAAGCTGCAGGTTCTTGCCGTGAACTTGGCTTCAACAAGGAATTAGGAACATTGCCCAGCACTGCGATCCCCGACAAGCCAAACAGATAAGTTCTACCTCTTGTCCATTCGTGTTATGTAAGCTATAACTTAAAGCATTAGAAAACCTCACCGCCTCTTCTTAGACTTAGGTGCTCCCATTCCTGACTCAAACGCTGCTTCGATCGGGATGGTTGCAGTTGCCTTTGGTAAAAGGAGGTTGGCGGGGGGCTGGTCCCCTTTGCCTGTAACCCGGCGGATGTGACTCTCCGGCAGACAAAAAGGGTACCGGCAAGGTAGCCTGCCGGGAAAAACTCGTTTATTTACACTAAAGAGGCATCTCACCTCTGCATGGACACATACATGCACGGGTCCCGACAAGGTTTATCTTTTTCATTAACATGCTGATACAAGTACAAGCATTACAGAACACAAGCATGGACATGATAGATTACATTATTTGAATTAAAATTTGGCAAGTGCCTACAGATTTAAGACTGAAAAAAGATAAGTGCCCTATAAACTCCTCTCCATGTTCCTTCTCCCCCTAGGATACATGAAGAGAAGAAAATAAGCAGGAGCAGCACCCAAGCAGGAGTCCACCCCGATCTCGTCAAGGCCTGCCGGATGCAAGGCCTGACAAGATCGGGAGTGGCGAGGCTGTGAAGGAGGAGGGCGGCCAGAGCGGCCCGGCGGCACCCTTGGTCACCACCACCAGGGCCTGCCAGAAGCCCCAGCTCGAGCAACAGTGGAGTCATCCACCAAAGCTCAGCTAGAAGAGTGTTGGAGGAGGGGAAGGCGCCAAGAGAACAACCCCCTCCCCGGCAGCAAGGAGGCCGGTGATGACGCTGCCAGGAAGGAAGGGAGGAACGAGAAGACAAGGCGATAGGTCACCAGGACGAGACAAACGCATCAATGCAGTCGTACTCCATCCTGATGACCTGCCTCCCGCCTTCTCCATCTTCCCTGGCTTCGTCTTCATCAACACCTCGCCAGGGAAGTGCCCAACCCACAGTCCGACACCCCCTCCAGAGAGACGGCAAACGGCCAAGGCGGCCAAGGGGAGAGAGGCTCACCGCTCCCCTCCTTGGCCGACAGGGAGGCGCACCCCTCGTCGACATCAACCCCAGTTCCAAGGAGAGGGGCCGTACTGGGATTTCCAACGGTTCCGGGCCCTTCACCTTCAACTTGGACCAAGCTCACTCCCCAAGCGCTAACGTCATCGCTCGGCATCGTCAACCCAAAGCTAAGGCCTGGGGCCAGCCCCAGGCTCTCCCCTCAAGCATATCCAAGACAGAGTAAGACAGAGGAGAAGAGAAGTGTGGATGAATGTCTCCACTCCTCCCCTGCTCCTCCTTTTATAGGCAAGCTGGGGTTGGGGGCTGGCTTCACAACGAGTGACTACCGCCCTCCTCCACCAATTCAAGGAAGTCGGGCCCTCGTCACTATGCTCTCCCACACCACGCGCCTCCGTTACCTACGCCGCACGATGCGTGTGGCGTACATGGATAAGGATAGGGGCGTGGTGGGAAGAGTGAATTGGCAGTTTCTACCCCGTGCATTAAAGTCATTCACGAGCCATTACTGGATCGGCCCCACCATTATTGGCTTTGCACGACGCGCGGGGAAACCGGAAACTGGCCCAAAATCAAGACTAATGAAGAAGCAAAGAAGATCTCAGGAGACCAGCCTCTTCAGCAACTCTGCATGTGCACTTGTTGGGCACTACCCCGATGATGCTCGGCAACGCGTCCGGGGCAGGCCTGGGGGCTTCTGTCGGTGCAACAGACCCTGGATCTATTGCCTTGAGTGTGCACAGGCACAAGATCAAGAATAATGCACCAGCCCAAGACAAAGTACAAGAAACCAAGAGACTCGAAGAACCAACAAGCAGACCAGAGGGACCAAGACCAAGACAGAAGAACAAGATATCATCAGGAAAGAGGCCTCCTTGCTGGGCAGGCGAGCCTAGCAAGGGGCGAGGCCACCCCCAGAAGAAGATGACCAAAGAGTCCCGGCAGGGCCTGCCGGGACCTGTGTAGGCCAGATCACCTCCCCGACCACTCCACCATGACTCACGTCGTCGAACAGTGTGGTGTCAAGTCGCGGAGTGATTAAGTGGCAGCCATTCGCCACATGGCAGATACTTTCTACCAAGAGAACCCCCTAACGACACCCGTCCTATGACGTGTCAGGCAAGCAGGTGCGGAGCTGGCAAGATAGCCCGGCAAGCCTTGCCGGGCAACCAACAACGTGACACTAAGCGGCGCATTAAATGCGCACTGTCATCCTGTAGAGTTAGGTATGATAGCACTATTTGCTATCTTATCAGTGTCTAATGACTAATTTGCCACTGTGGTGACCCCTTAGACTATAAATGGAGGCCCATGGCAACGATTCGAGGGGTGGGAAAGTTAGATCACTCGCACCCCCGTACGCGCGTAGTCGCTGCCACCCTGAGGCAACCCTTGTCGGGCAAGTGTACTACGCACCACGACTACATATCCACCATCAATCCACCAAAATAGCAGTAGGGTTTTACGCCTCGCGGCGGACCGAACCTGGATAAAATTGCCCGTGCGATCTCTACCGCGATGCCCCATGCTGGTCTACTCTTCGTGCAACGCGACTCCCCCCTACCAAACCAGCAAGGGGCCATCCTGGTCCCATAGGTGGCTGTGGTTTCCCGCGACACCAGCTGGGAGAGGAATTACCTTTATGGACACCCGTCCTAATGGTGTGTCAAGCTAATAAGAGGTAGATGAGCAAGTGGTGCGGCAACCTTGCCGGGGCTCCTCCTCCTTGAGACACCTAGCGGTGCATTTAATGCATTCTGTCCTAACTAGTAGAGTTAGGTATGATAGTTTTGTTTCTATCTAATCACCCTGTAAAGACCTTTTACCATTTTGGTAACCCCTTGAGCTATAAAAGGAGGGTTGTTGCAACCTTTACAGGGGGTTGGAACCCATTGTAACCTTAAGCATATGTTCCCGTGTAGCTGCTTCCTCCTTGCACCTTGCTGGGGGAGAGCGCTCCGTACACCTACACACCCACACATCCAATACATCCAAGTAGGAGTAGGGTTTTACGCTTCTCAGTGGCCTGAACCTGGGTAAAACCTTGTCGCTCCCCTTGTTATCCTTTCTCTTTGCGTGGAGTGCCCACCCTTGCCGAACTAGAAGGGGCAACTCTATTCCATAGATCGCCAGCTCCACGCCAACACTTATCATTGGAGGATTGCCTATAAATTTGCTTGTTTCCTTGCCAACCTTTCAATGTGCATATACTATATGGAATTATCTTCAGGAACGCTTTTGAAATTACTCTCTAGGAAATCTGAATGAAATTCTTCAAAAGCCCATTGCTTTTCACAAAATGAAGCCTAGTGATCCCAAGTTTGATGAATGCTTATTTGAGCTCCGTGATCTTATGTGTGCCATGGGTGATGTTGGAATCATTAGTAGCATCATCACAGAGACAATTAGAATTCATGAACTTGAGCATTATCATGGTCATAAATCTAATGAATCACTCGATCTAGGTGATGACCACATGCGTAACAATGATGAATTTGAGCACAGTTATTATGATGAAGATGGAGAAAGTGATATTAACTATGAGGAGACCATGAGAAATCTTAGTCTCATGGCAAACTTTCGTGGCTACATGGTCGGAGGAAAAGAGTGGATTCTCGATAGTGCATGTACCGATCACATGACCGGAGATAAAGGCATGTTCCATGAGCTTACTAAAAATGATGGTCCACACAGGTATGCAACTTCTAGAGACAACTCCAAGGGTAAGGTACTTGTCCTTAGGAAGGTGGCCATATCCAATGATAGCTCTATTCAAAATGTTATGCTCGTTGAATCTCTTGGTTACAATCTTCTTCGTATCTAGACTAGCCGACTTTGCTTTCAATGTCTTATTTACCAAAGTAGATTGCAAAGTGTTTCGTAGAGATAATCATAATATGGTCTTTACCGGCATTCGAAGAGGTGATCTATACATTGTTGATTTCACTAAGAGAGCCCAACCTTGCACTTGTTTAATTGCTAAATCTTCTAAAGGATGGTTGTGGCATGGAAGGTTAGGTCACGTTGGCATGTGAAATCTTGATAAGCTTATTAAAGGTGATCATATCCTTGGTATTAAAGATGTTATATATGACAAGACTAGACTTTGTTGTGCTTGCCAAGTAGGAAAACAAGTTGGAGGAAGTCATCCCGTGAAGAACATCATGACCACAAGAAGACCACTTGAGCTACTTCACATGGACTTATTCGGTCTGAATGCTTACAAGAGCCTTGGTGGCCACTCTTTCGGTTTGGTCATTGTTGATGATTTTTCAAGATTTACGTGGGTGTTCTTTCTTGGTGACAAATCCCAGGTCCAAAAGATCTTCAAGAACTTCGCTAAGAAGGCCCAAAATCAATTTGAAGTGAAGATCAAGAAGGTTCGAAGTGATAATGGAACGGAGTTCAAGAACGCCAATGTGGATACCTTACATGACAAAGAAGAGATTTCACATGAGTTCGCGGCTACATACACACCTCAACAAAATGGAGTTGTTGAGAGGAAGAACCGGACACTTATTGAAATGGTGAGAACGATGCTTGATGAATCCAAAATGCTGAGATACTTTTGGGCGGAAGCGGTTGAGACGGCTTGTCATGCTACAAATCGACTATATCTTCACAAGCTTCTCGGCAAAATGGCAAATGAGCTACTCATCAGTAACAAACTGTTGGTGTCAAAACTGGCAGATCTTAGGTAGGGGGTCCCGTGCTATTGATCTAGGATCAATGGGGAACTAGGGATGATTTACACAGTGTTTACCCAGGTTCGGTCCCTCTCGAAGAGGTAAAACCCTACATCCTTCTTGATTGTATTTGATGTATGATGTGGTTACGAAGTAGATCTACCTCAAGATCAGATGAGCTAAACCCTAAGTCGATGAGGTAATGAATGTAGCTCTAGCCCTAAAGACTAAAATTCTCCGGTTTATATAGGCTCCGGTAGGGTCAGGGTTACATGCGATCAGTTACAAGGAAGAAAGATCCTGCCTAATCTTGGCTTGGAGGGCACACCACGACTCCAAAGATTCCTTAATCGACCATGGATACGTACTCTGTCTTGGCCCCATACTAGCCCATCAATCCGGCCCAAACAGAATAGGCCGGCAGCCCAAGGACCCCTTAATCCAGGACTCCCTCAGTAGCCCCCGAACTTGCCTCCAACGCTGGGTTTCTATCTGGCATCCACACTCCTCATGGTCTTTGGCTTGCGAGGTGAGTTCTTTAGCGTGTCATGTACATGCTCGGAGTCAAGTGGTGTTCGGAATCTGAAGCGTCCATTTTACTTAGCCTTGAAGGCAAAAATCGTTCCAGTGTGAATAGTGCCCTTGTCTGACAACTTTTTTCTCTTTAACGAAGGGTCACGACAGGTCATAATGATGAGTGGCTGGCAGTTCTCGATGCACATCTCAAAGGCACCCCCTATTGGCACGTCTCATCAAGGCAGAGATTGTGCCTCGTTTTTGGGGGATATGATAATGATTTCAATTCCCCACCCGTGCATAATGTCGCGAGAGTATCAGGAAGTGGAGAAGCCCATGGCGTGAAAGAGGGGGATTGCTGCAGTTAGCATCTTATGCCTTCTTCCACCTTCTGCTGCTGCTTACACAATCCTCCAGAGCTCCAACGACCTATCTTTCTGCTCTGCGATGAATCCCATCCTGCCCTCCTCAGCCATGGGCGGATCTGGTGCAAACGGCAAGTGGGACACCTCCATCATCACCAATAACGACATCTTGGAGCTGAAGCGGGCCAGCTACTTGTTGGCCAACATTGCTCATCGGGCCCCTGAAGAGGGCCAGCTCATCCCCACGCCCATGTCGGGCGAGAGGGTTGTATTCCTCCCCCATTTTATCCGGGGGCTTGGGTTTCCTCTACACCCCTTTTGTGAGGGGGTTGATGTTCTTCTATGGGCTAGATTTCCATGATCTAGCCTCCAACTCCCTCCTCCACATCTCGGCCTTCATTATCTTTAGGCCCACCTGGATAATGCGGGAGGGGAGTCCGGACCATCCATACCCCCTTAGTCGTCCGCACCTGAGCCCCCAAGGCCCTTGAAGGTGTCGGTTCCTCCTTCCAACGGGGAAGGGGTTGAGGGACAGACGCCTGTGCCGAACACCTCCAACTAGGCGGCGGCGGGATGGCTGGACGTGCTAGAAGAGTTGGTGAACAACTCCATCATCATCGATGGGCACCACACTCTTATGGGTGCGGTTTTACAGGGTGTTCGATCCATCCAATCTAGACTGAACGACGCTGTCAAAGGCCTGCTAACAGGCTTTGAGGTAAGTTGAGTAATACTCTTTTCCTGTAAAGTGGTTTTGGCCCTTAGCTTTTAATGTTTAAGTAGGCCGTATGTATAGCAGCCCCCGAGACTCTATAAGTATTACAAATCAACTCGCAGAGGGTCCAATTTCTCTAGGCCAATATTGAAAGTAGTGTGAACTTTTTTGATGTCACAGGCATCTTTCTTGGCCGCAGCTACTAATGCCGCGGCACTAGAGGAGGTGGACCGGAAGCTCAAGCGCTCCGATGGATAGCTTGACCTTGTCCACAAGCGGCTTGATGAGGCGCAAGGTAAGCCCTTGTTAAGATGTATGATTGCTTATTACCAGATACTTACTTTCCGGACTGCATGCTAATCATATAATATGCGGATATTGTAGCTGCTGCCATTGAGGTAGAGGGCTTGAAGGCGGCCTTGAAGAAGGCTGAGGCCGAGGCGGATGCAGAAAAAGCGGCCACTGAAAAGGAGGTGGCCGAACTTGAGAAGGCCAAGCTCGCTGGTGAGAAGAACGAGGCTCGAGTAGCCAAGGTGCAGGTGGAGCTCAAGGATGCCATCAAGAAGTTTGAAGCCCTTGAGAAGGAGTAGTAGGAGCAGTCTTCCGGGCTGTCCAAGGTGGAGAAGGAGCTCCAGGAGGTGAGGACCAAAGTGTGAGGTGTCTGAGAAGAGCTCTGCCAAGTGGGGCAAATCGCAGATGGTAAGAAATACTTACTGCAAAGTGTGTTTGGAGGCAACAGGTTCGCCTTGCTGATGGGCACTCCGTAGGCGCTTCTACCAAGCTTCAGAAGAGTGCGGCTGCTGCGACGGAGCACTACATGGCGCGGGAGGAGGATTCGGAATGGCGGCTCTTCTGGTCGCAGTTCCAGGCGCCCGAACACCCTCAGCTCCTCAACAACCAAATGAAGCAGTTGATGGAGCTGCACCGAATGGCCGAACCAGCCCTGAAGGATCTTTGTGCCCAACTGTGGCCTAATGAGGCTACTTCGGACAGCTACTTTGGCTTGCTGCAACGGCTGCGTGAAGCATTGTCGTGGATCGATACCGTAAAGCGATCCACGTGCCTTGAGAGTGTGAGACTGTCCTTCGTGAAGACCATGGTGCATTGGCCGAGGATCAAACCATTGGATATGGTCGTTGGTCCTCCGCCGGCTAGAAAGGAGCATCGTCACCCTGAGTTGTACTTCGCCCAAGTTATGGAAGGTGCTCGGGCAATAGAGGGTCAGTGTTCGAAGGATGTAATAATTGAATGATTTTGTGTCCGGTTGCCGTCCGAAGATGTTGCTTTATGGTGCGGTCTGTTTGTATGTTGTGTATGTTACTGTTTAATTTTGACTCATATGCGACTGTTTTATTATCCTGAAAGTTACTAGTCTTCGGCTTCAGCCCCCAAGTTAATAAGACGAGGGGTGTTTCGTCTCTGCACTATTACCCTTAGCCAATGTATTGGTGCCCAAAGGCGGTAGTGCGAGAGAGAGACCAGGCAGTCATACTATGCGGCTTTATTGCTTTCACTTTGCCATCGGAGCTTGACGGTGGGGACTAATGACTAGCCCCCAGGGTTTTGCGGTGTACAAGGTAACCGAGGTGTGCCTTTGTGAGCACTTGGTTTGTGCTAGGAGGAACACTGTGTATGACACAGAGAAAACGCCAACGATTTCTTAGTTTAACACTTGTCACCGGATCGCTGACCAGTTCTTGCTTACCATGACGATCAGTTTTCGGCTTTCTCCCCTGAGGTGCTTAACTGGACTAGCTGGAAGTACAATCGCAGGGGTTCTCCCTTTGCCTTATAAGAAGGCAAGCACAGGAGCCGGGCACCCAACTATTGACCCAAAACATAGTTCGGCACTGATGCATATAATGCAATATCCTAGATGCCGAGCACACAACGAGAAGTGGTGCCGGACTTGGTGCATAGAGCTTATCGGAAAATCAAGCCTTCGATCGATTAACCTAGTTGTATTTGCCACACATTGTGTGCATGCATAGTCGTTTGAAGAGCGGAAAAAAGGAAAGGAGAGAGAATGGCTAGACAGTGCTGATGCCTGAACATTTTAAAGGTGTTTATAATTTCCATAAGACCTTGACGTCTATCCATACAATTCGAACCACTAAGGCATTTATGAAAATAAAAAACTTTATAGAGAAGGTTTACACGAGGCCTTGATTTGTGGGTTAAATCCTTAGTTGTGCCCTGCTGCATGTCTGCGCCTTTGCTTTTGTGAGATGGAGAGGTGTGAATTGGTCGTCCATGAACATCGCATGCTGGCGAGGGATGCCTTCGATAGGGGCCTTGAGATGTGACCCTGTCAAATATAGCTTGATGATGAGTGAGTGTGGAATCATACCCGTGGTCATTCAAAGATGTGATGATGTCGTAGTTCGGTTGAACCGAACTTGTGGGGATATACATTCGATATCAGCCCCCACGGTCAGCCATGGTATCTCGACCACGAAGTTGTGCCGACGAGGCACGTAGAGCGCAACGGAGGCAGGTGTGCCATGGGGAGCACGTCCCTATTTTTGGCGAACGTAGGCGGGCTCCCATGACGGGGATCAGGCTCGGGTCTGCTTGGCCTTTACGGCGGGCTGATACGGTGGCCCTTTGGCAACGGCTTGGTCTTCGGCTGCCAAGACCGCAGTGTGTTCCTCGATCCGAAGTGAGCGCTCCGTGTTGCCATTGATTGTTATGACGCCCAAGGGATTGGGCCTTCAGCTTGAGGTAGGCGTTGTGGGTCGGCGTTAAATTTGGCGAACATTGTTTGGCCGAGGAGGGCATGGTAGCCACTGCGGAATGGAGCAATGTCGAAGATCAAATCTTTGCTTTAGAAGTTATCCGGTGAGCCGAACACCACTTCAAGAGTTACCGTGCGTGAGCATTGGGCCTCTATGCCCGGAATAACCCCCTTAAAAGAGGTGTTGCTCGATTTGATCCTTGACGGATCGATCCCCATTTTTCTCACTGTGTCTGCATAGATCAGATTGAGGCTGCTGCCCCCGTCCATTAGGACTCTTGTGAGGTGGTACCGTTGATAATGGGGTCCAGTAACAGGGTCGCTGACCCTCCATGATGGATACTAGTCGGATGGTCTCTGCGGTCAAAGGTGGTCGGGCAAGCTAACCATGGGTTGAATTTGGGCGCTACGGGTCCGAGGGCGTATACGTCCCGCAGCGCACGCTTTCTCTCCTTCCTTGGTATGTAGGTGGCGTAGATCGTATTCACCATCTTGACCTCAGAAGGGAAGGGATTTTGGCCTCCATTGTTCGGCCTGCAGGGCTCCTCATCATCCTTGCTTCATGGGCTTTTGCCCGAGTCTTCGGCTTGAAGCTTGCCGGCCTGTTTTATCACCCAACAATTGATGTTGGAGTGGTTGTCAGACTTCTCCGTGGTGCCATGAATCTGGCAGGGCCTATCTAGGATTGCGTCCAACTTGGTTGGGCTGTCCTGGTTGCCTTTATAGGGCCTTTTCCGTGGCCCAGACTTTTGATTACGGAATCCGGCATTTACTATCGTTTCCTCAGCTTCGTCGTTGTTATGGCATCGCTTATTCTTATTCCTTCGGGGCTTCTCATTCCTGTCCCGGACTTCTGAGGCGCTGGGAGTGTCAGGATTGGTGCCCCTACAAGCCAGCTAGCTGTCCTCTCTGCGTAGAAGCGGGCCATCAGGGAGGTAAGTGCGGCCATCCTCTCGGCTTGTGTTGGCCGAACTACCATGCTAGCCATTCATCCCGAATACTATGCTTAAAGGTGGCTATTGCTTCGGAGTCCCAGCAGTAAATGATTTGTTTTTTCTTGGTCAAAAACCAATTCCAAAATTGCCGAGCTGACTCGCCAGGCTGCTGGATTATGTGGCTCAGATCATCGCCCCGAGGGCCGAAGATAAGTGCCCTGAAAGTTGGCTTGAAAGGCCTCCTCGAGTTCTTCCCAACACCCTATTGAGTTTTCTGGAAGGCTGTTCAGCCAATGTCTGGCTAGACCCTTGAGCTTTAATGGTAGATACTTGATGGCATGGAGGTCGTCTCCTCGTGCCATGCAGATGTGCAATAGAAAGTCTTCGATCTAGATTGTAGGATCTGTTGTCCCATCATAGGGCTCAATGTTCACAGGTTTGAAACCTTCTGGGAATTCATGTTGCATCACTTTATTTGTGAAGCAAAGGGGGTGAGCAGCGCCCCTAACTCGGGCTACGTCGCGCCGGAGGTCATCTGCCATCCAGGCTCGTTGCAGTCCCCGAGATCTATCGTTTTGGTCTGACCAGGATTTGTATCCGTCCCGTCTAGTAGGAGGGTCCCTTTTGGGCCCCTAAATGGACCTTGTCAGGCCTGCCCAAGCATCTAGGTCCCGCAGAGGTCATACTGATAGTTTGACCATAATGGTTCCTTGCCTTGACGGTGAGGGTGGGTGGTAGGTGTTTCGGCTTGGTCAACTGTCTGATCCCGTCCTCGAGGGGGCACTCAGGTTGGTCTGCTTGAGTGTACCTTGGAGGTGCTGGCTCTACGGCCTTGTCATTGAACTGTGGCAGTAGCTTCCGCTTCGGGTAGCTTTTCGTCTATTGCTTGTGGCCGTACTCCTCTTCGGTGTCCAGGACTTTAGTCCACCTCTCATTGAGTGTGTCCTGTTCGGCCTTTATTTTCTGTCGTTGTTTCTTTAGGCTGCGCATGGTGGCGATAAGCTACCGCTTGTACCGCTCTTGATTCAGCGGGTCTTCAGGGACAATGAAATCTCCGTCGCCCAGACTCACCTCCTCTTCTGAGAGGGGGTGGTAATTGTCGTGTTCGGAGTCATCGAGATGTTCTGGATCGAGTGGATCCTCATGCTCCTCACGCTCCTCATGGTTGGCTTGTGGTTGTCCGTCGGCGCCAGGGTCAAGGTTGCCTGCATTATCTGGGGTGGCATTTTCTCCAGTGTCCGTGTTGCTCGTGTGGCTTCGACGCGCCTTGGAGCGGCGGCGCTGTGTGCAGCATTCCGATGGCTCCTTGCTGGGCCTACCATTATTCTTCCCGGGGGTGCCATCGTCTCCCTTCGGGTTGTCTACCATGTAGACGTCATAGGTGGAGGTGGACGTCCAGCGGCCGGTAATGGGGGGAGTGGCGTCAATGTTAGCCGTGGCTCCATTGTCCTCATCCATGTATTCAGTATTTTTCGAGGTATAACCCAGCATGTCGATTAAATCCTCGACAGTGGCTACTAAGTGGGTGGTGGGTGGGGCGCAAAATTCCCCGGGATATGCCTCGAAGGGTTGTTGAATGAGAGCTGAGGGTAGGTCCTCCTAAATAGCCATCTTTTGGATTCGGTCCAGTGCCTCATTTAATAGGCCGAGGTCACTAGGCTTGTGGGCGGTGGGAGTTCTGGGCCGAACTCCAGTGTAGCGTGGTGAGGGATAATCTATACCTTAACTGGGTTTTGGTTTTCAAGGGCCGAGTCGAGCTCGGGGCTCGGGACTGGACCATCATTGGAGACCAAAGGCGGGCCCTGGTCCTTGAGCGCTGTTTCCATACTGAGGCTCGAGGGCGAGTTGATTTGTGCCAGGGGTAATTCATGGCTACCGATCGTCGACTCGTCGCAAGGGCTCAAGGCTGGAGGCATGTCATGAGGACAGGGTCCAGTTGAGAGTGACTCTCGGCATCCGAACCTTGCTTCCGCATCGAGGCCCGAAAATGGGTCTTCGGCGGGTATTGCGAGCGTGGCAGAAGGGGATTCCTGGCGCCCGCTAGAAGTGGAGCCGTTTAGGCCCAAGGTTGGCTGAAGGACCAAGGCCAACTCCTAGATTGAATCAGTGAGAGGCTCCAGAGCGGGCATAGCTAGGCCTATGGGGGTGCAGGGAGAGGTCGTGAATCTGGTAAAGGCCAGATCGCCTCGTATGTCCGCAATGCACTCCAAATTGCCGAATTGAATCCGGTGTTCAGGGGCGAAGTTGTCGATTTGGTCTAGATGACCAGTTGGGTTGGCGTGCAGCACGATGCTGCTGAACGCGAAGAGTTGGCCGAGGACGAAGAGGTCCACGGAGCTGACGCCCTATCCGATGATCAGGCGAGCCATTGATCCTTGGGCGACCCAACAGCAAAACTCTCAATGAAATCACCAATGTCGGTGTCAAAACCAGCGGATCTCAGGTAGGGGGTCCCGGGTTGTGGATCTAGGATCAATGGGGAACAAGGGATGATGAGCACAATGTTTACCCAGGTTCGGTCCCTCTCAAAGAGGTAAAACCCTACGTCCTACTTGATTGTATTTGATGTATGATGTGGTTACATAGTAGATCTCCCTCGAGATCAGATGAGCTAAACCCTAAGTCGATGAGGTAATGAATGTAGCTCTAGCCCTAAAGACTAAAACCCTCCGATTTATATAGGCACCGGTAGGTTCAGGGTTACATGCCATAGGTTACAAGGAAGACAGATCCTGCCTAATCCTAGCTTGTAGGGCACACCATGACTCCAAAGATTCCTTATCCAGCCATGGATTCGTACTCTAGCTTGGCCCCATAGTAGCCCATCAATCCGGCTGCCTGAGGACCCCTTAATCCAGGATTCCCTCACAAACCCCAAGTTGGACACTTTCGAGTATTCGGCTCAAAGTGCTACATTCTTGATAAGCATCGTTGTTCGAAAGTTTCTCCTAAATCTCATGAAGTTTTTCTACTCGGTTACGGCTCAAACTCTCACACTTGCCGTTTCTATGAAAATTTCACCCGAAATTTTGAAGAGACGGTAGATGTGAAGTTTGACGAATCTAACGGCTCGCGATTAGAGCAACTACCAATTGATGTAGGAGACAAAGATCCCTCGGGAGCAATTCAAGATTTATCTATTGGCAAAATTCGCCCAACGGAAGTGAAGGAGAGTACTTCGTCCATTCAAGTGGAAGCCTCAAGTTCACATCAAGATATGGAGGCATCCACAAGTGGAACACGTCAATATGGAGGAAATGACGAAGTACAACAAGATGAACCACCTCGACCTCCTTCTCCACATCCACAAGCGAACGACAACACCACCAACAATGAAGAAGAAGAAGATGAGGAGGATGTTCCACCACAATCCAAGCAAAATCTCTCTCAAGTTAGAGCAAGAGTCTCAAAAGATCATCCTATTGAACAAATCTTCGATGACATCAAAAACCGGGAGAATTACTCGCTCAAAAACTCATTTGGCTAACTTTTGTGAACACTGCCCATTCATTTCTAGTGTTGAACCTATGAAGGTAGAAGATGCCCTTGAGGACCCGGATTGGATAAATGTTATGCATGAAGAGCTACACAACTTAGAGAGGAATCAAGTACGGACATTCGTTCAGAAGCCCAACTATGATCAAAATGTCATTGGAACCTAGTGGGTTTTCGGAATAAGTGAAATGAGGATAGACAAGTTGTATGAAACAAGGCCCATCTCATTGCTCAAGGCTACACTCAAGCCGAAGGTATGGATTATGGTGAGACATATGCCCTCATTGCTAGACTTGAGTCCATTCGCATTTTACTTGCTTATGCCAATTGCCATGATATCACCTTATACCAAATGGACATTAAAAGTGCTTTTCTAAATGGTGAAATTGAGGAGGAAGTTTATGTCAAACAGCCTCCTGGCTTTGTTAATCCCAAGAAACCTAATCATGTCTACAAACTTCGCAAAGCCCTTTATGGTCTTAAACAAGCCCCTAGAGCAAGGTATAAATGCTTGACTAACTTTCTTATTGAAAAAGGCTTTGAAATTGGGAAAATTGACTCTACACTTTTTACTAAAAGGGTTAATGGAGAATTATTTTTGTGCCAAATTTATGTGGATGATATCATATTTGGTTCTACTAACCCCCATTTTAGTGAAAAGTTTGGAAGGTGGCAGCCATTCGCCACATGGCAGCATCTTTTTATAGGAAAACCTACAGATGACACCCGTCATGTGACGTGTCAAACAAGCAGGCGAGGAGCTGGCAAAACAAGCCCGGCAAGGCTTGCCAGGCGAGCAACGATGTGACGTTGAGCGGCACATTTAATGCGCCCTGTCAGCCTACAGAGTTAGGTATGATAGCACTGTTTGCTATCTTGTCAATGCATAGTGACTGCTTTACCATTGTGGTGACCCCTTAACCTATAAAAGGAGGCCCATGGCAACCGTAGAAACGGTTCGCGAGGTTGGAAAGTTAGACACACATACGCGCGTAGCCACTACCGCCCTTGCCGGGCAAGTGTACTACGTTCCAGCACCATTCTTCCACCATCAATCCACCAAAGCAGGAGTAGGGTTTTACGCCTCGCGGCGGCCCAAACCTGGGTAAAATTGCTTGTGTGATCCCTACCGTGCTGCCCCACGCTCCTCTGCTCTTTGTGCAACGCGACATCTCCCCCGCTGAACCAGCAAGGGGCCCTTGGTCCCATAGGTGGTCGTGGTTTCCCGCAACATTGACAAACTCGGTACCTTCGTGCATATCAACCAAAGTATCCCAAATTTCCTTTGCATTCTCAAGGCGGCTGATTTTGTTAAATTCTTTGGGGCACAATCCGTTTAAGAGAATATTGCAAGCTTGTACATTGTATTGCAACATCTTCATTTCTTCCGCGGACGCTTCACAATCTGGTTCTTTTCCATCCTCGAACAAATCACCTTGCAAGCCAATGCGCACAGTAGCTCAGACGACAGTGTTATGACCAAGAATTTGCATTTTCATCTTATGCTTCCAACTAGTAAAATTTGTACCATCAAAGTAAGGACCTCTACGGTAGTAATTTCCCTCGCTAGACGCCATACTCTCCTATGTTGTGAAAGTAAGGCTATCATCACCAAAGCTATGGAAATCAAGGAAAATGGAGACCAAATCTCTGATACCACTTGTAGGATCGAAAGTAGGTCTAGAGGGAGGGTGATTAGACTACTTGACCAAATAAAAATCTAACATTTTCCCAATTTTAGTTGTGGGTAGATTTTGACAATATAGCACAAGTCAAGCAATCAACCTACACATGCAATTCTAAGAGTGTAGCAGCGGAAAGTAAAACATTGCATATGAAGGTAAAGGGAAGGGTTTGGAGAGTGCAGACGCAATGATGACACAGAGATTTTTGGCGTGGTTCCGATAGGTGGTGCTATCGTACGTCCATGTTGATGGAGACTTTAACCCAGAAGGGTAACGATTGCGCGAGTCCACGAAGGGCTCCACCCATGAAGGGTCCACGAAGAAGCTAGCAACCTTGTCTATCCCACCATGGCCATCAACCACGAAGGACTTGCCTCACTTGGGTAGATCTTCATGAAGTAGGAGATCTCCTTGCCCTTACAAACTTCTTGGTTCAACTCCACGATCTTGTCTGAGGCTCCCAAGCGACACCTAACCAATCTAGGAGACACCACTCTTCAAAAGGTAATAGATGTTGTGTTGATGATTAACTCCTTTCTCTTGTGCTTCAAATGGTAGTCTCCCCAACACTCAACTCTCTCTCACAGATTTGGATATGGTGGAAAGATGATTTGAGTGGAAAGCAACTTGGGGAAGGCTAGAAATCAAGATTCTTGTGGTTGGATTGAAATTTCTTGATCTCAACACATCAGTAGGTGGTTCTCTCTCAAAAAATGTAGGCTGGAAGTGTAGGCACGTTCTGATGGCTCTCTCGCATATGGAGAAGGGTGGAGGGGTATATATAGCCTCCACACAAAATACAACCGTTACACACATTTGACCCAACTCGGTCAGACCGAATAGAAGAACTCGGTGAGACCGATTTAGTTCAAAATATGAACGTTAGGAATCTCGGTGGGACCGACTGGAACAACTCGGTGGGACCGATGTGCTAGGGCTAGGGCAAAACCTCATCTCGGTGAAGCCGATTGCTTGAACTCGGCGAGGCCGATTTCAGCAAAGAACAAACAGCGAATTGGCCAAGCAAACTCGATGGGACCAATTGCACATTTCGATGAGACCGAAATAATTGCAACAGGCAACAGAGAGTTTGTAAGGCCATCTCGGTGAGACCGAGTCCCGTATCGGTGTGACCGAGGAGTTAGGGTTTCTAGCAGTGGCTAGGTCAAGTCAACTCGGTGGCGCCGGATAGATCTGTTCGGTGGGGCCGAGTTTGACTTTGAGTTTTGGACATATTTGGAAATGAGAAAGTGGTTGAGGGTTTTTGGAGCAATATCACTAAGCACTTGGAGCAAGTAGACCATTAAGCAACACCTCACCCCCTTTTAATAGTATTGACTTTCCTATGAACTCAACGTGATCTTGGATCACTAAAATATAAATGAAGAGTCTTGAGCTTTTGCCAATATGTGTCCTTAGCATTTTGAGGGGTCCACATCTCTAGTCCATGCCATGCCAATCATTGAACTTTCTAAAATATTTAACTTGAATGGATTAGTTCAATGAGCTATATGTTGTTATGAATTACCAAAACCACCCAAGGATTAGTTGCACTTTCAGTTGGAGATGCCCTAAGATTTTTCATCCATGCGGTCGACTAGCTAGCTAGTACAGTAGTTTTGTGTGCAAGGGTTGTCGGTTATTTTTACATCGATGTGTACAGTGTTGACCAAATAAGTTCTCTATATATATTATACTCTAAAAATACTTTAATAGTATGTAAAAGCTACATATCTCATACCAACAAAGTAAAATAATATTGTTTTTCAGTACTTTGGTTTTTATAATGCTTTATTCTTAGACACAGCCTAATCGTTTCCCATCCCAATGCATTATTTTTTATCATGTTTCACGTGACAACATTTACTTTATGGTAAATGATCTGTGTCGGGCGACCGGCCAGGCTCCGCGTTGGTCGCATGCTGACTGCTTGATCACACCTTATAGAAGGGACAAAGACATGCCACATGCAGCTTCCTGGCCCACACATGCTCACCCCTTTCCTTTATCCTCTTCACACGTGAGCTACACTGCTCCCCATTTCTTCCTTATCTCTTAATAGGATCGAGCAACGCACCCTTCTCCGCCGCACCCCCTCGCCTCCACGGGCGTGGTCATATCGCACACTATTCTTGACAAACCCCCGCTGCGTGAGAAACACCCACACACAACTGCAATAGGACAGGACACGAAGCTAGGGGACCGACAAACTAGCCGATTTTTTGGTGCTGGCGAGGCGAGGGGGTTGTTGGTGTTGGGTCAATGGATGGCGAGCTTGATCTTATCGCTTGCTGAGACTTGCCGGTGACGTTGCTCAGCCGAGAGCTGCAACTCTGTGCGCTGAGATGCGACGGCGCCAACGACCTGATCCAATCAACGACTACGAGCGTCGCAACCACGGTTGGTGGAGTTGCAATCGTCTGTGGGTCAAACTGCATCCAACGACGTCCACCCTATGGCGAGCTACAACCATCGACTATTGCAACCGCCGGTTCACAGAGCTATAACCATGTAGTACAAAGTTGCATCAGATAACAAAGCTGCAACTGGGGAAAGATGCAGGCCCGTGGTGCTGGAACCAACATGGAATCAACCAAAATTTGGTACGTCGTCTGAAGACCGCCTGATGAAGTCATGTACCTAGGGTAGGGTCATAGACTTGTCCTAAGTACCCTTCCCAAGGACACCCTCAGAAGAAACTGCATTCCAGTCGACCAAGAGGGACTTCACTCGACGGACTCGAAGGACTCGACTATGAAGACTCACTCGACCACCAGGAGATCAAGAGCCACTCTGCATCCAAACGGTCTGTAATTAAGTAGTCTTTATGGCATTTAGGACACTTTATGTAGGGCGTTACCAGTAACGCTCAACCTTAATGTACTTTAAACCCTGCATTACTGAGGACCGGAGGGGTCTGGTAGACACTATATAAGCCACCCCCCTCCTCAGTGTAAAGGGTTCGCACCCTTGTAACCTATACACTCGTAATCCAGTCGACCGCCTCCGGGCTCTGAGACGTAGGGCTGTTACTTCCTCCGAGAAGGGCCTGAACTCGTACATCCCTTGTGTTTACAACTGCTCCATAGCTAGGATCTTGCCTCTCCATACCTACCCCCCATTCTAATGTCAGACTTAGAACCACGACAGTTGGCGCCCACCTTGGGGCAGGTGTCTTAGCGATTTCTAGAGAAGTTGCAATTGTTCCGATTGCCTTCATCATGGTTTCTGGTGGAGTTTTGGTCGAGGGCCGCGAGATCCGTCTCGGCGCGCTCACCTTCATCGCCGATGACTCCGCTTGGCTCCAGGAGGCTCCACTCGACATCGATGCGCTCCCCGTCCGCGGGGCGACGCATTTTCGGGCGTGTGTCCGCGGCGTTCTGCTGCGGCAACCGTCGACTCCTTACCGGTCGACTCCCCTATCATCCTCCCTCCCTGTCTCCCGCCAGCGCAAGCGCTCTGGTCGGTCGAGACTCCAGCGGTGGGTGAGGCATGCGGTGGCCCGCTAGTTGGCCACCACCCAAGTCACGGCAATCGAGCCCGACGAATCTCTCTACGACCTGTTTGATCTGTCGACTGGCTCCGTAGAGACCGCATTCGAGTGCGACAGCAGCGATCCGGCGGCTGAGGTCTTGATGGTTAACGGGCCTCGTAGCCCTCCCGGCTTCCCCCGCGACGACGGGGTGGACGGTGGAGGCGACCCCGCTCAAGTCCATGAGGAATATCAACCCGAGCCACTCAACTCCCTGCAAAGGGAAGAACTTCGCCGCAGGAACATGGATGCCCTGCATACTCCCATCGCAGGAGAAACCCCCGAGGCTCGTGCCTTGGAGGAGGCGCGTTTGGCCAACTTGGCTGAACGCACTCGTCTGGAGAATCTCCAATGAGCACTCGGCAATGCTGCAACGAGTACCCGACTCCAGTCGACGTCAACTCTTCCCGCAGCCGACTCAGGTATATCGAACCCCGATTCAGAATTTAGCAGCTGCAACCCGTATAGCAGAGTCGATTCAGCCCTCTCAGTCGGAGGCTGGCAGAGGCTTGATGCAGATTAGAGATTTTCTTGAGCGGCGGTGATCGAATTCAGCCGTGTCACGATCCACATAACAGATTCACGATCGATCCGTCGCTGCGAATATGGTTCGATCGACTCACAGCCCTAGATCGCCTCCCGGCGTGAAGGACACGAGAATCGACGGACCAATATGGTGACCGATCGATCGTGATGATAGGCATCAGTGCCCACCTCCCCGAGAGGTGGGTCCTACGCTCATCGGCTGACAAGATGACAGCGCCGGCTCGATGTGGGACGAAGAGCCCGGTCGACCCTAGGGACCCGAGCTTTGGCCACGATCCATCATCGTGCAAGGCCTGGTCGATCGAACAGTCTCATCGAGGTGGCCACGACGAGATCGCCCACTAGCAGCCGAGTCCATGTTTGAGTCCGAATGTTTCAAAGAGGCTATCGAGCCGCAGTGATTCCCCACAACTTCAGGTTGGCGACTGGAGTAAGCAAGTTCACCGGTGAGTCTAAGCCTGAAACTTGGCTTGAAGACTACCGAGTGGCGGTGCAGATTGGTGGCGTAAATGATGAAGTGGCTATGAAGCATTTACCACTCATGTTGGAAGGTTCGGCCAGGGCGTGGTTGAATCAGTTAACTCCTAGCAGCATTTACACTTGGGAAGATCTTTCCCGAGTGTTTGTCACAACATTCGAGGGAACTTGCAAGCGACCAGCTGGATTGACAGAGCTGCAAGTTTGTGTGCAGAAGTCGAATGAGACCTTAAGAGAGTATATTCAGAGATGGATCACTTTGCATCATACCGTGGAGAACGTGTCTGATCATTAGGCAGTCTACGCCTTCAAGGATGGTGTTAAGAATAGAGAATTGAGTTTGAAGTTTGGTCGGACCGGAGATATAACCCTGAGTCGGATGATGGAAATTGCTACCAAGTACGCCAATGGCGAAGAGGAGGACCAACTCCGGAGCGGCAAGTACAAGCTGAGTCAGTCGGAGAAAGGAAATTCCAGTCGGAAGCAGAAACGGAAGGCCGAGCCAGCGGCTCCTGGGGAGGCTCTGGCCGTGACTCAGGGCAAGTTCAAGGGAAAACCCAAAGGATCCTGGAACCCCAAGAAGGTGAAGGATAAAGAAGGAAATGACGTGATGGATCTGCCGTGTCACATCCACACGAAGAAAGACGAAGAGGGTAATTTCATTTATCCGAAGCATACCACTCGCTAGTGCCGGCTCCTGATCCAGCAGTTCCAAGGTAAACAGCCCAAGGACAAGGAAAAGGAGTCGGACAAAGCCGAAGACAAGGAGGACAGTGATGGAGGATATCCTCATGTTAATTCCACTCTGATGATCTTTGCGGATGTGGAAAGTAAAAGCCGACTGAAGGTTATCAATCGTGAGGTGAATATGGTCGCCCCGGCGACGCCCAGTTATCTGAGATGGTCCCAAACTCCCATTACATTTGACCAGTCCGATCACCCGACTCGAATAGCCACCCCTGGGAGGCAAGCTTTGTTGGTCGACCCGGTCGTCGAAGGCACTCGACTGACGAAGGTACTAATGGATGGTGGTAGTGGATTGAACTTATTATATGCGGAGACGCTGAAAGGAATGGGCATTCCGATGTCCCGATTGAGCACCAGCAACATGAGTTTTCATGGAGTTATACCTGGAAAGAAAGCTGAGTCACTCGGCCAAATAGCTCTGGACGTGGTGTTCGGCGACTCAAAGCATTTCCGCAAAGAGAAGCTGACATTTGAAGTCGTGGATTTTCAGAGCGCTTACCACGCTATTTTGGGGAGACCAGCTTACGCACAGTTCATGGCTCGACCATGCTACGTGTACCTCAAACTGAAGATGCCCGGACCCAAAGGCATGATCACTATCATTGGTGATCGGAAAAAAGCAGAAGAGTGTTTCCAGAAAGGCTCGAAAATTGCCGATTCCCAGGTAACAACGGTCGAGCTGGAGGAATATAAGAAGAAAGCAGATCCGAGTGATTTGTTGCGAGCCAAGAAGCCTGCCACAGAATCAGCATTTCAGTCGTCCGATGAGACGAAGCCCGTTCACATTCACCCGACCGACCCCAATGCAGCTCCGACCCATATCTCCACAACACTCGACCCTAAATAGGAAGAAGCGCTCATCCAGTTCCTCCGTGAGAACTGGGACATCTTTGCATGGAAGCCTACTGACATGCCGGGTGTTCCCAGGGGGCTGGCTGAGCATCGCCTTAGGGTCAATTCAACAGCAAAACCTGTCAAAGAACATCTTCGACGGTCTGCCGTCCAGAAGAGAAAAGCCATTGGCGAAGAAGTGGCTCGACTGTTGGCAGCAGAGTTTATCCGAGAGATATACCACTCCGAGTGGCTCGCCAATGTTGTAATGGTTCCCAAGAAGGACAAGTCACTCCGCATGTGCATTGATTTCAAGCACATCAATCGGGCCTACCCGAAAGATCATTTTCTATCCTCGCATCGATCAAATTGTCGATTCATTGCGGGATGTGAGATTGTCTTTTCTAGGCGCCTATTCCGGGTACCATCGATCCGTGCTCAGACGGACTGATGAGATCAAAACAGCTTTCATCACTCCATTTGGGTGCTTCTGCTATGTCACCATGCCATTCGGCCTCAAGAATGCCGGAGCCACGTTCATGCGAATGATTAAGAAGTGTTTGCTCACTCAAATCAGTCGGAATGTGGAAGCGTACATGGATGATATCGTGGTCAAGTCACGAAAGGGTTCCGACCTGCTGACTGACCTCGCTGAAACATTTGCCAACCTCAGGAGGTATGATATCAAGCTCAATCCATCAAAGTGCACATTTGGAGTTCCTGGTGGCAAGTTACTCGGTTTTCTCGTTTCGAGCGAGGAATCGGCGCTAACCCGTAAAAAATCGGCACTATACTCGAATGAAACGCCCGTGCGGGTGCACGATGTCGAAACTTCTTTGGATGTTTGGCGCATTAAGTCGATTCATCTCACGACTCGGTGAAAAGGCATTGCCTCTTTACCGACTGATGAAGAAGGCAGACAAGTTCGAGTGGACTCCAGAAGCTGATGCAGTGTTTGCCGAGCTAAAAGCTCTGCTCTCCATCCAGCCGGTGCTTGCTGCTTCAATCATCAAAGAGCCTCTGTTGCTTTATATTGCAGCCACAGGACAAGTCGTCGATCTGATGCTTACGGTCGGCGGGAAGAAGAAGGAAAGCCTTCAAAGTTCAGCGCCCGATGTACTATCATCGAAGTTTTGACTCCATCAAAGCAAAGATATCCTCATTATCGAAGCTTGTGTATGGGATCTACATGACCACGAAGAAGGTTGCTCATTATTTCTTTGATCATTCCATTACGATCGTCGTGACGCTCCACTTCGAGAGACTCGCTGTGATGAGATGCAACCTGGTCGAGTGGCGAAATGGGCGATTGAACTCCTTCCCTTGATATCAAGTTTGAGGCAAAGAAAGCCATTAAGTCCCAAGCAATAGAAGATTTCCTTGCGAGTGGATTGAACAATGAAGCCGACTCAAGTTCACTCGGAGCATTGGACCATGTTCTTTGATGGCTCTAAGATGTTAAATGGTTCCGATCTTTGGGGTTGTCTGGTTTCCCCAGAGGAGATAAGCTCGGATATGTGCTCCAGATTCACTTTGATTCCTCCAACAATGAGGCAGAATCGAGGCCCTTTTGTATGGGTTGTGCATGGCCATTTCACTCGGCGTCCGTCGCCTTATGGTTTATGGCGACTCAGATTTGGTGGTCGACCAAGTGATGAAGGAGTGGGGACGTTAGAAGCCCAACCATGATTGGATCTTGCAATGCGATGAGGAAGCTAGAAAAGAAGTTTGAGGGTTAGAGCTCCATCATATACCCCGATTGAAAAATCAAGCGGTGATGATTTGGCGAAGATAGGTTCCAAGAGAGAAGCCATTCCGGCGATGTGTTCTTGGAGCATATCCATCGCCATCATCAAAGAAGATCCTTTATCGAAGAAGCTCCGAGCCCAAGAGTGCCACAGATCCGACCGAGGTTGAAGTCCGGCGATGGTCGACTTGGTCATGGAGGCTTTAGTGATCACTCCCGACTAGACAGTTCCATACATCGCGTATATGCTGAGAAAAGAGCTCCCGGAGGACGAGGAAGAGGCTCGACAGATCGTCCGTCGATCCAAGGCCTTTACTGTGATCAAAGGACAGCTGTACAGAGAGAGTGCCACTAGAGTTGGTCAGAAGTGCATAACGCCAGAAGAAGGTCGAATAATCCTTGATGACATCCACTCGGGGACCTGTGGCCATCATGCGTCCTCTCGGACCATCATGGCCAAAGCATACCGAGCCGGATTTTATTGGCCAAGGGCGAATGAAATGGCAAAGGAAATAGTCGACAAGTGCGAAGGATGCCAATTTTACTCCAACATGTCACACAAGCCTGCATCAGCTCTGAAGACCATTCCACTCGTCTGGCCCTTCGCAGTATGGGGTTTGGATATGGTTGGATCCTTGAGAACAGGACGAAGCGGTTTCACACATGTACTGGTAGCAGTCGACAAGTTCACCAAGTGGATTGAGGCTAAGCCCATCAAGAACCTTGACGCCTTGATCTGCTGTCGCCTTCATCGAGAGCGATATTCAGATATGGAGTCCCCACAGCATTATCGCGACAACGGATCAAACTTGATTCGGAGGAATTGTATGCGTTCAAAGACATCTCAGGCACACGAAGTCGACTACGCTTGATCGCCCATCCCGGTCGAATGGACAAGCGGAGCGGCCAACGGCTTGATCCTCAAAGGGTTGAAACCCGGACCGATCGTGACCTCAAGCACGCGGGTGGAGCATGGGTCGATGAACTCCCTCGGTCTTTGTGGGGTCTAAGGACCACGCCTAACGGTCGATGGAAGAACTCCATTCTTCTTGGTCTATGGAGCCGAGGCGGTCTTACCGAGTGATCTACTCCTGGCGCTCCTCGAGTTGAGCTCTACACAAGCTGGAGGCGGAACAAGCGCGCAGGATGCAATCGACCTCCTAGAGGAAGAAAGGGAGATGGCTCTGATCCGATCGACCATCTACCAACAAGACTTGCGTCGCTTCCACGCCAAAAATGTGAAGAGTCGAGCCTTCCAGGAAGGAGATTTGATTCTCCGAGTGGATCAGCAGAAACCACACAAACTTGCTCCTTCTTGGGAAGGACCCTTCATCGTCACCAAGGTTCTCCACAACGGAGCGTACCGTCTGTACAATGTCGAGCACAATATCGACGAGCCCCGAGCTTGGAACGCGGAGTTACTCCGCCCATTTTACACTTAAAGTTTTCACTCGGATGAGTTGTAATAAAAGTACTTCTGTAGTTCATGTTTTGCAAGATAATAGTGTCATAATTTCCCCAATGATTTTTGTCACTTTTATTTGTTCAATAAAATTCCCCTCGATTGGGTGGCTTAGGCTGAAACCGTTTAGCCTAAGTTTGTAAAAAAATCCCATCGAGTGGCGAGCCAGCCTCCCACTCGGGGGCTTAGCTTGAATCCGTTTTGCCTAAGTTTCAATAAAATCCTACCGAGTGGTGAGCAGACTCCCACTCGGGGCTTAGCTGCAGTCCAAGTACTCGCCTAAGTTTCAATAAAATCCTACCGAGTGGTGAGCCAGACTCCCACTCGGGGGCTTAGCTGCAGTCCAAGTACTCGCCTAAGTTTCAATAAAATCCTACCGAGTGGTGAGCCAGCCTCCCACTCGGGGGCTTAGCTGCAGTCTAAGTACTCATCTAAGTTCAAATTCAATGTGCGCTCCGCAAGGAAGACGAGGGGCAGGTCGACTGCTACCCTCTCCTTCGAGCTACGCCACAAGTACAACATGCGCTCCGCAAGGAAGACGAGGTGCAGGTCGACCGCGACCCTCTCCTCCGAGCTACGCCACAAGTACAACGTGCGCTCCACAAGGAGGACAAGGTGCAGGTCGACTGCTACCCTCTCTTTTGAGCTACACCACAAGTACAACGTGAAAATCCTACCGAGTGGCGAGCAAACCTCCCACTCGGGGGCTTAGCTGCAACCCAGTGCTCGCCTAAGTTTTGAAAATCCTACCGAGTGGAGAGCAAACCTCCCACTCGGGGGCTTAGCTGCAGCCCAGTGCTCGCCTAAGTTTTGAAAATCCTACCGAGTGGAGAGCAAACCTCCCACTCGTGGGCTTAGCTGCAGCCCAATGCTCGCCTAAGTTTTGAAAATCCTACCGAGTGGAGAGCAAACCTCCCACTCGGGGGCTTAGCTGCAGCCCAGTGCTCGCCTAAGTTTTGAAAATCCTACCGAGTGGAGAGCAAACCTCCCACTCGGGGGCTTAGCTGCAACCCAATGCTTGCCTAAGTTTTGAAAATCCTACCGAGTGGAGACCAAACCTCCCACTCGGGGGCTTAGCTGCAGCCCAGTGCTCGCCTAAGTTTTGAAAATCCTACCGAGTGGAGAGCAAACCTCCCACTCGGGGGCTTAGCTGCAGCCCAGTGCTCGCCTAAGTTTTGACAATCCTACCGGGTGGAGAGCAAACCTCCCACGCGGGGGCTTAGCTGCAGCCCAGTGCTCGCCTAAGTTTTGAAAATCCTACCGAGTGGAGAGCAAACCTCCCACTCGGGGGCTTAGCTGCAGCCCAGTGCTCGCCTAAGTTTTGGAAATCCTACCGAGTGGAGAGCAAACCTCACACTCGGAGGCTTAGCTACAGCCCAGTGCCTGCCTAAGTGAATTGGGGAACAAGTCGATTGCAAGAAGCACCTCGCTTTAACCTGCAAAAGACATCTCAAACCAAATGCAAGCATATTCAAACGTCGAATCCAAGTTCGGATAAATACCTAACGAAACCGAAAGTGCTCAGGCGCTAAGCCTGTTAAGGTTTGTCGGTTACAAAAATCACTCGGCATACCGAGGCAAATTTAAAGTGTCGAGCTCAAGAAGTTTTTTACCCCTCCTGTGGAGGGCTGGAAGGTGCAACAAACTCTTCAAGGTCGATCCCATCAGCAATTCGAGTGGCGGCGGCGATGAAGGTCTCCATGAAAGACCGGAAATCATGCTTCTTGGTGTTAGCCACCCGAAGAGCCGCCAACTTGTCTTCTCGAGCATCCTTGCAATGGACTCGGGCCAAGGATAGAGCAACGTCTGCGCCACACCTGGTAGAAGACTTCTTCCACTCCTGCACTCGACCTGGGACTGTGTTCAGTCGAGTCATCAGAGACTCGAGGTCATTCTGGAGCGTCTCTCTGGGCCAGAGCGTAGCTTCGATGCGGGAAGTGGCGACCTTCAGCCTTGCGAGATAATCAACGATGGCAGCAACACGAGATTCGAGCCGGAGCACGTTCATGGCGACTTCATCATTCACAGTAGAGTTGATGGGGTCCAGGTTTGGCTCCAGTCGACCGGTTTCCTCTTCAAAGTTCTGGCAAAATTCTGCAAGCATAACCACCGAGTCAAAACAACAGTTGAATGGAAAGATCACAGTCGAAATACCTGTTTGGTGCAAAAGATTACCTTCAAGCATGAGGAATAGCTTCTTGGCGAGTCCGCCTAAATAAGCCTCCAGATCGTTCTTCTTCCCCACCAACTCACTGGCCTTGTCACTCAGGGCAATCTTATCACTTTTCAGTCGACTGACCTCTTTGTTGGCAGCATCAAGAGCAGCTTTCAGATTGGTGTTTTCTTCTTCAAGCTTGGTGACCGAAGCTAACTTCTCGTCTGCAAGCTTGGTGTTCTCTAAAGCTGTTTTCTGCATTTCAGCCAACTCAAGGTCTTTCTTCTTCTGGGCCTCCTTCACTTTGCTGCAAAGTTACAAAGAAGGTCGACTTTGAAACAAATGAGGGCAAAGGCGTTCGTCGGAGCCTCACCAAACATACCTTTGGCTTCCTCCTTCGCCTTTGTTAAATTCTCATGGGCCAGCTTCAGATCAAGCTCGAGCTGGATGTGTTTATTCTCCAACTCAGTGTAACAAGCCGCGAGGTCGCAGGATTTCTATGAAGAACCAATCGACAGTTGTGAAAGACAATTCACTTCTGAGTGACTAAGGAAAAATCATACGTTTCTAAGACTATGGCGAATACAAACATTCGACCATAGTCTGGGGACTACACCGGTGGGTGCACTCAGCGATGCCCCCACTAGTTCTATCAAGTCGAGTCGACGATCGACCAACACAAAAAAAACAGAGATGTTCTTGATTGTAGTCCTTCGCGCCAGATTGACCATAGTCTCGAGGACTACACCCGGTGGGTGCACTCAGCGTGCCCCCACCGTTCGAAATCCATTCACCTAGTCGAATGAAGGAAAAACTTAACTTATAAAGACTATGGTCGATTGCCGTGATCCACCATAGCCTTGGGGACTACACCGGTGGGTGCACTCGGCGTGCCCCACTAAACCGAATTCAATCAACACACCCGGTGGGTGTAGGGCGATCACTATGGATTTCAGAAAGAAGAATTTTCATATATCATATCCTAACAGAACAGGCGATGACCGACTGACCTGAATGTTACTTTGAAGAGCTGAATTGGCGTCGTAGGCGGCCTGGCTAGCTTCTCGGATGGCCTTCACTTGCTCCATCATGACTCCCACCTGGCGTATTGCTTCTTTCGCAGCACTCGCTTGGTCCTCTGGGACGAAGTGGGTTGAGAAAAGTGACGGCTGCGCAGCACTCGACGATGAGGGGCGAGCACTCGTCAACGACACCGCAAAAGATACGGTAGGCCGAGTGATGTTCTCTCCCTCCGCAACCAGTGTCTCGGGTGCTGGCACGTCTTGGGTCGCCTTGCCAGCAGACGCTTTCCTGCTCCTCCTGTGCCTCAATGGTTCCTCATCGTCGTCGTCAGGAAGGGTAATAACGACATTAGGTGGGGCTACAGAAAAGAATCAAAATTAGAGACAAAGAGCCAATCGACTGAAGACAGAATTATGAAAGTCATACCAGGTTTTGAAGTGGCGGCGTCTTCCATCTCGTGATCGTCCATACGCCGAGGTATCGAAGTAGCAATACCGCTGCGATGCAAGTCAGTCGGTTGATTCATGAGTCGACCAAAAATAAGTTCATGTGGAACAGAAAAACTCAAGTGACATCATTACCCTGAGATAGTGGGGATCACCACCTTCATCTTCGGCAAGACCTTGGCCGGCTTCGACGGCGCCACCCTAGATTGCTTCGGAGCTTTCTCGGTCGGCACCGGAGAAGTGGTTCGAGGGCGCTTGGTCGATCGAGCGACGATTCGACCCCCTTATCACGCTCGGTTGCAGGGTCATGGATGAGCTTCGAGCGTCTTTCCGAGCGAGGCGGTGCAATTTCCTCCTCCTCCTCCTCTTCTTCCTCCTCACCAGAGTCATCACCTTCATCATCAGCAGCAGCATCCGAGTCCCACTCCTCCTGGCTTTCGCCCCCACTTCCTTCCTCCTCCTCAGTCGGCGTCTGTGCTCCATTGGGCATCGAGTATAGTTCGGTGGTGGCCTGACAGACAACAAAACAGAGATTAATCAACCAATTTGCAGCAAAAAGCAAAATAAGTATAGCAAGATTACAATTGAAGATAAAGTGGGCATACCGTGTCCGGAGTGTAGGAATGGTCGAGTGGCGGAATCCTCCTGGCTCCTCGAGGGTTGTCTTTATTCCCGTGACCATGCCATCCACCTCTCCGGTGTGGCGTCGCCGATTTATTCGGATGGACCCGAGTTTCATCCTCGGTTCCTGATCTGACCACATAGGATGGCCTCGATCTTGAAGTGGTTGGATGCGCCGCCTAAGGAAGACCTCCGGAAGGTCCATACCGTCACTCCTTCCCTAACTATTTGGACTACACGCTCCATCAACATCTTCACTTGGGCTTTCTCCTCGGGAAGCACCTTCAGAGAAGAGGGCTTGTTCACTCGGTCCATGGAAAATGGAGGGAGACCAGTCGACTGCCCCGGCGTCGGCTCGTATTGGCAGTAAAACCAAGTCGACTGCCATCCTCTGACCGACTCAGGAAGAGTCATGGCCGGAAAGGTACTCTTGCTCCTCATCTGAATCCCAAGACCCCCACACATCTGGATAACCTTAGTCCTATCGTCGTCCGGACTCGCCTTTTTCACTGTCTGTGAGCGGCAAGTGAATATGTGCTTGAAGAGACCCCAGTGTGGTCGACAACCCAGGAAGTTCTCGCACATGGACACGAAGGCGGCAAGGTAGGCAATAGAATTTGGATTGAAGTGGTGGAGTTGCGCCCCAAAGAAATTCAAGAACCCACGAAAGAAAACACTCGGAGGCAGGGAGAACCCACGGTCTACGTGAGTAGCCAGAAGAACGCACTCACCCTCCTGTGGTTGCAGTTGCCACTCATTCCCCGGGAGCCTCGCAGCTCCGTGAGGGATCAAGCCCTCGTTGGCCATCTCATTGAGATCCTTCTCGGTGATGGTCGAGCGGATCCAATCCCCTTGGACCCAACCTTGCGTAGGCGGGACCTTGACGAGATCCGCCCGACCGTCGCTCTCCCTTTCGCCTTCCCTGTTGCCGTCACCTTCTTCGCGCGCTCCAGAGCCGCCGTCTTCTCCTTCACCATTGTTGCCGACGAAGCGCGCGAGGGGTGGATGGGCGGAAGCGAGGGCAGGCACTACGAGCGGAGATGGAGGGGGCAGAAGGAGAAATGGGGAAGTACTGTTCAAAAACTCTCGCCGGGCGCACTTTATAAGGACGCTTCTGAGTGGATGACAAGTGGGCCCAGGCGATCCTATCACATCCCGAAACAGTCGCGCGTACGCGATACGTGGCGAAAAAGGCGGCGCGGAAATTGAGGCGTCTATGCCCTATCACATCCGAGCGCCGCGGTCCGCCCCGCTTCACGTGCTTCCCAAAATTCGGATCCCACGAAATCCGCTAACAGCAGATCAATCTGTTAGACGAGAGATTTCCTACAATCCGTCGCTCGGAAGTTTACTAAGTTCAAAAGTTCACTCGACGGGAGAGAAGAATGGATCAAGGCGACTGAAAGAAAAGTTGCTGTTATCAAGAAAAAGATTATTGGTCCAAGATGATACATGTTCAGAACACAAAAGCAAGTCGGAAATATCATCAACTCCTTCCTCACTCAAACCTCGATCCATTCGGGGGCTAATGATGAAGTCATGTACCTAGGGTAGGGTCATAGACCTGTCCTAAGTACCCTTCCCAAGGACACCCTCAGAAGAAACTGCATTCCAGTCGACCAAGAGGGACTTCACTCGACGAACTCGAAGGACTCGACTATGAAGACTCACTCGACCACCAGGAGATCAAGAGCCACTCTGCATCCAAACGGTCTGTAATTAAGTAGTCTTTATGGCATTTAGGACACTTTATGTAGGGCGTTACCAGTAACGCTCAACCTTAATGTACTTTAAACCCTGCATTACTGAGGACCGGAGGCTGGCAGACACTATATAAGCCACCCCCATCCTTAGTGTAAAGGGTTCGCACCCTTGTAACCTATACACTCGTAATCCAGTCGACCGCCTCTGGGCTCCGAGACGTAGGGCTGTTACTTCCTCCGAGAAGGGCCTGAACTCGTACATCCCTTGTGTTTACAACTGCTCCATAGCTAGGATCTTGCCTCTCCATACCTACCCCCCATTCTACTATCAGACTTAGAACCACGACACTGCCGGACCCGCATGTCAACTAGCTACAATCGTCGCCCCATTTTGCTGGAACCAGCGAGCAAATTTGTTGCAACCGACCGACGTCGGAGCTGGAACCAGCAACTTGTTTTACTACAACCGGCGAATCCCATGCTGGAACCAACATTTGGTTTTGATACATCGACTGGAGTTGTTTCCCGGCGACGGCGATGGAGTCCTGATTTGTTGCAACTGGCAATCGAAAAAACTTCTGCTGGCAAGGCTTTTTGGTACAATGAAAGCTGCATCCAGGGAAGGAGAGGCTGCAACGGGTGCGTGATTGTGCCGTTGCAATGCACGACGATGCTATGATGGCAAGTGGTGCCGACGAGGCTGCAAGTGGTGATCCGGGGGGGGGGGAGTGTATGCGGCTAACTGCGGCCGCAACACTGGGCGTTAGCACGGGGAAGAAGGAAGAGGGTGGAGAAGGCAGGGGAATGACAATGCAGTTTTTTTAGCTGCACGACCAGATCCAGCTTATAAAAATGGCTGAATCGGACTATCGCGCGGCGCCCGACCGAAATTTGGGCTAGTTGGCCGTAGGGCTGCAAGAAAAACTCGAGGCTCGTGAGCCATTCAAGATCGACTTGTTTCTTTGGCTTGATTCAAGACCGAATCGAAAAGAAACGAGCTGAGTTTAAACACTTTATGTAGCTCGACCGAGAAACGAGCCGATCTTGAGCTAATATTGGTTCGCTTGATTTTAGCTCGATATCTCGACAAAATATCATTATGTTAAATTCATGCCATCCATTAGATGTAAATAAGATAAATTGTTACCATATATGTTGTCCATGATTTTCTTCCATTTTATTTATGAGCAAACATGGAAGCTTAGTTAAGTGCAGAGAAGATTTAGACCTAATTATGGAACGTGGTCGATTACGTGTTAAATATGGTTTTGTTTTTGGTGAAAGTTTCCAGCGTATGCACCTTTGTTTTCTTGTTTTTGGTCCATGAAGACCACCATCTATTGCTAGTTCGCCCAAGAGATCAAGATGGGTTCTCCCGAGCACTGCTCGACGAGGTGGCCATATAAATTTGTGTCGTGTTGTGTCCTTATCTAGTTGGAATAATCTTCATAGACTTATAATTTTTATCATCTCATTTAGCTCGAAACTAACTCGAGGTCGACTCAAGATCGTTACAAGTTGAGCACAATTCATTTTCTACAGCTTAATCTTGAGCTTTACTCAGTTTGATCTCGTTTCAATTTTAATATGAGTTGAGATGAGCGAACTCCAACTCATTCGAATTCGACTGGTTTGCAGCCCTTGTCAGCCCCCTAGCGTCGCCCTTGCGGTTTAATTCTCCCGGCAATTTCTCCCCCTAATTCTCCGCTAGCGGTTCTGTTTCACCACCCCTCTCCCCCGATAAACCCACTCGTGCTTTCCATGAGTTACAACCCACTCCCTGGGTAAAATCAGTGCTTCCATACAGCCCCTAGGCAGTGAAGCCCCGTCACCGAACCTTTTTCTGTAAAGCCCCTGAAATAAGTCGACTTCCAGGGCCACGCGCCTGCTGCCTCCACCTTTCCAGACCGGAGAATTCAACCCTAATGCCGCTGCCGCCGCAGGTCTGAGGTCAGCGAATATGGGTGGTGTGACGTCATCGGTGGCCGCTAAGTTCGCCTTCTTCCCGCCCGACCCACCGTCTTACGGCGTGGTGGACGAGGAGCCGCTTCCGCCGGGCGTGGCTCCGGCGGGGAGTGACGCTGCAGCGCTTTCTAGGAGGGTGTTGATGACGGGGGTTCTGTGGAGAGAGGGGGTGGAGGCACGTCGCCTCCGGACGCGGCGGGGCACGGAGATCATTGCCATGTATGTAGGGTGTCCTAAGGCGAGTCTCACCGTGCTGTACTCGCACGGCAATGCCGCCGACCTCGGCAAGATGTATGAGCTCTTCATAGAGTTCAGCGCTCGCCTCCACGTCAACATCATGGGGTAAGTGTTCGTGTCTTCACTTGGCCCATTTATCTCATCTTGATTTGCATTAGTTGAGGGAGCAAGAATCTTCAGTGATTGGGTCATCTTAGGAGCAAATGGTTAGATTCTGACTTGATGCGTGAGTGGTCGTGCACGCTAAAAGTAGTGCCTTGGGAATTTATCAGAAAAAAAACTACTCCCTCCGTCCCACAATAAAAGATGTCTCCCTATTTTAGCTTGAAAAACGATCTTATATTGTGGGACGGAGGGAGTAGTTTGTTGTTTCTGTTTTTTTTTTCGTTTATAGAAAGTACTCGGTATTATATTTGGTTGACGAAATAATTGTGTTGTGGCCGGTGGCTATAATGGCCATGACCTACATATATTAAATTACATTTCTATCGAAGATTTCATTTTATTTACAGAAACCTAGGTACTTGTCCGTGAGTTGCAACGGGGCTATAACGACCGTGATCAATAAGGCTCGACAAGAACATCAAGACCCTTTGTCACGACCGGATGAGTGGATCTGGGGAATTTTGGGGATGAACACGCGCTAGGGTTTCGATCTGGAACTGAGGATATTGAATATGCTATAGAATATACCTCTCAGAGGAATGTTTAGGTATACATTGTTTAGAGATAAGTCTCAGAATGATTCCATGCTTACACGTGCTCTGCACAGGCTCTTATATAGTCATGACACTAGCTAAACGGGAAACAGTAACAAGCAACCGGGTGAAACGGTACAATGACAGGTGAGCGATGCGAGCCGTCTGATCTTCCAAAATCTGAAGCGTCCCAGCCGCATGATAACTGAATCTTCAGAATAGATAACTGAACTGCACTCTGCACCTGACAATGCCCCTCCGAAGAAACGAACTTGTCCTCAAGGATTACTCAACGCCCATGACGCCAGCCTTCGACTGTTTGTTTGAAAAATGCAGGGAATGTGTGCTTAATAAAATCCGCATCTTCCCAAGTGGAGTCGTCCGGAGGAAGATTTTCCCATTGTACCAGCCATTGAACCACAGGTAGGTTGTTTCTTGGAATCTGGCGTGTCTGTAACACCAGCACCGGTTCTTGTTTGATGCTACCCTCATCGGTCACCAACGGTAAATCTGCACAAGGAACTACATTGGGACCAATATGCCCCTTGAGCTGTCTGACATGAAAAACTGGATGGATCTTGGTCCCAGCTGGAAGCAGAAGGTGATAAGCAACATTTCCCACTTTGTGCAGCACTCAAAAAGGGCCATAGAACTTGCTTTGGAGTTTAATATGAGATTTAACTCCAAAAGCATTTAAACGATACGCTTGCATCTTTAGATAGACCATGTCACCCTCCTGAAAAACTCGTTCAGTACGTTTTCTGTCAGCAAACTTTTTCATCCGCTCTTGTGCTTTCTGCAAGTTGCTTCTCAGATTAGACAACAGTTGTTGTCTGTCAGTTAACAGTTCCTTGGCCTCATTATCATGTATGACATATTCACTGATTTGTGGAGGTGGATAACCATAAAGAGCTTCAAATGGTGTCTTTTTGCAGAGAAGAATGAAAGCAACTGTTGTACCAGTATTCTGCCATTAGTAGGTGTTTCACCCACTGAGTTGGATGAGATGATGTTATAAACATCTTAAGTAGTTTTCAATGCATTGGTTGACCCTCCCTGTCTGGCCATCTGATTGAGGGTGATAAGCAGAACTATATCTGAGTTCAATTTTCAGTGCAGAGAAAATGTCTTTCCAGAGTTGACTAGTAAAGATTCTGTCCCTATCAGATACTATGGCAATAGGAGGACCATGCAGTTTAATGATGTTATCAATGAATACCTGAGCCACTGTCTTGACAATGAAAGGGTGTGATAGAGGAAGGAAATGTGCATACTTTGTTAATCTGTCCACAACAACAAAGATTACTTCCTTCCCTTGTGACTTTGGCAATCCTTCAATAAAGTCCATGCTCAAGTGTGTTGATCAGGCCCATACATGCACATGTGCAAGCGGAGCCGCTGCACAGGGCCCCAATTTTGTATAAGTACTGCATATATCAGTACTCATCAGGCGATTATAGCCTAAGGAAATCAGGGGATTAAAGACTGAAACATTAAACTGCAAAGAGGAAAAAAAAAGGCTGCCAACATCTCATATAGTAGATGCTACTGCTGATGGTAATGTTGACAACATTTATGTTGAGAATAAATGCGATAGACTTGTAGCTCAAAGTTCTGAGAATTTTCTTTTGGTATGATTTAGTTCTTTGAGAAATTCGTACTATTAATAAAAAATATTTTTAATGGCCTAATTGATATTCTTATACATGGGTCCTAGATTGTGACTTCGCTCCGGGCCCTGAATTGCTGGGGTACGGCCCTGGTGTTGGTACTGCTTCAGTGCTGATTATTGTAGGTGCAGCAGTACTGTCTTCTGTAGGTTCAGCAACAGAAATATCTGTACTTTTCTTAGGCTTGTCCCTTGTATTTTTTATCAGGTACAATGCAAAACCAGGTGCCCCCTTAAGAATGAGTTTGTTCATTTCCTTCTCATCCACCTCAATAGCATTGGCAAGAGTGTCACAGGCAGGAATAGTGACAGGTAGTTGTCTGTCCTTATAAACAGTGATTGATCTTTGTATGTGATCAAAAGATGTAGGGCTATGTTTAGCTAACCAATCACATCCCAAAACTACATCATGACCAGGAATTTCCAGGATTCTGAAAGTTTGAAGAAAATTTTGTTTTGCTGCAGTAAAATATGTGTTTGGGATATAAGCTCCAGACCATAACTTGCCCCCACCAGCTACTGCTACTGATCTGCTTTTGTCCTTCAAAATGGTGCAAGAAGTTTTGGGAGCAAATTGGAGGTTCATGAAAGTAGAATTACTTCCAGAATCCACAAGAGCAACAGCCTGTTTTCCTCCAACTTGAATCAGGCTAGAAATAGTATTAACACTATCAGGGTCCATTGCTTGAGCAGATATTCTCATGCATTTGTCTTGTGCGGCAGGTGCATTCTCTTGTTCCTCTTCTGACCCAGAGTCCTGTTCTTCACCTTGATCTGTTGGTTCTTCCCCTGTTAACATGTTTATAACAGGGGCTTGTTTGCAGTTGTGCCCATGAACCAGTTATCACCACATTCCAACACTTTCGAGGCTCTCTTGCCTTCTGTGCTGTTGCAGGTAGTTTTTGTTCAGGCAACATTGTTTCAAACCCTGGAGTTTTGAAAGAGTTGTAGTTATTCTTCTGAAAACTACTTTGGAAGTTTGATTGCTTTGGAGGAAGAGACTGCTCCATATCTACAGCTAGCCAATATGCTTCAGTTAATATGGGAGGTCTTAAAGGTCTGAGCTGAAATTTGATGTGATCTCATGCCATTGACATAGCATTTTATAAACCACTGTTCAGATAATGAAGGGTTTTCTTCTTGCATTTTTGCCATCAAGGACTCAAACTGGTCTGTATATTCAGATATAGACATATTTCCTTGCTTGAAAGCATTAAATTTATCAGCTAGATCATAGGAGCTTGTAGGAGAGAACCTCTTGAGCACTTCATCACAGAATTGTGACCAAGTAGGGTGTTTCTTCAGTAGACCTGATCTCCTCAACCATACATCAGCTCTGTCAACGAAATAAAGTTGTGCAAGTGACACTTTATAATCACTAGGTGCACCAGACATTTGAAAATACTTCTCACACTGTCTGATCCATCCACCAGGGCTGCCCCCATCAAATCTAGGAAATTCCATTCTAGGGCCCTTGGTTATGTTTTTGAGAAATTGTGTTCTCATTTCCTTTTAATAATTCTTGTAGTACTCATCCCAAATCACATTTACTTCTGATGAATTTGCCAGGGGAAAAGCTGTGGTTCAGGCAGTTTTCGTTTGAGCAGTAGGACTTGCAGCTTCAGACTGAACCTCCTGAGGATTAGTCCTGTTAAAACCAGGAGGGCCTGATTTCTGTCCCACCTGAATAGGTGGCAGTCTTGCAGCATTGAGGAGAGTAAACTGTCTAGTTTTCTCTTGTTCCAACAAAAGACGCTTCCTCAATTCTTCAGTTAGTGGTCTTGTAGCTGGATCTGTTGCCTCCTTTAGTTGTTCTGACGATTGTTGGTTTGCAACAGGCTGTTCCACTCTGGTAACTGGTTGATCCGTGGGTCTTGGAATTTGCTGAGCTGAGCCTGAAACCCCTTGAGTGCCAAGTGTCTTGAGCACATCTGTAATGGTAGATAGTTGCTCACTGAGAAAAAACTGCTGTCTGCACTGTGGACAAGACTGTATTCATTTCTTCATACTTGGAGTTTGAGATCTGAACTTCCTTCCTCAGCAAATCAACTTCATCACGCAAACCTGTGATCTCCTCACGATTTGCCAGCACATCTTCTTTGAGATGAAGCAATTCAGCGAGCTCTGCGTCGTCGATACTCTGCTTCGATCGCCCCATGATCTAATTCAGTGGAGAGGAATTTTACTACCGCAACAAGGCAGCAACCAGAACCACTTACTAGATCCTGCTGTCTTCCCCCAATCATATCTTGGTCTCCCCCTATCGACCTCCAAATTAAACCTGTCTGCGTTTTTCTTTATTATCGATAAGGTGGATCGTCGACTCGCTGGCTGGCGTGGTCTCATGCTGTCTCTGGCGGGTTGGGCAATCCTGGTTCGCGCGGCTCTTCGTTCCTTGCCTATCTATGCTATGAGCGCGCTTCTGCTGCCATCCGGGACGCTTCTGGAGCTTGACAAGCGATGTCGCGCGTTTTTCTGGTCTGGGCAGGATTCTATCACTGGCGGGCAATGTAAAGTGGCTTGGGACCTCCTGTGCGCTCCATTCTCTAACGGGGGTCTAGGATTCTCTTCTCTGAGGCACATGAACATGTGCCTCCTCCTTAAACATCTCTCTAATCTTCATGATCACGGACACCCATTGGCTCCTACTTACCTAGTCAACAAGTACGGATGGTCCACGCCTCGTGATCTCAGTCCATGCAATAATTCTGCCACTCCGGTTTGGCGCGACATTCTCAAGGGCCTTGACTTCTTCTGCTCTATCACCACTGTCAGGATCGGCAATGGCACTACCACCTCCTTTTGGCACGACCTTTGGCTTCCCTCCCACCAAATTACCTTGGCTGGCCAATTCCCGGCGATATATTCTCACTCCAATAGACAGTATGTTTCTGTGGTTAGGGCTCTAGCTTCCCCGGAGTTGAACCTTGATCTGGCACCTAGATTATCCCATGTGGCGGAACTCGAACTGTTTGCTCTGCGTGCTATCATGGCCACGATTAACTTGAATTCGCAGGTTGCAGACCTCAGAATCTGCAGGCAGGGGGAAAAGCCGCTGACAACTAAATTGGCTTACAAGGCAATCTGGCTGGACAGCCCGGTCGACCCTCTGGCTAGGGCTGTATGGAAGAACTTTGCACCAAACAAATGTCGGATTTTTATTTGGCTTGCTAACAAAGACCGCGCCTACACCAATGAACGGAGACTTCGGAGATCTATTGCTTCTTTGGATGCTTGCCCTTTCTGCGGAGCAACCGAGAGCATCGCTCACCTCCTCCTCTGCTGCAACTATCTGCTGCCTCTTTGGGACGGCCTTGACAGTCTCTTCGAATGAAGGCCGGAAAGTCTGGGCGAGGTTTGGTCTGGGGCTCTTTCCAATAAGGTTCGCTCCACCGTGATCATTGCTCTCCTATGGAATACCTGGAAGCGATGCAACGCAAAAGTGTTCAAAAATGAAACTCTTGGTGTCCACCACATTGCTCAAAACAGCTGCTGACGATCTGATGCTCTGGTCCCACCGATGCAAAAATGCTGATAAACAATCCCTGCTGAGAGATTGGGGAACTATGTTGTCTCATTTAGCTGCGAGATTATAGACCTCGTGTAATTTACTTCTTTACTTCTTTTCTTCTTTTCATCTCCCCCCAAACCTCCTGTAACTCTGATCTGCCCCTGTACTTTGTTATGTTTCCGTAATATAAGGTTCAGGCCGGCGTAAGCCCGCCGTTGACGCGTCAAAAAAAAAGGATCCTGCTGCCGCCACAGAAATCCGCCTCCAAATCAGCACCACCCGGGCACGTACCTGGAATTTCACCACTAGAACAGTGTGTTTTGGCAACCAGTACAGCCGTCCGAGCTGCCGACGAATTTGTTCCACCGCCTGCGCCGCCTTCACTGCCGCCGAACGACACCAACGCCTCTAAATCAGGGTGGGAATGGGAGGGGAAAAATTTCAGCACTGCGCCTTGCGATCACGCGGCCGAGAGAACGTATGGCTCATGATACCAATTGTCACGACCAGACAAGTGGATCTGGGGAATTTTGGGGATGAACACGCGCTAGGGTTTCGATCTTGAACTGAGGATATTGAATATGCTATAGAATATACCTCTCGGAGGAATGTTTAGGTATACATTGTTTAGAGATATAAGTCTCATAATGGTTCCATGCTTACACGCGCTCTGCGCAGGCTCTTATATAGCCATGACACTAGCTAAACGGGAAACAGTAACAAGCAACCGGGTGGAACGGTACAGTGATAGGCGAGCGATACGAGCCGTCCGATCTTCCTAACTCTGAAGCGTCCCAGCCGCATGATAACTGAATCTTCAGAATAGATAACTGAACTACACTCTGCACCTGACACCCTTTGGCCTGAAGCGTCTAACACTTCCTTTTTTTTAACTCATTCAGTTTATCTTTTCCGAAAGATACATGGTATAACTCTGTTCTTGTGTTGGACTGGGACATGGCAGGAGTGTCGGCGGGTTCAACACACATAACAAACTCAGTTAAGGCTATTAGTCTTCACCATGAGCAGCCTGCATCTGATGACAAATTAAAACAACATGAGTCATCTAAAAAACCGTGGGCTAATACTATGATGAGAACGTATTCAGTGCACCAGAGCTTCTGGTGCAACCATCTTTAGAACTTCAAAAGAGCTCAACAAAAAAAATAGAGTGCATAGACACAGTGACAACATAAAATTGTACTAAATCCAAATTTGAAACATAACTTGTGAAACAAAGATCATCTGAAAAGAAAAAAAACAAAGATGACAAATACACTATCAATTGAGATAATGGGCCAATTCACACCCCAATTTAGAGTAGCAACTATTCACTAAGAGATTTATCCTTTTAGAGTTCTTGAGTTGTGTTTTAAGTTTTGAATTGAAACTCTATAGCATGGTCGGTGTATATTGTGCCCACACGTTGTTTCTTTTTCCACATAATGTTTTATGACTTCTGGATGAGTGCACTGAGACTGGGTACACCTGGAACACCACAGGTTTGGGTGCATTGGATACTCTCACAATACAGGGTATGAAGGCATGCATTAGTAATCTACAAGTTAATAATCACTCAAATTGATGGAACTATAATATTTTGGGTTCGTATTACTAGATCAAGCTAAGTCAAGATATTTACCGAAAAAGGCTTCTGCCCCGCTTTATATATAAAGCAATGATCACCAACATCCCGATACAAATGCACGCCACCACAACAAAAACACACACCCAAGCATGATCCACAAGCGTTGAGCGCAACAACACCACCCCTATCTACAAAGAGATGAAGCCGCATATGACAATCCATGGGCTCCAAGATGGCGCCTTCAGGAAGGATACGACACCGGAGCGCCGCCACCGCCTGATCCGAGGATCAGAGTTTCCCTTGGAGCAACACGATGAGCGATGAGAGCCGCGACGACGCCTTCAAGAAGGGAACGAGCTTCGCCGCCGCCGGTCTGTCCGAAGAAAGAACAGGTTTTCGCCCCGACCAATACTCACCGCCACCGAACGCCACACCCCGGCTGCTACGCCGCCCGCCCTCACGGCCATGGCCACTGGGCAGCACCAAGTCGTGGACTCTGCCCAAAAGCACCGCGCTACCACCACCAGGGCCGCCACCCCGGCATCCAAGACCTAGGGACCACCTGACCCGAGACCCGTCGCTACCCCAACCGAAGAGACGAGCGGAAAGGCCCCGCCTTTCGCACCCCCGGATGGTCCCCAGCGCCGAAACCCAATAGTCCTCCATCGTCCTGTCCTGCAGCCCCGAGCGCGAGACGAGCTCGATCCTGCCGTCGGGCGCGAGACAAGCTCGGGCCTGCTGCTAGGCGCGAGACGAGCTCGGTCCTGCAGCCCCGGGCGTGAGACGAGCGATGGACCGCAGCTGGGAGAGGGCCAACCCTTGTACTGAAGTATTGCTCGGACGAGGAGGAGATGGAGCGAAGGTCGAAGCGGGCCGACTGCAAACGAGCCGACGCCGGAGAAAAGCCGGCCGTCGCCGGAGAAAAGCAGCCGACCAGGCGGAGCAGCGATCGGGAAGGAGCAACTGGCGGATCCAGCAACGGGCGTTGACCAGCGGGAGTGGCAGAATCTGGCGGTATTGGGCGAGATGCGGCGAATACCGGCAGCCGGCGGCGCGAGCAGTAGCGGCAGACTTCACGGTGTGATCGATGAGCACATGGAGTCTTGACTTGAGCCCACGGGACTTGTAATCAGGAACGGGTGTGTGTAGAGTGCAGAATTCTCTAGCAAATCAGTCAACGGAGGTTGACTAGTGGGCGAAAGATCGAATTGGGAGCCGTGCGGCACGCAGGATTGGAGTGCGTCAGGCCAGAACGGAGAGGTGAGACGTGCAAAGAGACGACCGGCAAAGAGACGACGGTGGCGCGAAGAGAGGATCGAGCACGAGTTGCGGCGTGCGGAAAGAAAAAACCTAAGGCTCTGATACCATGTTAGGAATATGCAACATGTATTACTGAGAGGCCAAAGCCAGCATATATACACATACATGAGGATGCCAAAAGGCTACAAGAGGATGCCAAGAGACTAGAATGTAAAAGGTCAAAAGACATCACTAATATAACTCTAACAGCCACCACCATGTGCCGGACCCCCGCGCGCCGCCACCCACGTCCGGAGCAACAGCCACGCCATGCCGCTGCCCCACCCGCGCCGCCCACCCGCGCCGCCCACCCGGATCCCAGTGCCAGATCCAAGACGGACGCGCCGCCACCCGCCTCGCAGCCGCGCAATCCTTAGACATTAGAAACTCAAGATGGGCTTTGATTATACACAAAATCGATGGAGTTATAATATTGGGTTTGTGTTTTATCATGAAAAGACATCTCAATCTTAATTTATTTAGTTTTACGAAGGGGCGTGTATTATACCATTATTATGTAGGAATAAAACTTTATATCTGAAAAGACATATTTTATTTACGGCGCCATAACAGACCGTAAAGACTAATTATACATTTATTAGTGTTGCTAGTATAAGCATATTGTCAATAGAGCAATGCTATTCATACATACGGGTTTTACAAAAAGTTTACATATTAGTCAAATCTGGAAACGGTTAGCTAAAATCATGGGGGGTGGTTATGATCCAAATGAACTAGTACATAGAGTTCTTTTAGTAACTTGCACGTAGGAATAGGATTTTCGTTGTCAATATCCAAAAGAACTGGGGCGAAGCGCGGGCTATAATACTAGTTTCTTATGAAGCTAATACCAGCTAGCCATTTATTGCTTATTTCTCCGTGTGCTCCTAAGCGGCTGTCTCATTCAAGGAATTAGTAAAACCTCTGCCTTTTCATTTTGTGCTAAAATCCCACTGCAATGCGCAGTTATCTTCTAGTGTAACTACAATTAAAAGCAAAATACTGAGCCAACATATAAGGTCAGTGTGCCCAGTTATTGTTACTCCCGAATTAGGGCACACGATTACATCAAAATACCAAAATTGATGGAAAGCCAACAATTTCGGTTTCTAGCAAATGTGCACTCTGGCTCTTCACCAAATTGAAATTGGTTTGGACAATCTTCCCACCCACAGTGTTTATTCTGATGCCATCTGAGCTGAAATTATACGTGATACTGACTTAAAATGCCTTCAGTTGCAGTTTTCCTGATTTCACCCTGAACACAAGTATTTCACCTATCTAAGTTGCATATCCTCTTAATTTATAATAATGGATGAATGCCTAATGTAGGATAAATAGTCCAATAGGGGTGATGTGCAGTCTGCATGATACATTCAAGATTTTGGTTGGATTAATTAGTACAAAAACCGACCCTTTTGCAGTAAATTTTCATCGGTCAGAGGTTTGCAGCTTATAACAGACTAAAGCTGGCTGCGTAAAATTTGAACTGATGTTCAAAGACTGTTACTCTGCCTTTTATGTTAGCCTGACATGTTGACCAGTGAATTGGGTCCCCATTTTGTAAATGGCTTTATCGTCGCATGGCATATACAACTTCACCTCTGTGAAGATTTAGTCATTCTAGGTAAGCTACTTAAATAATGCTCCAATGCTACAAGCCTACGTTCTCCTTGATGCCTTAGCAAGCCTTGTATTATTCTCCAGTTTACAACTTTTAATGGTAACATTGATCATTGATGTATCAACACCTCATTTTGGTGCCTTGATAATAATTTGCTCAATTTTCTCAGGTATGATTATTCTGGTTATGGACGGTCATCAGGCAAGGTTAATAATACTTTCTGCTCTTTCTTGAAACTAATGCTCTATCATGCCGCTAGAGGAGCAATACATGCTTATACTAGAGTAGTTAAAAAAGGTTTTAGGCAGGTGGAAATCATTTAATAGCTTAATATTCTTGTCATGGGAGAGGCCACAAATCTGATTCCCACGTGAGTGCTTCTGTTAAGGGATCCTTTTTTGCATTTGGCTAATTCCATTTGTTTTTATGGAAGATTGTTCCATCCCATGTGTTTATCTCATGGTTAGAAAAATAAACTCTGTTGCGACAATCTTTCTGCGCCTTCCATTTTCAGGCAAGTGAAGCTAATACATTTGCTGACATAGAGTCTGCGTATAAATGCCTTGTGGAGGTTTATGGGACTAGGGAAGAAGACATTGTTCTTTATGGTCAATCTGTCGGTAGTGGCCCCACTGTTGATTTAGCTGCTCACTTGCATCACATAAGAGCAGTTGTTCTGCATAGTCCCATACTTTCTGGCCTGCGTGTCATCTATTCTGTGAAGAAAACATACTGGTTTGACATATATAAGGTTTGCTTCACTAGCTGAACTATCAAGAGAAATACTGAAAGACCTCACATGCTTTGTCTACACTAACAGACATTTGCTTTATTACAGAACATCGAGAAAATTCCCCTTGTTAAATGCCCTGTTCTGGTGATTCATGTAAGTTTGGAATTAAATACATCACACGTTGTAGTGATATCTGATATGCTCCTTGTGTAATCCGTGCATAGCTTCAGATAAACCTGGTGGCCTGTTTCCCTTTCTTCTCAGGGTACAAGTGACGATGTTGTTGATTTTTCCCATGGAAAGCGGATATGGGAGCTGAGCCAACAGAAGTATGAGCCTCTGTGGATCGAGGGAGGCGACCACTGTAACTTGGAGACCTTCCCAGTGTACATAAGGCATCTGAAGAAGTTTCTGTCGGCTGTAGAGAAGTTGCCTGCTGGAAAAGAAGCAGCACCTGAGAGTGAGAAGTTGCTAGCTGGAAATGAAAAACCTTCAGATAGCGTCGCTCTTTCTGAGGCGCATTTGATGACCTCGCAGAGGTTAGAGCCATCGAGGAAGAGCTCAAGGCATGAGCAGCCTCCTAGGCTGAGCACTGAACGTGTAGATAAACACCGTCGAAGTACAGACGTCAGGGAAAAGACAAGGTCCATCACACATAAGGAGAGATCAAGGAGAAGCGTCGATACATTTGACAGGACAAGAGATGAAAATGAACAGACAGACAAACCAAGGAAAAGCATTGACAGGTTGGTCCTCCCTCAGCCTCCTCTCTTGCACCATCATGCAGAGTACTCGATCAGCATAGACTATGTAACAATCATTTTTTGAGGTCAAATCAAATTTTGTATGATTCACATTTTTTTGCATTGACCTTTGGGAATCTTTGGCAGGCTTGGCGAGATGATTAGATCAATGGGCCTCTGCAATGTTGATTGCTTCAAAGAGCCTTCTCGAGAAACCGAGGCTTGCTGAGTCAGTGAGTGGTTTTTCATATGTAGTTATAGAATCGTTTTGTTTCTCTTTGCAGCGGCAGAGTCAACAATGGTTTGTGTGCTCTTGCTGATGAAAATTGTAAAATTGTCCACGAACAGCAAAGATAAATATAGTGCAACTCCTTGAATTGAGCTTTATTCTATCTTGTAAATACTACATCTGTGTTTCTTGAAACGAAGTATACCACATTTTCCTACTACTTTCCCGTCGTCCTGCAAATACCAGGTTGAGCTTAGTAGGTGCCACTACGACGCAGAAATGCGTTAAGGACAAATCCACCATTCAATCAAAGTCTAAGGGCCCAAATCAACTGCTACAGTGCTTCTGTGTATTAGTGCAGATCATCAGGATCCCTCTTAGGCGGCATCAGTATACAGATTGGGCAATCCTCTGCTTTGCAAACGCCAACATATCTGCCAAAAAAAATTATCTTTTCATCTTTTTATCATTTACCTACTCGAATACGAGCAGGAATTAGGCTTGGGGATACTGATACGTCTCCGTTGTATTTATAATTTTTGATTGTTTCATGCCAATATTTTACAACTTCTTTATATTTTTTACAATATTTTATATTATTTTTTGGACTAACATATTGATCCAGTGTCTAGTGTTAGTTCCTATTTGTTGCATATTTTTTGTTTCGTGAAATATCCATATTATCAAATGAAGTCCAAACGCGATAAAAATTTATAGAGATTTATTTTGAAATATATGTGATTTTTGGGAAAAAGAATCAAAGCGAGATGATGCCTGAGAGGCCCACAAGCTCGAGGGGCGTGCCCCCCTACCCCAGGTGCACCCGGCAGGCTTGTGGAGCCCCTGTAAGGCGGTAGGTGCCTTTCTTTCGCCACAAGAAAGATAAAATCTGGAAGAAAACTGTATCAAAATTTCAGCCCAATCGGAGTCATGGATCCTCAAGAATTTAAGAAACGGCGAAGGGCCAGAAAACAGGAATGCGGTCTCTCTTGGAGGGGCTTTCGCCCCTCCGCCGCCATGCCGGCCATGGACCAAAGGGGGAACTCTCCTCCCATCTAGGGGGGAGGCCACGAAAGAAGGAAGGGCTCCCTCCCCCTCTCTCCGAGTGGCGCTGGAGTGCCGCCGGGGAAACCATCTAGACTTTGATCTACACCAACAACTTCGATGTCGTCATCACCAACTCTCTCCCCCTCTATGCAGCGTGTAACACCTCTTCTCCCCGTTGTAATCTCTGCTTAAACATAGTGCTTAACGCTATATATTATTTCCCAACGATGTTTGGCTATCCTATGATGTTTGAGTAGATTCGTTTTGTCCTGTGGGTTGATTGATGATCGTGATTGGTTTGAGTTGTATGTTTTATTCTCGTGCTGTCCTATGGTGCCCCCTGTTTCATTTTGGGGTTGTTGCATATGGTTGTAAAGAGGACTTGTTACTTAATGCTATGGTTGGGTTTACCTTAATGATCTTTAGTAGTTGCGGATGCTTGCTAGAGTTCCAATCATAAGTGCATATGATCCAAGTACAGAAAGTATGTAGCACATGCCTCTCCCTCATATAAAATTGTGATAATGATTACCGGTCCAGTTATCTATTGCCTATGGAAAAATCCTTCTCTTGTGTTACAAAAATCTTTCTACTAAACAACTAAATTTTATTGTCTTGCAAATTACTCATAGTTTTATTCTCGCTAGGTACATCTAGTTTTATCCTTGCAAACTTACCCTTTCACCTACAAAATAGTTTCATACTTGTTCTAGGTAAAGCGAACGTTAAGTGTTAAGTGTGCGTAGATTGGTATCAGTGGTCGATATAACTTGAAGGGAATATAAATCCTACCTTTAGTTCCTCGTTGGGTTCGACACTCTTATTTATCAAAAAAGCAACAATTGATCCCCTACACTTGTGGGTTATTACCCGCTCGCTCGCCAGAGGGACGAGCCGGTCGAACTGGTGCTTCTATTCAGTGATGACCAAAGACTCAGCCAGTCGGGAGCCGGCTTCAGCGTACTCAAGGGACTTCTTGTAGTCGTTGGCGATGGTGATGATGCCCTTGGGACTCGACATCTTCAGCTTCACGTATGCATAGTGGGGCACCGCCGTGAATTTGGCCAGCACGGGCTGACCCAAGAGCGTGTGGTAGGAGCTGCTTAGGTCGACCACCTCGAACCAGGTCGGCTCGTGGTGGAAGTTGCCCTTGGTGCCGAATGAAACGTCCAGCCGGATCGTACCGATAGGGGAGTAGGAGTGCCCTAGCATGATGCCGTGGAACACCGTCCGGCTGGGCTGTAGCTAGTTCTCCTTGATGCCCAGCTTGAGCATGGTGTCACGGTAGATGGCGTGGTCTTGTATCGGGGGTGGCTAATGCCAAGGAGCCCGATGACGTAGGGTGGAAACCCTAGGGCCGATCTTTCACGATTGGAGCGGATCACGAAGAACACGAGGGAAATCACGAGGGGAAACCCGAGAGAAATCACTCAAACCAACAAGATTCGATTACACATGTGCTAGATTCTCGAAACACAAAGAGATACGCGATCCAAATCCAACAAAGGACGATACAAGTGGTGGTAGTTCTTCTCCGTGAGGAGGTCTTGAGGGGTCTTCCCGTGATGGGGTCTTGAATCCGCTTGGGGGATCTTCTCCGAAGAGGCCGTGGACTCCAATGGAGAAGTAACCAAGTGGATGAGCAAAGCTCTATCTCTCAAATGAGCTAATCCTTTGCTAACCCTAGCAAGAGGGAGGAGGAGGAGTATATATAGTCTAGGTGGGCGAAGGGGTACATGGGCCTCGGGCCCTTACACTGTGCGCAGACAGGGGAGGCTGGATGTCCGGGCCTTCATGAAGTGCCGGATGTCCGGGCTGGTCTCGGTGTTTTCTGGATAGACGGGGTCCGGATGTCCGGCGGCTCGGGAAGGGACGGATGTCCAGGCCCTGGGCCGGATGTCCGGGCTGACTTGGTCGATCTGGTTGCTCTCTAGATAGGAGGAGCCGGATTTCCGGGCGTCGGGCCGGATGTCCGGGGCTGGGCCGGATGTCCGGGCCCTGTAGCCTTGGCTGGTGGGCGTTGGCTGAGGTTGAAAGCTCCAGGGGCCGGATGTCTGTGGCTTGGGGCCGGATGTTTGGGTCCTGGGGACTTCTCCGGTTCCTTCTGTCATTCCTCTTCGTCCATGAACTTGGGGACTTGTCCGTCTTCACATTCATCTTCGAGAGGGCCTTCTTGGTACCTGATCATGCACAACATTCCGGACTTAGGTAGTAGCCATGTCTCGAGTGGGTCGAATGGAATATCACTAAGGAGATATGTCACCTTGTTCTCGAGAGCTCTAGCTCGTGCTCGTGTCATTGATCCTCTTGGCACTTGGTGAGACGATGGTAGGTCCATGGGGATGACCATAGGATGCTCCGCATCATCTCCCTCCCTTGGGAAAGATCCGCATCGGACCGAAATCCTCATCACCATGTTAGGGAGAGAGATCTTTGACGTTGAAGATATCGCTCACGGAGTACTTGTCACGTGGGATGTCGATCTTGTAGGTGTTGTTGTTGTAGCGTTTAAGCACCTTGAAGGGTCCATCGGCTTGTGGTAGAAGTTTGGACTTGCGTTCGTTGGGGAAGCGGTCCTTGCGAAGGTGTAGCCAGACAAGATCTCCAATGTTGAATATCATGGGTTGCTTGTTGATGTTGTGCTTGGTCGCGAGTTGTTGTACTTGGTGCTCGATGGTGTGCCTTGTATCTTCATGCATCTTCCTGAGGTAGTTCACTCGGGCACTCGCGTCCATGTTGATGCGCTCTTGTAGTGGTAGAGGAAGAATGTCCAATGGGCACAACGGGTTGAAACCGTAGACGACCTCGAAGGGGGACTTGCTGGTAGTCAAATGTCTTGCACGGTTGTAGGCGTACTCGGTGATGGTTAGGCACTCCTCCCACTCCTTGATGTTCTTCTTTATTAACACACGTTGTAGAGTGGAGAGTGTCCGGTTTGTGACCTCCATTTGGCCGTCGGTTTGAGGATGGCATGCAGAAGAGAACAAGAGCTTGATTCCGAGCTTGGCGCATAGAGTCTTCCAAAAGTAGCTCAAGAAATTGACGTCGCGGTCTGAGACAATAGTCTTGGGCACTCCATGCAGTCGCAAGATTTCCCTACAAAAAAGATTTGCAATACGTGAAGCATCGTCTATCTTGTTGCATGGGATGAAATGAGCCACCTTAGAGAATCGGTCCACAACAATAAACACGGAATCTTTGCCATTTCTAGTTCTAGGCAAACTAAGCACAAAATCCATGCTAATATCTTCCCATGGGTGATATGGAATTGGAAGTGGAATATAGAGACCATGGGATTGAGCTTTTGACTTAGCTTTGCGACATGTTGAGCATCGGTTGGTGAAGCGTGAGATGTCGCAGAACATCTTGGGCCAAAATTAGTTCTTAGAGAGCGTGGCAAATGTCTTGTCGCATCCAAAGTGTCCCATTAGTCCACCTCCATGAGCCTCTTGCAAAAGTAGCAAACGAAGAGAAGACTCGGGGATACATAGTTTGTTAGCTCTCATAAGATAATCATCTTTGAGGTACTATCGTTCCCAAGATGTATGCGTCAAACACTTGGCATAAGGAATAGAAAAGGTAGGATCATGTGCAAACAAGTCTTTTATGTGCTCAAAACCAATGACATTCAATTCAAGTTGGGCAACAAGCATGCATCTATGGGAAAGCGCATCCGCCACAACATTTTCCTTACCTTTTATATACTTGATGACATAAGGAAATGACTTGATGAATTCACTCCACTTAGCATGACTCTTGTTTGGCTTAGTTTGACCCTTAAGATACTTAAGTGTTTCGTGATCGGCGTGGAGAATGAACTCATGAGGACGAAGGTAATACTCCCAAACATGCAATACTCGAACTAAAGCATATAGCTCTTTGTCATAGATGGGGTAATTGGGTTGCGCTCCAGAGAGGTTTTCACTAAAGTAAGCTATGGCACGCTTCTCTTGCATTAACACACCTCCTATGCCATAACCGCTAGCATCGCAATGTATCTCAATTGGTTTATCAAAGTTGGGTAATGCAAGCAAAGGAGCATGTGTAAGCAAATTCTTAAGCTCGTTAAATGCAGTGTCTTGGGATGGTCCCAAAACAAAAGAGGCGTTTTTCTTACTGAAAGCATGCAAAGGTAAAGCAATGGTGCTAAAATCCTTCACAAATCTACAATAAAATCTGGCTAGTCCAAGAAAACTACGCACTCATTGCAATTTTGTGGGTTGGGGCCAAGTTTTAATAGCATTGATCTTAGATTCATCTACATGCACACCCTTAGAAGACACAACGAAACCCAAGAAAACAAGCTTATCAACACCAAAAAGCCATTTGTCCATATTAGCATAAAGGCACTCTTTCCTAAGGGTTTGCAACACGGTTCTAAGATGGGTGACATGATCTTTGAGGGATCTGCTAAATACAAGGATATCGTCAAAGTAGACCACAACAAATACACCAATGTAGGGGCAAAGAGCAAAATGCATGACTCGCATGAAAGTATCGGGTGCTTCGGATAAACCCATTGGCATAACAAGCCATTCATATAAGCCAAATTTGGTCTTAGATGCGGTTTTCCATTCATCACCTTCTTGTATGCGGATTTGGTAATAGCCACTTTTAAGATCAATCTTAGAGAAAATTGCGGGTCCGCTAAGCCCATCTAGCATATAATCTAAGCGTGGAATGTGGTAACGATGTCTAACGGTGATAGCATTGATGGGACGACAATCAGAACACGTGCGATAGGTGCCATCTTTCTTAGGAACAAGGATTACCGGTACGACACATGGGCTCAAGCTTTCTCGCACATGGCCATTGTCGATGAGTTGTTGTACTTGCCGTTGGATCTCCTTGGTTTCATCAGGGTTGACGTGGTAGGGTGCCTTGTTGGGAAGAGGTGCTCCGGGGTTGAGGTCGCTGCGGTGTTCGATGCCTCGAAGAGGAGGTAGACCCAGAGGTATCTCGTCGAGGAATACATCTTGGAACTCCTGCAATAGAGAAGACAACACTAAAGGTAGATTGTGTGAGGTGTTACTTGTAGGTTCCTCGCCCTTGCACAAAAAGACATAGTGCATAACACTTGATGGGTTCTCACACACTTATCTCATCTCACTTTTGGTGGAAAATAGAACTAACTTTTTCTTGTCGCTCATCGTGGAGGCACTCAGTTTTGGCTTGTGGCGCTCACTCTCTTTGTGGTGGCTCGCTTTCTCACTATTCTCTCCACGATGGGTGGCTTGCCTGTCTGCGATCACTTTACTTGGAGACATAGGTCGTAGCATGTACTCCTTTCCCTTCATCTTGAAGCTACAGTGATTGGTTCGCCCGTTGTGGATGATGCCTTAGTCAAATTGCCATGGCCTTCAAAGAAGGAGGTGGCAAACGGACATCAGAACGACATCACATTCCAACTTGTCTTCATATGCTCCTATCTTGAAGGAAACTTGCACCATATGCTCGACTTGGATAGTGCTGGAGTCACTTAGCCATTGGACCTTGTAGGGGTATGGGTGCTTCATCTTGACCAATTGGAGCTTGGAACATAGCTCTTCACTCTCCAAGTTATGGCAACTCCCTCCATCGATGATGACCTTCACGGACCTTCCATTGATGCCGGCCTTGGTGTGGAAGATGTGGCATCTTTGGTCTTTGTCTTCTTGATGTTGAAGAGTCAACACCTTGGAGACAACAAGAGCGGGGCTCGAATCTTCGTCACAAAAGACATGATCATCTTCATCTCCGTTCACTTGCCGGTGCATGGCCACTTGCTCAAGGGATTCCATTTCCTCTTCACTCATGGAGTCATAGGGTTCGTCGTCGTTGACGATCATGGTGTGCTTGTTGGTGCACTCGAGAGACTTGTGGCCTTGGCCACCGCATGTGAAGCATTTGATGGAACTTGTCTTGATGGCCTCATTCGGTGGAGTCGTAGATGATGAATTCGGCTTGAAGTTGCTTGTAATAGAAGGTGACTTGAAGTTGTTGAAGTTTTCTTGTAGTTTGACTTGTCATCGGTGCTTGGTGAAGCTTTTGTCGAGGTAGGAGTCGTTGAGTCATTGAAGCTTGGTTGTAGGAGTAGCCGTAGGTCTTGCAGGTGGACTTGGCATACTTGAAGTCATCTTGCACTTGACGTTCTGCCTTGGTAGCTTGGTGCACTAGCTCGATGAGGTTGGAGTAGGGTTGGAAGTCGGCGATCTTCTTGATAGGGTGGTTGAGCCCATTCAAGAAATGTGCCATAGTTTTCTCATCATCTTCCGTGACATTGGCTCGTATCATGGCAATCTCCATTTCCTTGTAGTACTCTTCAACGGTCTTTGTTCCTTGCTTGAGGAGTTGGAGCTTCTTGAAGAGGTCGTGGTTGTAGTAGGTTGGGCCAAATTCTGTTTCAAACATCTGTAACTTTCAAGTGTTCTGCGAGGTGTACCTTCAACAGGAGCCCACTATAGAACTATTCAGAGAATTTATTACATGAACCGGCAGACCGAGTTCACAGACGACCCTGATAACCCACAAGTATAGGGAATCACAACAGTTTTCGAGGGTAGAGTACTCAACCCAAATTTATTGATTCGAAACAAGGGGAGCCAAAGAATATTCTCAAGTATTATCAATTGAGTAGTTAATTCAACCACACCTGGATAACTTAGTATCTGCAGCAAGGTATTTAGTAGCAATGTAGTATGATAGTAATGGTAACAGTGATAAAAGTAACAATAGCAGTTTTGTAGTAATTGTAACAGTAGCAACGGAAAATTAAATAAGCAAAGCACAATATGTGAAAAGCTCGTAGGCATTGGATCAATGATGGATAATTATGTTGGATGCGATTCCTCATGTAATAGTTATAACATAGGGTGACACAGAACTAGCTCCAATTCATCAATGTAATGTAGGCATGTATTTCGAATATAGTCATACGTGCTTATGGAAAAGAACTTGCATGACATCTTTTGTCCTACCCTCCCGTGGCAGCGGGGTCCTAGTGGAAACTAAGGGATATTAAGGCCTCCTTTTAATAGAGTACCGGACCAAAGCATTAACACATAGTGAATACATGAACTCCTCAAACTACGGTCATCACTGAGAAGTATCCCGATTATTGTCACTACGGGGTTGTCGGATCATAACACATAATAGGTGACTATAGACTTGCAAGATAGGATCAAGAACTCACATATATTCATGAAAGCATAATAGGTTCAGATCTGAAATCATGGCACTCGGGCCCTAGTGACAAGCATTAAGCATAGCAAAGTCATAGCAACATCAATCTCAGAACATAGTGGATACTAGGGATCAAACCGTAACAAAACTAACTTGATTACATGGTAAATCTCATCCAACCCATCGCCGTCCAGCAAGCCTATGATGGAATTACTCACGCACGGCGGTGAGCATCATGAAATTGGTGATGGAGGATGGTTGATGATGACGACGGCGACGAATCCCCCTCTCCGGAGCCCCGAACGGACTCCAGATCAGCCCTCCCGAGAGAGATTAGGGCTTGGCGGCAGCTCCGTATCATAAACCGTGATTAAACTTTCTCTCTGATTTTTTTCTCCGCGAAACGGAATATATAGAGTTGGAGTTGAGGTCGGTGGAGCTTCAGGGGGCCCACGAGACAGGGGGGCACGCCCAGGGGGAGGGGGCGCGCCCCCACTCGTGTCTGTGGTGTGGCCCCGGCCTTGATTCTTTCACCAATATTTTTATATTTTCCAAAAGTTATCTCTGTGGATTTTCAGGTCATTCCGAGAACTTTTGTTTTCTGCACAATAAATAACACCATGGCAGTTCTACTGAAAACAGCGTCAGTCCGGGTTAGTTTCATTCAAATCATGCAAGTTAGAGAAAACAAGGGCAAAAGTGTTTGGAAAAGTAGATACGTTGGAGACGTATCAACTCCCCCAAGCTTAAACCTTTGCTTGTCCTCAAGCAATTCAGTTGATAAACTGAAAGTGATAAAGAAAAACTTTTACAAACTCTGTTTTCTCTTGTTGTAAATATGGAAAGCCAGCATTCAAGTTTTCAGCAAAGATTATGAACTAACCATATTCACAATAACACTTAGGTCTCATGTTTACTCATACCAATGGCATAATCAACTAGTGAGCAATAATAATAAATCTCGGATGACAACACTTTCTCAAAACAATCATAATATGATATAACAAGATGGTATCTCGCTAGACCTTTCCGAGACCGCAAAACATAAATGCAGAGCACCTTTAAAGATCAAGGACTGACTAAACATTGTAATTCATGGTAAAAGAGATCCAGTCAAGCCATACCCAATATAAACTAATAGTAATGCATGCAAATGACAGAGTGCCCTCCAGCGGGTGCTTTTTACTAAGAGGGTGATGACTCAACATAAAAGTAAATGGAAGGCCCTTCACAGAGGGAAGTAGGGATTTGTAGAGGTGCCAGAGCTCGATTTTAGAATAGAGATGAATAACATTTTGAGCGGTATACTTTCACTGCCAACGCAACAACTATGAGATCTCGATATCTTCCATGCTACATACATTATAGTCGGTTCCCAAATAGAATGGTAAAAGTTTATACTCCCCCACCACCAACAAGCATCAATCCATGGCTTGCTTGAAACAATGAGTGCCTCCAACTAGCAACAGCCCTAGGGGAATTTTGTTTAATTATTTTGATTTTCTTTGATCTTTTTGATCATGGGACTGGGCATCCCGGTTACCAGCCATTTTCTCGTGAATGAGGAGCGGAGTCCACTCCTCTTGAGAATAACCCACCTAGCATGGAAAATACAGACATCCCTAGTTGAAACATGAGCTGCTCGAGCATACAAAATAGAATTTCATTTGAAGGTTTGGAGTTTGGCACATACAAATTTACTTGGAACGGCAGGTAGATACCGCGTATAGCAAGGTATGGTGGACTCATATGGAATAACTTTGGGGTTTATGGAGTTTGGATGCACAAGCAGTATTCTCGCTTAGTACAGGTGAAGGCTAGCAAAAGACTGGGAAGCGACCAACTGAGAGAGCGACACCAGTCATGAACATGCATTAAAATTAATTAACACTGAGTGCAAGCATGAGTAGGATATAATCCACCACGAACATAAATATCGTGAAGGCTATGTTGATTTTGTTTCAACTACATGCGTGAACATGTGCCAAGTCAAGTAACTCGAATCATCCAAAGGAGGATACCACCCTATCATACCACATCACAACCATTTTAATAGGATGTTGGCACGCAAGGTAAACCATTATAAGCTCCTAGCTAATTAAGCATGGTATAAGCAACTATAATCTCTAATTGTCATTGAAAACATGTTTATTCATAATAGGCTGAATCAGGAACGATGAACTCATCATATTTACAAAAACAAAAGAGGTCGAGTTCATACCAGCTTCTCTCATCTCAATCAGTCCATCATATATCGTTATTATTGCCTTTCACTTGCACGACCGAACGGTGTGTATAATAATAATAGAGCACGTGCATCAGACTAAGTTGGAGTCTATGAGCATTCAATTCAAGGGAGAAGACAAAGTAATATGGGCTCTAAGTTAAATCAACAATCATGCATATGAGAGCCACTAAACATTTGCATTATGGTCTTCTACTCTTGACCCCCAAAGGAAAGAAAAGAAAATAAAACTATTTACACGGGAAAGCTCCCAACAAGTAAAAAAGAAAAACGAGAAATCTTTTTGAGTTTTCATTTTAATTACTACTACAAGCATGGAAATTAAATTAACTAATTTTTTTGGTTTTTCTTAAGGTTTATCAAACACACAAGAAGAAAGCTAGAAAAATAAATTAAACTAGCATGGATAATACAATGAAAGAGTATGAGCACCGACGACTAGAATAAGTGTGTGAACATGAGTGTAAAGTCAGTGAGAAATACGTACTCCCCCAAGCTTAGGCTTTTGGCCTAAGTTGGTCTAATGCCAAGGATAGCCTGGCTGATTTCCGAAGTTATAACCGGGGTCGTACTGAGATGCAACAGCCAATGCCTCCTGAGTTGCGGCATATAGGCGAGCTTCCTCTGCTCTCCTCTTGTGTTCGGTTGCCTCCTCCCTGGTGACAAAATATCTTTGTTTTGCCTGGTAATCAAAAAGGGAAGGAGCAGGGAGAGTAACATGGACAGCGCGACGTCTGTCAAAGATTAGTCGATACTGAAGGAATTGTTCATTCCTCAAAAGAAAATGGTGCCTGACCATAGCGTCAAAATCTAAATAAGCGGCAGGCAACTCCATATCACCCTCACGTGGAGATATACCAAGATAATTAGCAACACGGGTCGCATAAATTCCTCCAAATAAATCTCCAGATATACCATTATTATGCAACCTACGTGCAACTATTGCTCCCAAGTTGTAATCCTTTTTACCTAATACAACACTCTTAAGAACACAAAGATCAGGGACACACATGTGACATGCTTCATCCTTACCATTAATGCGTCTACCAATGAAGAGAGCAAAATAATGTATAGTAGGAAAATGAATGCTCCCTATGGTTGCTTGTGCTATATCCCTAGATTCTCCCAGAGTGATACTAGGAAGAAAGTCTTTATATTCGGATTTGTGGGGTTCATTAACATTGCCCCGCTGTGGGAGTTTGCAAGCATTTGTAAAATCTTCTAGGTCCATGGTATAAGATTGATCATAAATATCAAATAGGACATTCTGAGAATTACACGAAGATGTATATTTAAATCTTCTCACGAATGAATCAGTCAATTGGTTGTACTGAGGACACTTATCTTGCGTGAAGTCCTCAAGATCGGCATTGCGCACATATGCGTCAAATTCATCCTTGATGCCTGCATTGACCATAAACTCTTTTGACGGCCATTCACAAGACCGCACCTCAGCTTCCCTTGGTGGTTCATCGTCTTGCTCATGCATAGCACGCCTGGGTCCTCTCTTTGTTGAGGAACCACCTTGGTACATTTTCCTGGACATATTTCTTCCTCTAAAAAAATTCTGAAATTTTTAGTAACTCAAAATAAAAGTGAATCAAACTAAACAAGATTGATAGCAACTACTCCGACAAATGCCTAGAGCCTATATCATGCATTGGAATTACTTAGGACCTCATAAATTTGACATGGAAGCTCAAGAACAGGGTCACCTAGGCAGCAAAAATTTGCAATGAATAAAGCACTAGAACAAAATCTAATTGGACCAATGGAGGAGTCACATACCAAGCAACAATCTCCCAAAGCAGTTTTGTGAATGGAGCTTTGAGCAAGGAGATCGAAAATCGCAGCAAAATGAGCTAGAACTCGTGCTTGAGCTGGATGGGGATTGTTTGGGGAGGAAGATGGAGTGTGTGGGTGCAGGAATAAGTGGAGGGGGGCCACCGTGGGCCCACGAGGCAGGGGGGCGCGCCCAGGGGTAGGGGGCACGCCCTGGACCCTCGTGGCCAGGTGCATGCCTCCTCTGCTGTGTTCTCAGTGCCTAAAATCCTCAAATATTCCATAAAAAATCATACTAAATTTGCAGGGCATTTGGATCACTTTTATTTTCAGGATATTTTTTTCGTTGCATGGACAATTCAGAAAACGGACAAATAATACTATTTTTGCTTTATTTATTCTAAATAGCAGAAAGTAAAAAGAGAGTACAGAAGGTTGTGGCTTCTAGTTTCATCCATCTCATGATCATCAAAAGGAATCCACTAACAAGGTTAATCAAGTCTTGTTAACAAACTCATTCCGAATAACATGGAACCAGAGAAATTTCGAAAAAAGACTAGGTTACCTCAACGAGGATATGAACATCCCCAACAATAAGAACATCATACTTTTTCTTGACAGTAGGAAGAGGAAATTCAAAACCTCCAATAATGATAGTTGGAATTTTTCCAATAGAATTGATACTATGAACTTGAGGTTGTTTCCTCGGAAAGTGTACCGTATGCTCATTACCATTAACATAAAAAGTGACATTGCCTTTGTTGCAATCAATAATAGCCCCTGCAGTATTCAAAAAAGGTTTACCAAGGATAATCGACATACTATCATCCTCGGGAATATCAAGAATAACAAAGTCCGTTAAGATGGTGACATTTGCAACCACAACAGGCACATCCTCACAAATACCGACAGGTATAGCAGTTGATTTATCGGCCATTTGCAAAGATATTTCAGTAGGTGTCAACTTATTCAATTCAAGTCTATGATATAAAGAGAGAGGCATAACACTAACACCGGCTCCAAGATCACATAAAGTAGTTTTAATCTTTTAATGGAGCATGGTATAGTTGGTACTCCTGGGTCTCCAAGTTTCTTAGGTATTCCACCTTTAAAAGTGTAATTAGCAAGCATGGTGGAGATTTCAGCTTCCGGTATCTTTCTTTTATTTGCAATGATATCCTTCATATATTTAGCATAAGGGTTTACTTTAAGCATATCAGTTAAGCGCATACGTAAGAAGATAGGTCTAATCATTTCAGCAAAGCGCTCAAAATCCTCATCATCCTTTGTCTTGGATGGTTTAGGAGGAAAAGGCATGGGTTTCTGAACCCATGGTTCTCTTTCTTTACCGTGCTTCCTAGCAACAAAGTCTCTTTTGTCATAACGTTGATTCTTTGATTGTGGGTTATCAAGATCAATAGCAGGTTCAATCTCTACATGATTATTATTGCTAGGTTGAGCATCAACATGAACATTATCATTAACATTATCATTATGTTCATATTCATCACCTGATTGTGTTTCAGCATCAGAAACAGAAATATCATTGGGATTCTCAGGTGTGTCTATAACAGGTTCACTAGAAGCATGCAAAGTCCTATCGTTTTTCTTTTTCTTCTTTTTAGAAGGACTGGGTGCATCTAAATTATTCCTCTGAGAATCCTGCTCGATTCTCTTAGGGTGGCCTGAGGATACAAAGGTTCTGAGTCATTCTACCATTCTAGTAGCCACTCTAACAGCAAAATCATGTTTATTATTTAATTCATCGAGCAAATCACTTTGAGCTTTAAGTACTTGCTCTGCTTGAGTGGTAACCATAGAAGCATACTAGATCATTGATGGCGCGCGTTGCCGCGCCCATCTATTTTGACAATAAAATGGTATGTATTTATATATTTTATATATGTGTGTGGGTGGGGGGGAGGGGCATTTGGACAGTTTACTCATAGCTCATAGAACAAAATGAATTTTAAGTAAACCAAGCTACAAAACATGAATATTATATTTGAATAAGCTCCCATAATTGGGTAGTAATTTTTAAAAAAAATAATTAAACAAATAAAAAGAGACACATGTGATGCGCTCAGGTAAACATTCTTTTAACTTTACATTTTGTTTCTGTCACAACATTACGAAAAAGGTATAAGAACTGAAAAAGGTACCCTTTACGAAGGGAGTAGTCCACAGATTATGTCTATCTAATAGCATAATGATGGCAACCTCTATATAGCTACAACTGATATTAGATGCAGTAGCATGAGTAGCTGGAGCTCAGGGAAAGGCAAGCATGATCAATACGCCCAAAAAAATTCCCATTATCTTTGTCATATGAGCAAAACAATCTAGTTTTCAGACTTTATTGCATGTGATTTTGCTGCAAATGAATGCCACAAGGAGTAACACATCACTGTATGACCAATTATCAAGCACGGATGCCTTGCATAGCCATATCCTCATCAAAATAGCATGAATAAATAAACACAGTGTGATGGAAGTATATTAAATTGACAAAATACCAGTTTTATAAAATATATCCAAGTGCCTTGTTGTAATTGATCCCAGATAACCCAGAGTACATGGATAATATACATGTGTAAGCGATCACGGAGCTTTGGCAGCCAAGAAATATTTCAGTGCTCTGCAATCAGCTCCTTTCTCCCTCTTTGCCGAAACAGTACGTGAGAAATTTTGGAATATATATTCAAGAAACAGAATACATTATAAAATAAGACAATCTACAGTAATAATCTGAGACTATACGTCTTGCTATACAAGACTACAGTTTCAGATTTCCTAGTTCGAAACCATTTTTTCACTTATGAAGTACATATTGCAAACGTGTGATTCTTTCTTGGATCAATCTCCTAAAAAAATACGATCTCCTAAAAAAATACGAATACAAGGTTGAGAATGACCATCAAGTTATTACTCTAATCTGCAAGACAAATAACAAGTGAGGCATCACTCAGTAGAAAACTGATGTGTTATTTCATATAGACCACCAGTTTAATTTTTAGGTTTAAGTTTTCAAGTGAAGAAAGTATACACTGAAATTGATGAGCAATTAAATAGTACAATCAAACCTTCTTTTCGACACTATTCTATTTCTAGCTATAGGGTTTGACATGGATGAACTTGATTGGACGATGGTAAGAGTAGTAGCAGGAAGCTATAAACCATATCAAGAGCAATTATACAGTCCAAAATGGTCATAATCAACGTGCAAAAAATAGGGAATTTTAAAAAAATGGAGCTCAAATTTGAGGAGGACTTTCAGTTGTCGCCCAGTCCCTACCACCGGAAGAGGTACAGGACCAGCTAACCCCACATATGGACGCAACGGTCAACGGCAAGACTGCCCAGACACACAGTTACTTCAACAGAACCATCTCACATCTGAAGCTCGTCGTCTCCAACAGTAGAATGCCAAGATGTCTGACTGCCTACTTGGGCTTGAAGTCACTGTGAGTGCCTAATTTTTATGTATCTAGCTTAATTCACTTTTTTAAGGTTCTAGCTCCCAACTAAGCAATCTAATGCAGAATGTTGATTAGTATGTTGCTCATAGGATTTTTCACATCTAATAAATCTTCTATGCTTTCATGTTAGATTTAGATGAACCAGATTTTTACATAATGCTAATTTTTGGGATGCAAGGCACACGGAGCACCTTTGCCTTGCCATGGTGCTCAAGAACTGCTGATGGTGCTCCAATCTGCAACACCTCACTAGCACCCTGTGGAAAAAATGCCTCTACTCCTCTACCTAGAACGGATCTTCCTAATTAAAATTCTCTTACGGAAATATTCACTGGCGGGGATGGGGATCAATATAACAAAACTTGATTCAGATCCAAAAGAAGAGTTGGACGAACTACACATGTTGAATTAGTGAGATGAAGGAGTAGTACCTGTTGGGCGGAAGCACAACGTCCATCTGGACGATTACTCACCTAGGGACACCGGTTCCACCAGCGGATCTACCGCTAAGTTGAAGGTCAGGGTAGGGGACACTCTCGTTACCATGGCGCTGGTCCGGGTCGCTACACTACTAGGAAAAGGCATGCTAGTGGCGCACCAGTTTTGCCTTCTAATGGCGCATGGCTGGTGCGCCACTGGCATCACGCCATTAGAATTTCTTTCTAATGGTGCACCACATGTGCGCCATTAGAATCAGTATTCTAATGGCGCACTTTGCGATGCGCCATTAATCTCGCTCACAAGGCGCCATTAGAATGCCTCCCAGGGGCCATATGTACAAATGTGCTATGGCATTCTAATGGCGCATTACAAGTACATGCGCCATTAGTGTGATGATCACAGTGCGCCATTAGTGTCTTTTGTGGTGCGCCATTAGTATGAATATTAGGTTTTTTTTTGCTTTTCTGGTTTTTGCACAGATTACAAAATATATTATTGCATAGAATATAGACAGCAGACACACAGCAACATCAAATTCATCAAATACAATAGAAGATTAGTCTCCGAATACAATTCATCATATTAGTCTCCGGATTCAAAAGACCGGACAAAGATAAAACATTACAAGTCTCAAGACCGCGAGTATCGAGTTTGCCTTCACATTACAAGTCGATATCGATCATCTAAACTACCATCACATAGAAGAGAGCTGTGGTCATCACGATGAGCATCATCGCGATCAAACTGGTCTTCATCCGGTTCCTCCAACGCTCCTCCTCTCTCACCGCTAGATGGCGGGCGTATCTAGATTCGGCCTCCGCCCTAGTGGTGTACCCTTTGTAACTATTACCGCTGAAGCGGTGAACCTGTCTCCGACACTCCTCCCGATCATCGTAGACTCAGGGAACCTTACCCTTGTACCACGACATACGACGGCATCTCTATGCACAAGCCAAACAACAGACAATACATAAGCAATGTGTAAGTATGCAACAAAAGGATCGGAAGAGAAAAGCAAGACATTAATAGCACGATTCATGGTCCTACTAATAAAATAGCATCGATTACATCTAAGTTGAACAACCGTCCAAACCAAAGAGACATACGAATTCATTAAAAGTTTAATTACAACATGAACCAATCAATGTTTGAACTACACATCACTACTTTCGACTCGACTCATAGGACGGGGCGTGGATGAAGCCGCCGTCTGTCGCGATGGTCATGAAATCATGATCGTTGTCACCCTGCATTTGTAGCATTCCATCTATCTCACTTTGTTGGACGGTTGATTTACGAGGAAGAACTGCTCGACGTATGAAGGACATCTTGATGGATGATGTCCGCAAACTCCGATGGATGCGAAAGAATTCTGTATCGAGGTCCGCGTCTGGACTGCCGACAAGCTCATGCCCAATCTTTGAGACTATCTGGTAGCGAAGGTGATGATGGTCCCTTACGATCGCCGCATGTGATGGAGGGCGTAGTAGGCATCCTTCGACCGCCGGTGAGCGGCTGCTTGACGCAGCAGAACTTCGTATTGTGTGAGAAGATGTGCTTGCCGTGCATTTACTGAACTGGCTTTGGTGAAGGTGCCTCCAGTTAGGCGTGGCCGGGAGAACATCATCAAGAACTTTCTTCACATTTGTGTAGTCTATCATGGAGTTCGGTTCGGGTCGAAATCGTGGCCATGGAATATTTCGGGCTTAAGAGGATGAGTGTGCAATGTGTGTCTTTGCACGAACACGGAATGTTAGAAAAAAAGAACGATCGAAATCTAAGAAATCATATGTTACGGGCGGTTAAGGGATGACTTACTCGGGAAAGTAAGGCACAAGGAAGTTATCCTTATCTGCGTTTGCGAATAGCGCCTTGAGGTGTGAACTCGCAACTTGGCGGTCCCAGCGCTGCTCAAGTGCTTGGCACGCATATAGAAGGGGTCGACTATCACGATGTCCGGTATTGTCTCTAATGATCCGCATCTGCATGCTCAAAAAAACAGCCGAGCGAAGGTGTAGTGCAGCGGATGAAGGTTAAACATAGCAAAGATGTCATCAAACCGCGGGGCGATCATACCCCGATGTCGCCATCCACAAAGCCCTTGCTCTCGGCACCTTGGCCACGAAAACCGGGTATGCCACATCCTTCTCTCGAGGCGCCGCTTCTCCAAAATCGAACAACATCATGCAGACTCCGCATAGCACGGTTGCAGCATTCAGCATATTTGGCGGTAGCATCGCCCTACCCGCCACATGCACCCTCCTCGAGATATCCTTAGGTGAAGGTGGCCCGTCCGAGCACGGATCGAACTTCGGTGCGGCTGGCTCGCACGGCGCCCTTGTTAGTCTTCGTTTCGGCCCTTCTTCTTGATCTCTGTAATGGGACCGAGTTACGCTCACGACCGCCTTCTTGATGTGTTGGGGCTGATAATATTTCGCGCCTCGGCTATCTCGAGGCTCGGTGAAAACGGAGCTGGGCGTGTCACGAGAACTGAACGCCGAGCGGCGCTTGTTGCAATTGGATTTCTCCGCCGTACCAGCTAGATCGCGGTGGTCTTGGCTGGGTTCTTGAGAAAGAGGCCCCGAAATCGTCGGTACCCATGTTCAGCAAAGTACTTGTCAACTTTGGTAAATGTACCGTCGTCGTTGTCGTCGCCGTCCGGATCTGTGCCATAGGGCTGTCCGGATCTGTGCCATAGGGATGTCGGCAGGTCCGGTAGCGTTCTGCGTTCTTGCCATGGCTTGGCGCCGCACGATGGCGGTCTTATGCGTGGGTGGTGTCCCCGCCCCAAACGAATCCGCTCTTCGCCATAGCAGGGCCAGCTTATGCAGTGCCGAGGGTCATCTCATCTTCTTCGTCGGCCCAGGTGGTCGAATCGGAGGTAACAACTCGTCGCACTGGCAGCACCGGACCACTTCAACCCTATACATTGTGGGTGGCATCGGATTACCGTGGAACATGGGGTTGCCGGTTGAGCGATTTTGCCCTTGGCGACATCGACCAACTCGGCGCCCACGAAGTGCGGAAGAGTGCAAGGCGTCGGCGGTGCCCTGCGAAAACATGTGTAGGGTGTCGAGGATGCCCGATCAAAAGGCAAGGAGATGAAGTCATCGGTCGAGAGGCTTAGTTACCGTGATGCCGTCAAGCTCGGCTAATGTCGAGGCACCGCCAACAATGGCGATACAAGCGACGGAGGGGCGCTTCTCGGCAAGGTGCCGGCGGCGTACCCGGTGCATTAAGCTCCAATACCGTGCGGTGCGGAGACACGAATACCGCCTCGCCGGAGACACCAATAAGCGCCGCCGGAGACACCAATGGCGCGCGCGCCGGAGACACCAATGTCGCCGCCGCCGAAGACACCAATGGTGCCGCCGCCTTGCATGGCGAAGTTCTTGGCCATGAAGCTGGGAACGGGGAGGACCCTTTGGCGCCCGCAATCCACGTCGTCGGCCCATGAATCAACGTAGGCACCATGGCTTCGAGCCGTTTCCAGCTGTTGTTCCACTTGCTCTTGGACAAGCTCCGGAATCCGCGCCACTTGTGCCTTGAGTGCTTCAACCTCGCTGGCGTCGGCTTTCCGAGCTGGCCTTTTCTCCTTCCGCACACCAGCGTATAGTATGACCCCATTTTGTGGACAAGCCTTTGCCGCCACACGACCGGTGACGTCGGCTTATCGAGCTTATCCTTCTTTTCATTACGTTCAGCGCCCTATTTAAAGGGGTGTCGAAGGGAGCTCTTAGGCGACCCAGCGCCTCTGCTTTCATTGTCTGCGAAAGGAACATGAGCCATTTAGAAATATTGGTGATTAATTAGAGTGCAGCCATATGGAGCTAATTACGGGGTGTATTCCTTACGAGAACAAGCTCAAGCGCCTGGTCTTGGATCCGTGGTAAGCTCCTTTGTTATCGGGTCCTCCTTGTACCGGGCCCGATATAGTTCTGATGCGCTTGTGACCGCTATATTTCTCGAAGCGGGCGGTAGGCCTTGCTCGGCCGCTCGCGTCCTCCTTGTCCCATATAGGCTCCGCCACTCTATAACCGCCGGGACGAGTTTGTGTTCCCTAAGTTCAACTCCGCATTTCTTTCCCCATCGACTTGATTCGAGCTTGCGGGGCTCGCACTTGATCTTGAACTCCTTGTACTCATCTTCGCTCATCAAATGATATTTCGCCTTGATCTTGTCATAACTATCACCTTTATCAATCATTCTCTTCACCGTGCTTCTCCAAGTAGGCAGGTCGTGCTCATCTTCGTGAGGCGGCATTGTTCACTCTATTCCACGAGGCGTGTGTTTTCAAATTCGTCGGGAACTTGTATCGTTCGTGCAGCTTCGTGAAGAGGAGGCTGCGCAAATTCCCTCGGTCCTTATGCCTAAGGTTCTCGTGTTGATCGAGGCGGTGCTCGGAGAATGCACCGAGCTGAACCGCGTACCCTTGACTATATGTTTGGGCTCGTTGGATTCCGTCGGAGTCCACTTGAGTGAATTCCTCCTTGGCGGTGCGGGCGCATTGAGCGCCGGTCCTTCCTTTGCTTCTTCGGTTGGCTGCCATCGTGTGTGCGCCACCATCATCGATGGTGGCATCCTCGGCGGCACCATCGGTGGTGTCATCCCCGACGCCACTAGGGGTTGTGTAATCAGGATCGGTGTCTTCCGCGGCGTCATCATAGCGGTGAGGTTGTTGTTCCTCCAACTCTTGGGACATCTCCCAGAATTGCTTGCCGCCCGAACCACCGGCCTCATTGTTGTGGGCCATGTTTCTCTCTAAATAGGAAAAAAGTTTGGTCAAAAAGATGGTTATTGTCAAGGAACAAGATCATGGTCTCATGATTTAGGGTTGGGCCTAATCACTTGGCTCTATTGCCACCTATGTTGGGTTTATCATCTAGGGTTTATCGATGCTAACGATAATTCTAAGTTGGGCCTAATCACTTGGCTCTATTGCCACCTATGATTTAATGCAGCAAGAATGGCGAGGCAGTTGATCCTACTTAACTAAGTACTAAGATAGCCCGGCCCATGCATTAGTCATAAGTACCCCATATGTCCTATTTTTAGCAAAGTCATGCTAAAATTCACGGAAAATTTCAGCATGACCTTTGCTGAAAATAGGACATATGGAGTACCAATTTGCGGAACGGAAGTTAATCGACATTCCGGCAAACTCAAGAACCTCTCGGTGTACACTGCAAATTCATCACGACACAATGGTGGGAGACAAAACCCAACAACTTTACAAGTCTTTCACAGATTTGTTTGCAAGTTTCGATATGTAATAAAGATAAGCCTCAAAGATGAGCCTCCAATGCTAATTTGTTTGCTTCAAGACAAGATGAACCTCCAATGCAAGTAAGTAAAGAAACATCTTTAACAAAGGTGCAAGAAATATTCAACCTACATAATGAGTCTTCAAACAGCCCAAAAGACATCATGGATGAAATGGACCAACAATATGTATACATAAAAGTGCTAAGAGACAATATATTTAGGCTATTTTGTTGGGCTGTGTCATCTATGAGGGCTAGCTTTTCTTGATGAGTTGTGAAACTAAAGGTGATGGCATTCTTTTACGTCTAATGACTTTTGTTCAAACTTGTGTCATCTACCATTTGAACTTTTGCAAAGTGGCAAGGACATTCAAAGCAATAATTAGAATAGTAATAGTTGAAAGGTGGAGTACAAAAACTGTTGACACGAACTGAATTTGAGCCCCAAATATGTGGATCATTTCTAGATATTTATCCATGGCTGGTATAGTGACTAAATAACTCATCTCCTGTTTAGCCCTTCTCCCCTGCTGTTCTTGTCAACATGCAATGAGGATCACCTCTTTTTCGGGATAATAAAAGGAAAAAACTTCACTTTGCAAACACTTAGTGCCACCATTAAGGATTTTTGACACTCCTTGGTCGCCATCACCACTCTTTCAATAGCAAATGGCTCGCAGCTCTGTTAAACCACATACTAGTAATCTATTGTTGGTAATATTAGTTTCAGATTTCAAATGCATACCAATTTTACTACTGTTCTAAAGTTCAAAGGCATACTAATTTGACTCTTGTTGAGATGCATACTAGTGGAACTGTAGTCTTGATTAACCATGATGATATGCTAAATGTGTATTTAGTTCGATTAGCGACACACAATACCTAGGGTTTGCAAAGGAGGGGGACGGGCAGGGCGCGGGCGGGGGGGGGGAGAGCCTTGGCGGGCGCAGAGAGACGGCGAGGGGGCTTGGCGTGGTGGGGACGGGCGTGCGCGTGAGCGGGCAAGAGGGGGACGGGCGAGGGCGCGGGCGAGAGCGCGAGGAGGAGGACGGCGAGGGCGCGGGCAGGGCGCGGGCGGAGGAGGACGGCGAGGCGCGGCGGGCGGCGTCGTCTCCTCTCCTCGGGCTGGGCGGGCGACGCGCAAGCGGGCGACGGCAAGGTGGCGACGGGAGGCTGAGGAGGGGGATCTGGCGGGGAGAGGAGAGAGGCAAGAGGAGATAGGTGTTGAGGATGCTTTCTAATGGCGCACCACGCCTCCGTGCGCCATAAGTCTGAATGTTCTAATGGCGCACCACCTCTCGGTGCGCCATTAGAATGTTGTTTTATCTACCGTAGCCATATATACAGCCCAACCCTTTCTACAACCGAACCCACCCACTAGCCCGGTAGTCAAGACTCTGCACACACACACGGGAGGTCTGGGTTCGATTCAGGATCCCCAATATTTTTATGCATTTTAAATGGTTTTTTATATTTATTTGTGTTTAAATATGTTCAAACTTGTTTAAATCATAATGATAATATTTTTATGCTTTTTAAATGCTGTTTTTATATTTATTTGTGTTTAAATATGTTCAAACTTGTTTAAATTATAACAGTAATATTTTTATAAAAATAGTAAAAAAATTTAAAAGTGCTCGTGCGGTGGAGCGGGGAGGTTGCGATGGGTGGAGCTAGCGGGGAGGTCTTGGTGCGATCGAGATGGAGGATCGAGATCGAGATGGAGGAATCGAGATCAAGTGTCCTCATGAATTCAAAAAGTGCCCATGAAATTTAAAAATATTCATGATATCAAAAGTGCCCATGAAATACAATCGAGAAATGAAGTCTACGATTTAAATACAATCGGCCTTAGCTAGCTATCTGTTCACAATCTTCTTGCCCTTCTTTTTCGCAAGCGGAGTTCTTACGTGGAGCAGACGTCCTTTAGGTAGGGTGGTCCTGCTTCTTCTTGTGGTGTGTCTTTGCTACTTCATCGTCGTCGTCATGTTCGATCTTGGTCGCCGTACTTGTCGAAGTCTTGCTCATTGGCTACTCCATCCATTCCGATGATCTTCCTTTTGCCTCTCCTCCGACAACACGACCGGGCTTTGGCGGGTCGGTAATGAAAAGCATTGGTCCACTTGGGAAGCCGATACCCATGGCTCATTTTTAGCGGTGGCGTTTGCGCCCATGATCTTGGATTAACCGGGTATAACCATGGTGGTGAAATACGGTCTTCTTTTATAGCGTTTTGGCCCATCGACACGGAACATCGGGACCTTCTCTCGGCGTAGCTCAGCTCCCAGATCTCCTCGATCCTTCCGTAGTATCTGTCCTTGTCGTTACGGTGTAGGATTCCATCGTTACCGGAGTTTCGATAACCATCGCTCTTCATGTCCTTGTCCTCGGTGTAGAATGTGTAGCCGTTGATATAAATCGCCTCATAGGTCATCAGGTTGTGCTCGGCGCCTGTGACAAGGCGAATAGTAGTTGTTCTTCGCGGAAGAATCCTCATGTAAAAGTGCAGCGAAGCTTCGCTTGAACCAACGCGTGAAACATGAGTTGTGCTCTTTGAGTATATCTCCGTCCGTCCTCTGTTGGCCTCGGTCATTGTCGTCTTCTTAATAAAGGTTTTGTGCTCTACCACCCAAGGATCGACCACGTCTATGTGTTGTAGCGCGACTAGGTTTGCTCTTTCAAAGTCGGTGAGTCGACCCTCGGCCGACATGCATTTGCGGCGACCCTCATGGTGACCCCATCCGGCGAGCCTGCCAAGGTGCTGTTGACGAGGCGGACCAGCGGGGTTCTCGATGCCTAGATAATTCGTGCGATGGGAGATGCACTCTTGATCGAAAGCCCTGGCTATGCTTCCCTCGGGCGTGACATGTTGCGAGCGTATCGTTTGATGACACCATTCATCCTTTCGAGCGGCATCATCTTTGTGCGAGAGCGTCGGCCGAGTTGGATGATATCCTCCACTATATGGACCAGCGGATGCACCATAGCGTCGAAGAATGCGGGCGGAAGTACATCTCAAGCTCGCGCAGTATCACCACGATCTCTTCTGTAGCCTTACGAGTTGCCTCCGCCAATCGACTTAGAGATGGCGTCGAAAAAGTTACCGCAGCCAAATAGCGTTTCACGGACGTGCGCGTCCATTATCCCACGGTTACAGCTGGAAATATCTGCGTCATCAAGACGTGCGGTCGTGAGACTTCATCCGCTGAACTTCGCTTGGCTGGGTCTAGGTATCTCGCTTATCTTCCCAGCGTAACCGTAAGGAAGTTTTACTCCTAGGAGGCGGTGAAAAATTGCTCGATCTCCTCGACTTAGAGTGAAGCACGCGGGAGGGTAGTCATTTCCGGTCTTCTTGGCCTTTTGCCTTTGCGGCGACTTTCCGTGTCTGCTTCGCCTCATCATCATCATCATCATCATCATTAGCGTGAAGCTCCTGCACGATGCCCATTGATTTCAAGTCGCCCTTGCTTCGGCCCATCTTTGGTCCTCTCGGCATGTTGAGCAGGGTACCAGCGGACTCTCGCACACGTTCTTCGTGATATGCATGACATCAAGGCTGTGAGGCACACGGTGGATCTTCGATCGGCAAGTCGTAAAACAGACCTCGTTTTCCATACCTTCAGCAGCGGCTCTGGCGCCTTCGCATCTTTCGGCGGTGGGCGGTCTTTCCAATTTTTCAACAGCTTGTCTATTTCCTCGCCGCTCCTCGTACAGGCGTTTTCGGGTTCGGTTTCACCATCGAACAGATCCTTGCGTTTCCTCCACGGGTCATCGTCGCGAAGCCACCTTGATGTCCCATGAACACGGTTTTCAAGACCGGGATCTCTATCTAGGTGGCGTCGTTGTGTCATCCATGCACCTTACGCATCCGGAAAATCCGTGGACTACCCGCCCGCGAGATATCCGTAATCGAGATAGTCGTGCACCGTCGTGAGCGGTGCGGCTCTCATAGGGAAATATTCTTTCTGCGGCGTCCACGTATTGGTGGCATTTTCCACAGCGTGTCTAGCTCCTCCTTGACAGCCCCGGTCTGATTGATGTCGTTCCCTGGTTGTTTCGGCCCTTCAATTAGCATACTCATGTGAATGTACTTCCTCTTCATGCACAACCAGGGGAAGGTTGTACATCCACACAAACACAGGCCGGTGCTATGTGTGCTTCTCGGCTGCCAAGCGGATTGACTCCATCGGTGCTCGCGCCCGGCCACGATGTTCCTTGGATCCTTCCCAAATTCTGGGTCTTCGAAGTTCAACGCTTGCCACTCGCTCGCATCCTTAGGGTGACTCAGCATCTTGTCTTTTTTATCTATCTCCGGATCATTTGCGTCATCTTCTCGCTTCTTCTCCTCCCTATCCGCGTGCCACGCAGGAGCTTTGCTACCTTAGGGTCCGCAAAATACGCTGCAGACGAGCGAGTGATCGGAAAGTACCACACCGATTTTCGAGGAGCTTTCTTCCTCTTCTTGTATCGAGTGACGCCGCACACCGGACATATGGTAGACTCCGCGTGCTCGTCCCGATAAATGATGCAATTGTTCATGCACACATGGTATTTCACGTGCGGTAAATCCAGAGGACACACGATTTTCTTCGCCTCCTCGAAACTGGTGGGCACTTGTTCCCCTTGGGAAGGCGTTCGTGCGAATGACATGTTCTCGTCGAAGCATCGTCGGTCATTTTGTGTTTTACCTTCATCTCGAGCCATGGCGTTACTTTTAGGCGGGTATCCTCGGGCTGCATCCTTCATAGCGGAGTAACGCGTCTATCTCCGGTTGATCCAGCTTGGCTTTCTCTCGGCGGCGGCTCTTGCGTTATCCGTCCGCTTGAGAAGCTCTTGAATATGAGGTCCTGCACCCAGCCTCCATCGCCGTCTGCTCGGCATCTTCATCTTCATGATCATGCCCTTCGTCTTGATCTTCCTCATCATCATGTCGACATCTTCTACATGAAGGCGTGTACAACATCACCGTCGTGATCATGTCACGGAGATTCTTCGTCTTCTCGCCCGCCCTCGCCACGGTGGTACTTGTCTTGTTGCCCTTCCTCATTTCTTGCCGGCCCGGCCATAGGCGACTTGATAGTCATCTTCATCACCTTGCCACCGATAGCCATCCATGAAACCACGCAAGAAGCGGTGGTCCGCACCTGCCGGAATCCGGGTCCATAATAAGGCTCTTCAACTTGCATCTTGACATGGACATCTTATCTCCGTCTCGTTCTTTTGAAGCATCTCGGCCTTGGCGGAGATCAAAACCTATTCACGATGCCTTCGGTCATCATGCGGACCATAATGGTCGCTGCGGTAGAAACAAAGCGATATGTTAGAACCAAGAAAAATTTGGCATGACCTTCCCTAAAATAGGACCAAAAAGAATGCATAGTGCCAAAACTCTCTTGAAGCGGAAATGAATCAAAACATTCCGGCAAAATATTGGCAACTATCGCATATTTCAAATACCGGTACCTTCAAACACAAACATATATGCAACACCACAAACACTTGCAACACCACAAACATACATAGATCTAGCTAGGCCACAAAAGTGCATGTGCACGTTGTTGGAAGCGAGCTAGGGAGAAAAAAAGTAGATCTATATCATGAAGATAGCTTTCCCTTACTTACCTATCAAAACTAGGTAATTTCACCACTTAATTTTGTTGAATCTATGGTGGAAATGAGGTGAGGAGGAGGAGATGGCCGAAATCTTGGAGAAGGAGGTGGATGGAATGAAGTGGGGAAAGTGAGTGGGTAGGTGTGGGCTGTCCAAAATATCTTGTTGGTCCCAGGTTACTAATGGCGCACCCTGTCCTCATGCGCCATTAGAAACCCTGGTCACTAATGGCGCATCAGAAGATCGTGCGCCATTAGAAGTTTTGCAAAAAAAAAAAAAAAACAAAATTTAGAGTAATGGCGCACTTCCCACCTGGTGCGCCATTAGAAGTTGTATATAGTAATGGCGCATTGTATGTGTCATGCGCCATTAGTGTCTATGGGAAAATGGAAAAAAAATACACACTAGAGGCGCACCCCGTCCACGGTGCGCCATTAGAAGTTATATATTGTAATGGCGCATTGTAGGGTTCATGCGCCATTAGTATGTATGGGAAAATAGAAAAAAAAATTCATACTAATGGCGCACCCTCTCCTCGGTGCGCCATTAGTGTCTTCCAATCTAATGTCGTATCTGTGACAGGTGCGCCATTAGTATATAGTAGTGGCGCACTGCTCCCACGGTGCGCCATTAGAGTCAATCCTATCTATAGGCCTTTTCCTAGTAGTGCTAGGAAGTGCAAAGGAAAAAATTTCAAACCCTTGAATTTTGTGCACTGAAAATTAATATGCATCCATACAACAGGGAGTTAAAGTTCAAAACTGATTGAAAAAGACATAAGCAAAAATTGTGTAGTTGAACAGTTTCTGAAATCTCTAGCAGTTGATTCTTTCAGCCATATGAAAATACCTGTTAGTAGGAAAGTAGTGTTAGACTATATCCGCCATAGATTAAAAAAGAGACGTGTTTAGTTGAAGCATCAGCCTAATATTGAAAGACCCTTTTCATCTAGATAAACCTGCAACTGCAAGTATACATCTGACCAAAATGAATTCAGAAGATTCTGGAACAAAAAAGATCTACGAAGCAACTTTGTGGAGATGAGATTCATTCATTAACACAGTATTCCCAGAACTGTAGTGCCTGCAAGTATATATCGGCCTATTTATCCATCTCTCATGAAAAAAAATCATTTTGCTGAATTAACAAATCCCTTAACAATGTCACAACACGAACAAAGTACAGATGTATTCCGGCAAACGCACTTCACTTTCATCCATCCTACAGTCAGCAGAAAAACATATATCCAAGTGAAACTCACATCGGGAGGAGGCATGCCGATCTTAGGCACCCAACGCTGGATGACGGGGGTGGTGTCGGTGGAACTCAGGACCGGTAGAAGGAGAGGCCCAGCCTGGCCGCTGTGGCCGACGGCGGCGAGTTGGGTTCCGACCTGAAGGGGGCGCCTGTGGTGCGCGAGCGGCGTGCCGCCACCCGAGGTGGATGGGCGGATGAGGGCATGGAGGAAGAAGTCGACAAGGATACGAGTGATGGTAGGTGCCCCCGGTTAATCCCAGCGCATGCCTGCAACTCCGGTCGATTGAATCGCGCCCTCACATCGCCTTGGCTCGATGCATCGATGCCTCTCCTCCTCTGTATCTGCATCTCCTTTGGGAGCACTATATAGTACTACCACTGACCATAGGAAACGATTGCGACATTACCAGACAATGAATAAGCCATGATTGCGAGCTTCAAGTGAGAGCAAAGCCGTTTCTAGCAAACGAGGCGTCTGCCATTATCGCTCACGCCCCCACCTTCTTCAGCCGCATCGTACGCCTCCTCGCTTCAGCTCTGGACTAAATCGGCTGGACCCGGATCCTGCTCCTCCGGTCGATCCAGCGCACAGATGTACCTGCCTCGATCCCATCCCGCACCTCAGGTTGACCGAATCGACTGAACCGGCCGCTCGTCTCTGCGGCTCGAATCTGGATTGGATGGATTGGCTCCTCTCCCTCCTCGAATCGATGGATTCGACACAGTCACTCCCGCTGCGGTCGCTCTTGTCGCGCCTCGAATCGGGACTTTGACGCAACCGAATCGGGAGTCGATGGATTGGAGGACGCGCTCGCAAGCCCAGCAGTGGAAGTCTTTTGCGCTCGAATGGACCTGCCGGCTGTCCCGTGGCCCAGTGCACCAGAGGCCTTCGTTTCGGCCTGTGGAGCAGCAGCCCACAAGACAACTGGGCCAAATTAAACAAAGTACGGCACAGAATGTGTCACAGACGAGATCTAACGGCCAGAAATTCTTAAATCGTGAAAACGGATGGCCGAGAACCCAAATCGTTGTGAGGGCAGGGATTAGGTGCGGTTATACTGTCTTTAATTTGCTAATGAGTTTAAGTTCACGATTAACTCTAGCCATATAATCACTCAAGCGTCCTATCATGAAAGCATTACTCTTTAATTCTCTACCAACATAAGCATTAAAACTTTCTTGCCTTGCCATAAAGTCATCAAATTCATCTAAGCATTGGTTATGAAATTTAGTAGACGGGATTTCAACTTTATCATTTCTATAGAGAGAATTTACCTTTACTACCTGTGTCAGGTTATCAAGACAATGTGTTTCTTCAACAAGCGGTATATTAAGACCATGTGTTTCTTCAATAGGAGGTAAATTCTTAACATCTTCAGCTTTAATACCTTTTTCTTTCATAGATTTCCTTGCCTCTTGCATATCTTAAGGACTGAGAAATAGAATACCCCTCTTCTTCGGAGTTGGTTTAAGAATAGGTTCAGGAGCTGGCTCAATTGGCTCAGGAATTGCCTCAGGATTCTCATAAATGAAATGACAGAGGCCCTGAATTGTCAGGGATGCCGGCTTTATTATACTAGTCATAATATATACATTGGTAGAAGTATGTACATCACAAGAGTCGGTGGCTCAGGTGTAATAAGGCCGAAGATGAGCAATATTCCACGGCCGGCAGGTCTCCTCCTCTGATGTGCATGAGTCATTGTGGTCTCAAACATCAATAAGGTAGTATGACCCGTTGTTCAGATTTTTGCTGACCACAAAAGACCCTTCCCAAGGTGGGGATAGCTTGTGCATATTAGTTTGATCCTGGATGAGCCGGAGCACCAAATCTCCTTCTTGAAAGGTCCTAGTTTTAACCCGGCGGCTGTGATAACGACGCAGATCTTGCTGGTAAATCACTGAACGACCGCTGCAAGGTCACGCTCCTAATCCAAAAGGTCAAGAGCATCCTGACCTGCTTTTTCATTATCAGCTTCAACATAAGCCACCACACGGGGCGAGTCGTGATGTATGTCACTAGGGAGAACCGCCTCTGCTCCATAAACCATAAGGAAAGGCGTGTAACCCGTAGATCTGTTGGGGGTGGTATTGATACTCCAAAGCACTGAGGGCAATTCTTCCACCCAACAACCCGACATCCTCTGCAAAGGGACCATAAGCCGGGGTTTGATACCTCTCAAGATTTCTTGATTGGCTCTCTCAGCTTGACCATTGGACTGGGGTGAGCCACAAACGACACATCAAGACGGATGTGTTCTTGTTGATGGAATTCTTTCATTGCACCCTTAGATAGATTAGTACCATTATCAGTGATGATACTATGAGGATATCCAAAATGAAAGATCACCTTTTTAATGAATTGAACCGTTGTTGGTGCATCACATTTGTTGACCGGCTCAGCTTCAACCCACTTTGTAAACTTGTCAACAGCCACCAGGAGGCGAGTCTTTTTGTTCTTGGACCTTTTAAAAGGCCCAACCATATCCAGCCCCCAGACTGCAAACGGCCAAGTAATTGGAATCATCCCCAATTCTTGAGCCGGCACCTGAGCTCGCCTTGAAAATTTCTGACAGCCATCACATTTACTGACCAAATCTTCTGCATCAGCATGAGCCATCAGCCAATAAAATCCATGACGAAAGCTTTGGCAACGAGGGATTTAGAGCCGGCATGATGACCGCAATCTCCTTCATGAATCTCCCTTAGAATTTCACGGCCCTCCTCAGGAGAGATGCATCATTGAAACACCCCTGTAACACTGCAGCGGTGTAGCTCACCATTGACAATAGTCATTGACTTAGACCTCCGGGTCATTTTCCTGGCCAAAATTTCATCATCAGGTAACTCACCCCGGGTCATATAAGCCAAATATGGAACAGTCCAATCAGGAATAACATGGAGAGCCGCCACCAACTGTGCCTCCGGGCCAGGAATTGCAAGATCCTCCTCCGTAGGCATTTTAACTGACGGATTCTGCACAATATCAAGGAAAACATTAGGGGGCACCGGCTTAAAGCATCAGCAGCCTCATTTTTCCTGCATCAACATGCTCCACTTGATAACCCTTAAAATGACCAGCAATTGTGTCAACTTCTCGGCGGTAAGCCACCATGAGTGGATCCTTGGAATCCCAAGTTCCCGAAACTTGCAGAGCCACTAAGTCCGAGTCGCCAAAACACCTCACCCAGCTTAGATTCATATCTTTAGCCATCCGAAGACCATGGAGCAAGGCTTCACACTCGGCTGCATTATTAGTACAAGGGAACATCAACCTCAATACATAACAAAATTTATCACCTCATGGGGAAGACAAAATAAGTCCAGCCCCCGAGCCTTCCAATTGCCTGGATCCATCAAAGTGAATAGTCCAATATGTGCTATCCGGCTTTTCCTCAGGCATCTGCAGCTCTGTCCAATCATTGATGAAATCCACAAGTGCTTGAGACTTGATAGCTGTCCTAGGCATATACTTCAAACCATGAGGTCCAAGTTCAATAGCCCACTTGGCTACCCGACCTGTTGCTTCTCTGGTTTGAATAACATCCCCCAAGGGAGCAGAACTAACCACAGTGATGGGATGGCCAAGGAAATATTGTTTCAACTTACGGCTAGCCATTAACACACCATAAACCAATTTCTGCCAATGTGGGTATCTCTGCTTAGACTCAATGAGCACCTCACTGGCATAATAAACCGGCCTTTGAACTGGATATTCCTTGCCTGACTCTTTCCTTTCCACCACCACTGCCACACTAAAAGCTCTATTGTTTGTAGCCACATATAAAATCAAGGGCTCCTTCTCAATAGGAGCTGCAACAACAGGTGGTTCAGCCAGCTATCTCTTAAGCACCTCAAACGCCTCATTAGCCGCATCACTCCAGACAAAATGATATGTCTTCTTCATCATCTAATAAAGAGGAATAGCCTTTTCTTCCATATGGCTTATAAATCGGCTCAAAGCCGCTATACGACCCGCCAAATGCTGGACGTCATTAATCACGCCGGTTTAGCCAAAGAAGTGATAGCCTTGATCTTCTCCGGGTTAGCCTCAATGCCTCTCTCAGAGACCAAGAAACCCAATAGTTTGCCTGCTGGCACACCAAAGAAACACTTGGCCAGGTTAAGCATCATTTTATAGACCCGAAGATTGTCAAACGTCTCTTTCAAATCATCTACCAATGTCTCTTTCTTCCTAGATTTCGCAATAGTATCATCCACATAGGCGTGAACATTGCGTCCGATCTGGCCATGGAGGCAATTCTGAACACACCATTGGTAAGTAGCCTGGGCACTCTTGAGCCCAAAAGGCATAGACACATAGCAGAAGGCTCCAAAGGGAGTGATGAAAGTTGTCTTCTCCTGGTCCTTAACTGCCATCTTGATCTTATGATAACCAAAATAAGCATCCAGAAAGCTCAAACGCTCACAACCCGCCGTAGCATCAATAATCTGATCAATACGAGGGAGAGCAAAAGGATCAGCCGGATGGGCCTTATTAAGATCGGATAATCCACACACATACACTAGGTGCCATTTTTCTTAAGCACCAGTACCGGGTTAGCCAACCACTTAGGATGAATAACTTCAATGATGAATCCAGCAGCCAAGAGCAGGGCCACTTCTTCACCAATGGCCTTGCACCTCTCTTCATTAAAACGAGGAAGGAATTGCTTGACCGTTTTAAACTTTGGATCAACATTAAGAGTGTGCTCAGCGAGTTCCCTCAGTACACCTGGCATGTCAGAAGGTTTCCATGCAAAGATGTCTCAGTTCTCATGGATGAACTCGATGAGCGCGCTTTCCTATTTCGGCTCCATATTAGCACTGATGTTGAACTGCTTGGACAAGTCGCCCAGAACAAAATCAACCAACTTAGTATCATCTGCCGACTTAAACTTCAACATGGGGTCATTCTCTGTAGTTGTCTTCTTCAAAGGTGTCATATCCTCCACGTCAACGTTATCTTTATAAAGTTTTAACTCCTCGGTGGCACAAGCCAACTGAGCATACGCAACATCACCTTCTTCACAATCCAGAGCGATCTTCCTGTCGCCATGCACCATGATGGCGCCTTTATGACCCGGCATGTCAAGCTGCAAATAAACATAACAAGGTCGTGCCATAAATTTGGCATAAGCCGGCCGCCCGAACAAAGCGTGATACAGGCTTTTGATCTTGACCACCTCAAAGGTCAACTTCTCAGCTCTGGAATCATGGCCATTTCCAAAGGCCACCTCCTGGGTTATCTTATCCACTGGATATGCCGACTTACCAGGCACCACCCCATGCAAAACAGTAGAAGACGTCTTAAGATCTTTGTCAGTCAAATTCATACGACGAAAAGTATCACAGTAAAGGATATTGATACTACTTCCCCCATCCATGAGCACCTTTGTAAGCTTATATCCTCCTACCTAAGGAGCGACCACCAATGCCAATTGAACTGGATTGTCAACCCTGGGCGGGTGATCATCACGGATCCATACAATAGGCTACTTAGACCACCTCAAATAACGAGGTACCGCCGGCTCAACTGAGTTCACCGCCCGCTTATGGATTTTCTGATCTTGTTTGCACAGACTTGTGGTGAACACATGATACTGACTACTATTTAGCTGCTTCAGATTGCTCTGGTAACCAGACTACTGCTGCTGATTCCCTTGGCCAGGTTGCTAATTAAAACCACCTTGATTGCCTTGGCCCTGAAAACCAGAGCTTGAACTGCCGCCTCCAAAACAAGGTCCATGAGAGCTGGATCCCGAATCGCCATGCGGGCCATGATTATCCTGGAAAAAGTTAAGAGTTTTTAATACTCGCTCATGATGAAGCAATCCTTCCACAGATGACTGTCCGACTTCTCCTGGGTGTCATGCTTTGGGCAAGGCTGATTCATCATGACCTCAAGGTTGAATTTCGGCCCTCCAAACTGGGGTGCTGACATTTTCCCCTTACGACGCTGATTATTACTCTCCGTATTGGTGTTAGCCACAAAGTCTAAACTGACATCAACCTTGCGCTTACCATTGCCACCTTGACTCGTTGTATTATGCTTTCCTTTTGCATTGCCACTCCTTTTCCCTTTACTGGCTTTCTCCTCATCAGACTCAGGGTCTTTAGTACTATCAGAGTCAGCATATTTGACGAAAGCCACCATGAGCTCCCCCATATCATTACAGTTACGTTTAAGCCTCCCCAGTTTCTACTTAAGGGGAAGGAAACGACAATTCTTCTCCAACATCAAGACTGCTAAACCAGCGTTGATACTGTCCGACGAGTGTATAACGGCTGAGATCCGACGCACCTATTGGTTGTTGACTCGCCGACCCCTTGGACACAAGAGTCTAAATCCAAACTCGACATAGGCTTGCATGTGTCTTTAAATTTTTGGATAAAACACGTTTTCAACTCCGCCCATGGTCTAATGGAGTTAGCGGGCAGTCCCTTCAACCAAGTACGAGCCAACCCATCCCACATCATCGTGAAATACTGTGACGCCCGGATAGTCAAGCTACAGTAACCTCTACTAATGATGCCACGTCACCTCGATTACTGTTGCTAATCTCGCGTTAGTTCGAAACCAATTCGAATTCAAATTCAAAATCAAGCAAACAATAAAAGATTTCACATATAAAAACTAAAATGTTCGGTTTGTGCCAGATAATTCATAGGTGGTTATGGTGGATAAACCATACTTTTATAAAACGTTTAAATGCTATAAGTTGAATAAAACAGTAGCAAAAACTATTATTAAATACTTTAAAATAATAAATAATTACAAAACTATTTTAGAATATGTAGCTAGTTAATGTGGCAGTGACATATTTGATAACATCAAATTAGGTGCCATTTTGGAATTTTGCTAAGACAAAAATAAAGAACACTAAGCTAAAACAGAAAAGAAATAAAATAAATAAAAAAACATTACAAAAATGCAGAAAAGGAAGAGAACCCCCGGCCCAACTGGGCCATGTCCCAGCCAGGCCATTAACTCCCCCAGCCCAACCGGCCTCCCCATATCCCCCATCCCCGAAACCCTAACCCACTACCACCACGCCCCCCCCACCACTCGCTCGCTCCCCCCACTCCCCCGATCCAGATCGGGATCGGGGCAACCACGCCCTTGCCCCCGACGCCGCCCATCGCCGCGCCACCGCGCCTCCATCCTCCTCCGCGACGCCACCTCGCCAGCGCCGCACCTCCCGGCCTCCTTCCGCTCCCTCGTGCACCGCATCGTCTTCCCCGAGCTCCGTGCGCGCTCCATCCATGGTCGCCCGACCCCGTCGCCGGAACCACGTCGCTGTCGCCGGAGGCCACCTCGTCAGACTGCCTCCTCGTCTTCCCCTGCGCCGCATGTCATCCCCGTCTTCCTCCCCGAGCACTGCTGCCTAGACCCCACGGTCCCATGGTGAGGCTCCGGCATCTCCTCCTCCTCCCCTGCTCCGGCCAATTCGGCCATGGCCTCGCTCACCGCGCGCGCCGCGCCGCTGGCCGCCGCCTATCCGCCCGCCCCCCACTGTGCCGCGTGGCTGCCGCCCGTAGTCACCCATCGGCCTTGTCGTGCTCCCACTTGGCCTGGCGGCGCCCGCGCCGCCATTGCACCGCCACCTCGCGGCCACCACTCGCCCTACCAGACACCGGTAGCCACCGCAGCCAGCCACTACCTCCCCACGCCGTTGCTTGCTTGTGCGGCTCCGCCACCATGATCGTCCCTCGCCGCCTCCCTTGGCACGGCGCCGCGCCGGCGTCGGCCGCAGGCCAGCGCCCTCGGGCATCGCCCACTCGAGTTCTTCGCACCCACACACAGCGCCCGTCGCCCGTTGCACCCTTCGGCGCCGCCCGCTTAACGCCCGATCCGCCTTGACCCCTTGGGGCCTATGACGTATGGGGCCCAGCCCCAGAACGAAAAGGAAAAAAAGAAGAAGAATAAAAATAAATAATAATAATAATATATTTAAGTAATTAAGATAATTAATTTACTTAATTAATCTAATCAAGCCTAATTAATTAATCTAATCACTTATATTAACTTAACTAATCCTGTTTAGTTAACTAAGTCAATGACCAGTGGGACCTACACATCAATTTGACCCAGTCAACGTCCTGTTGACTGCTGACGTCATGATGACGTCAGCATACACTATTCTGGATAATGTTCGAGTTAATTAATTAAATAAATTTCAAAAATGCATAAAACTTTGATAAATCAGAGAAAATAATCCGTAACTTGGATGAAAATACTTTCTACATGAAAGTTGCTTAGAACGACGAGACGAATCCAGATACGCAGCCTGTTCGTCCGCCACGCGTCCCTAGCATAGCGAACTTGCAACATTTCACCTTCGGTTCATCTGTCCAAAAACGTGAAACACCGGGGATACTTTCTCGGATGTTTCCCCCTTTCGCCGGTATCACCTACTACCGCGTTGGGGCACACCTAGCACCGCGTATTGCCATGTTACGCTTTGTGATGCTTTGATTGCTTTGTTATTTATTGTGTTCCCCTCATTAAATCTTTCCGGTGAACCCGAGGCTATGGCGACCCCGATTCGACTACGGAGTTGTCGACCTCTCCTTGCCGAGCAACCGGGCAAGCCCCCTTTGATCACGGATATCGCCTATTCTACCCTCTCTGCTTGCATTAGAGTAGTGTAGCATATTCTTGTTCGATTAATCCTATTACATTTGCATAGCCTTTGTCATTGTTGCTACATCTGTTGATACCTTACGCAATCCTAAATGCTTAGTATAGGATGCTAGTTTACCATTAGTGGCCCTACATTCTTGTCGATCGCCATGCTATACTATCGGGCCGTGATCCCTCGGGAGGTGATCACGGTGTATACTATACATACATATACTATACAGATGGTGACTAAAGTCGGGTCATTTCGTTGAGTACCATAAGTGATTACGATGTGAAATTTGGAAGGGCAGTGGCTGCATCCGGTAGAGGTGGGCTGGGTTCCCAATGACCCCATCATTACTTTGTGGCGGAGGCGGCAGGCAGGTTGGGACCGCCTAGGAGAGAGGTGGCCACAGCCCTGTTCGGTTGTCGCGGATACTTAACACGCTTAACGAGATCTTGGTATTTGATGCGAGTCAGCTCTTGGCCTATCGCACTAACCAACTCGCGGGAGCAGTTATGGGCACTCGGCGTCGTGGTATCGGCCAAGCCGTGGCGTCCAAGAATCGGCGGCGCTACCGGATTGGAGCGTAAGCTTTGTTCTTGTATTAAGGGGCTAGTTACGCTTCCGGCGCGTCACGCAACATGCAGGTGTGCAAAGGCGATGGGCGGACCCTGCGCCATAGGAGTTAGACCGGCGTCTTGACCTCTCTGTTGTGCCTAGGTGGGGCTGCGGCGTGTTGATCTTGAGGCGGGCATGACCCGGAAAGTCTGTCCGACCAAATGGAATCGAGCGTGTTGGGAAATGTGGTGCACCCCTGCAGGGAAGTTAATCTATTCGAATAGCCGTGATCTTCGATAACAGGACGACTTGGAGTTGTACCTTGACCTTATGACAACTAGAACCAGATACTTAATAAAACACACCCTTCCAAGTCCCAGATACAACCCGGTGATCGCTCTCTAACAGGGTGACGAGGAGAGGATCGCCGGGCAGGATTATGCTATGCGTTGCTACTTGGAGGACTTCAATCTACTCTCTTCTACATCTTTGCAAGGCGGAGGCTGCGAGCGTAGTCTTCGATAGGACTAGCTACCCCTCTTATTACGGCATTCTGCGATTCGGTCCACCGATATTGCTCTTTACACATATACCCATGCATATGTAGTGTAGATCCTTGCTTGCAGTACTTTGGATGAGTACTCACGGTTGCTTTTCTCCCTCTTTTCCCCTTTCTCTTCTACGGTTGTCGCAACCAGATGCAAAACCAGGGCAGGCACCGCAAGCGGCGACAACTCCTACTACTTTGGAGGTGCCTACTACTACGTCTGGGCGTGACAACGACCGGAGTAGTTTAGGAGGATCGAGGCGGGAGGCCTGCGCCTCTTCGTCTGTATCGGTTTGTGCTAGCCATCTTATGGCAACTTGTTTAACTTATATGCGTACTCAGATATTGTTGCTTCCGTGACTTCGTCTATGATCGAGCACTTGTATTCGAGCCCTCGAGGCCTGGCTTGTATTATGATGCTTGTATGACTTATTTATGTTTTTAGAGTTGTGTTGTGATATCTTCCGTGAGTCCTCGATCTTGATCGTACTGCGTTTGCGTGCATGATTAGTCTCTGATTGAATCGAGGCGTCACATGTTGGTATCGAGCCATTGCTGTAGGAATCCCCCTTTCCAACTCCTTGGCCGAAGTTGAGTCTAGTCATTGCAAAACTTTTACTAACATGGCTGTGCGGCCCATGGGCCCATGTCGCCATTGGGTGGTACTAGGATCTTTTACTCCTTGATCTATACTCTGGGACTCTGAACTCTTTTCTATTCGGGTTTAAATGGTTTCACTAACTCTAACATTAGGATCTCGTGATCACTTCCTCCGGAGGAATCCTTAATCTGAGATGATGCTTTCTTTGCACCAGAAGATTCTGAAGATACTTTATAGTGTTCTCTCAAGACCTTGTGCCATCGCTTTTTGCATACCCTACCACTGTTATATCCTTAGGGATAACCGTATACACTTGCCAGTCTTACGTTCAACCCCATTGATCTTGTTAATACAAGATGCCTCAAACTGCTCTTTGTTATTCCGAGAATCCTTTGAGCTTACCGCCTTGTAGTTCTTGCCCCATGAATACCCCTACGGATAATTTTCCCACACTTATCGAGTATCCGCTCTACCCCAGTTGATTCATGTATTTCAGAAAGGTCTTCGAAATACTATTCGATCTTCCAAAAATCCTCAGCAGCTTATTGCCCTTGAAATTCTCGCTTGTTGCATTATGGTTAATCCCATAAGCATAATAATCTTATTGGCATCCTTTGTCACTACCATTTTTAGTCCATTGATTCAATAAGTTGTGAATGTTCACAATCATCAGTCAAATCCTAGGATTATCCTTCCGGCTCAGATGACATTTGGATATGAGCTGGTTCTTGACCAATCAATGCCTTGATCGGCTGTGCTTCTAAGTCTATCGAACTTATTCATTTTCGATCAGAACGATTGCTTCTGATCCCTTGATTTGGAAATTATGATTCTTTGCCTTTGAACTTTGAATTAGTCAGTTGTTTCTACAATTTGATGCCTTGGCATTCCTTCTTCCTCTGATTGAGTACCGATACTCACATCAGCCCCGTTGTGGACCGCCATACCCATTACCGGGTTATTATCCGACAGTGTCCTTCACAACCAAAATTCTTATGAGTTCCTTACTCGATACATAATACCTTTGGTAAATTGTATCCTCTACTTTTGTCAACCATGCTCTACTTTTGAGCTTGTGTTATTTACTCCTGAAGTTTGTGGTATATGTACCTAAGAGACCCTGGTGGGTTGACCTATGCCTTTTTTTAATCTATGAGAACCCGGAAACTACTACGGGTCATACTCTACTGTGGTTATGTCAGATAAAATTTCAACACAACTTCGTTGAAGGCGAGAAGTGAATGAAAGGTTATGCATTAGAGAAGTAGGAGTCGACCTTGAACTTTGTGTTCATGCCCATGGACACGATGTAGATCCTATCATGGAAGCTTCTTGCAATAATAACTATTTCCTTGAAAATATCATCTGGATCTGTGAATTGATCCTTCGCAATCGTGGTTCCGACCATAATTTCTTCCTTTGATTCCATTTCTCAGATAAGTAAAAGCGCTTGTCTTCTATAGATCAATACACCCCACTTCAACCTTTAATTTGATATGCCTTCGAGTATTATCTTCCTGGTATATCGAGGATATCATGCCATTGCACTACATGTTGTGAATTTGTGCCGGAGTAATACCTTTCCCTATCATAGTCACTCCATGAGTTTTGGGTTGTCGTCCACCAAGAACACCGAATAGTGAATCGAGTCCGCACTGCGATTCGACAACTCTTAGTAACCTTCATTGATTACGAGTTTAATACTCCATCATGTCATTCCTAGCCTTATCGGCTACATCATTTTCGTCCTAAATTTAATTGTGCTATCTGGTTCTTCCCGGAGCACAAATTTTGACGGTGAGCTAATATTACGTCGATCTTCCTCGTCATATCATTTCTCCTTGAACAACAAACTTGATTTCGAGTTTGTGATGTACCCATGGTTCCAATAACCTTTTGCTTCATCATTCCTTCAACTTGATGTCATCGCCGATCGATTACATCTTCTTGAGATCTCTCGACAAATGTGTCGTGATCATCATCAGCATTCCGAGCTCTTCCAGGATATCAATTGAATTCATGATGAGAAATACCATCCTTGCCCTCGATGATTTGTTTTATCATCGACCACTTTATTGCCTTCCGTTCAACACACACTTGTTCATGTTTTATACCTTGAGATCCTTGCTATCCAGCATTTGTTCTTCTTTACCTTGGAGTATTACCATCTTTTATGTCAAAAATGTCGGGAGAATTTCACCACCTCTTAAGAATTCTTGATACAGGTGATACTTCTCACCATCACCATTCTTCTTGGTCCTCGTGTTGATTCCAACCGGGGTACCAACAAGTGAGCCGTGCGGTTTGGATTCTGCCCTTCTAACAACCCTATTTCTTTGATGTTAATGGTCGGCCGTTCATTCTTAGACAATTGATTATTGAATCACCATTCTGACATTGGTCGTGCAACCCAACCCATATTTCGGGCGCACCTTTCAACCAATGTTTAATTGTGAATGTTTTCCTCGAGCATACAACATTATATCATTTGAATTGACAAGTGTCATCTTCTTGTTCACATTATTGTGGAAATCCATCCGTTTGGAATTCTTGATGAATTGTCGTTGAGCCCATCAGCCACCTCCTCCTCTCCTTGGCTTAATGATGAACTATTGTTTTGGGAACCCGCTCCCATAGTTCATTTCCCAAGAATCTTGCAATGCCATTTCATCGATTTGTGCTGCACCTTTTCTTCTCGGACATCCTGAGTCTGAGGTATTATGACACCAATTGGATCTGAATCTCGGTTAGATATGATGGTTGGGACAACTTTCCAGGAGTTATGTTGTTGGTCCCTTGATGACCCGGTAATATGATGTCATGCCTAGCACCCCTGGCTGGAGGACCTATTATTATAATATCTTTTGCAAGGATAACCATTCTTCCTGGAGGAAATTGAAAGACTTATTCTATATGTTGTTCCTGATGAATCCTTTTTGTATCCAAGTCCGACCTTTGCTTGAAGACCATGTCAATGCTATCTCGAAGGATGCCTGCGGTACTCCGATTTTCAACAAGAACACTTATCCCAATGCTAATTGTTTCTTGCTCAATTATCCAAACACCGTTGTATCAATAGTGTCATGAAAATTTCTCTACCCGAACCTAGAGGGTTTACTATATTATATCCTGTCACGGATATCATACTCTGTTTGTCCTTGGGAAGGAAATACCCTGGAATATGTGTTTTAACACATTTTCCTTTCCATTGTTTGGTATAACCTTTCTTGTGATCTATATGATCTAAGCGGTAATATTCTCACCTTATGTAAACACCTCGTTGTACAATTACATCAACAAGACCTGTTGCTCTTTGTTGATGACATTACGGTAGCCACCGATGGGCGAGAACCGTGCCTATTGGTCCGCCTCGTTCAACGAGTAGGAAAATGGTTCTCTTCGTCCCTCGCCCTTGGTACCGATGTTGTTATCGACATAACTGACAGACTATTTTCTGACATGCCTTGCTATCATGACCATGCAAGAGGACATCACCCTCCCTATTTTTACCCCACATGGTGGGCCCATAACCCACAGGTCCCAGGATCGAAACCTGACTCTCCTATACACCCCCGGTTTCCAAAGTTAATTCCTCGTACTTGGCCTCGTATGTGATTCATGAGCCACCTTCCGAGAGATCATCAGTTCTGGTATCAGACACAATACTTATTCCCATTGCTCTGAACCCCTTTCACACTTTGTTTCAGGCATCGAACGATTGCCTACCCGTTTGAAACTTTGGTACCATCGTATATTGCACTCAACGAATTCACTGAAATACAACTCGTGGGGTACCTTGTGTATTTCCCATTGAGTTCATCGTCAGATGCCCAGCTTTGTGGAGATGCGTTCTTCCGAAGTTTTTCCCCTTGGTCGCATTCGTAGGATGATGGAGACCCCGAAGAAAGGATGACGACTTGATCACGGTGACTTGAAGCAGAGAAATGAAGGCATCAACGAAAGGGATCAACCTCTTCGAAAGGGCAGCCAAGACCGAGAAGACTCGTTAGGTTTTTCGCTACCAGCACCCCCCCTTTTACTCCACCGCTTAAATCTCGGGACGAGATTTCTTGTAGTGGAGGAGAATTGTGACGCCCGGATAATCAAGCTACAGTAACCTCTACTAATGATGCCGCGTCACCTCGATTACTGTTGCTAATCTCGCGTTAGTTCGAAACTAATTCGAATTCAAATTCAAATTCAAGCAAATAATAGAAGATTTCAAATATAAAAACTAAAATGTTCGGTTTGTGCCAGATAATTCATAGGTGGTTATGGTGGAGAAACCATACTTTTATAAACATTTAAATGCTATAAGTTGAATAAAACAATACCGAAAACTATTATTAAATACTTTTAAATAATAAATAATTACAAAACTATTTTAGAATATGTAGCTAGTTAATGTGGCAGTGACATATTTGATAACATCAAATTAGGTGCCATTTTGGAATTTTGCTAAGACAAAAATGAAGAACACTAAGCTAAAACAGAAAAGAAATAAAATAAATAAAAAAACATTACAAAAATGCAGAAAAGGAAGGGAACCCCCGGCCCAACTGGGCCATGTCCCAGCCAGGCCGGCCCAACTCCCCCCTGGCCCAACCGGCCTCCCCATATCCCCCATCCCCGAAACCCTAACCCACTACCACCACGCATTCCCCCCCACCACTCGCTCGCTCCCCCCACTCCCCCGATCCAGATCGGGATCGGGGCGACCACGCCCTTGCCCCCGACACCACCCATCGCCGCGCCACCGCGCCTCCATCCTCCTTCGTGACGCCACCTCGCCGGCGCCGCACCTCCCGGCCTCCTTCCGCTCCCTCATGCACCGCATCGTCTTCCCCGAGCTCCGTGCGCACTCCATCCATGGCCGCCCGACCCTGTCGCCGGAACCACATCACCGTCGCCGGAGGCCACCTCGCCGGACTGCCTCCTCGTCTTCCCCTGCGCCGCACGTCATCCCCGTCTTCCTCCCCGAGCACTGCTGCCTAGACCCCACAGCCCCATGGTGAGGCTCCGGCATCTCCTCCTCCTCCCCTGCTCCGGCCACTTCGGCCATGGCCTCGCTCACCGGCGCCCGACGCTGCCGCCGGCCGCCTGCAGCGCCCGCAAGGCCCACTGTGCCAGCGTGGCCTGCCGCCCGTAGTCACCCGTCGGCCTTGTCGTGCTCCCACTTGGCCCCTCGCGACGCCCGCGCCCGCTTCGACTGCCGCCACCTCGCCGGCCACCACTCGCCCTACCTCGCACAGCAGCTGCCCACTGCAGCCAGCCACTACATCCCCAGCGCCGTCACTTGCTCGCGGCGGCTCCCGCCACCGCATGATCGTCCCTCCGCCGCCTCCTTGTCACGGCGGCGGCGTGGCGTCGCCACCGCGCCAGCGCCCTCGGGCATCGCCCGCTTCGGGTTCTTCGCACCCCACACAGCGCCCGTCGCCGTTACACGCTTCGGCGCGCACGCCCGCACTAACGCCGATCCGCCAGCCCCTTGGGGCCTATGACGTATGGGGCCCAGCCCCAGAACGAAAAGGAAAAAAAGAAGAAGAATAAAAATAAATAATAATAATAATATAATTAATTAATTAAGATAATTAATTTACTTAATTAATCCTGTTAATTAATCTAATCAAGCCTAATTAATTAATCTAATCACATAAATTAAATTAACTAATCCTGTTTTGTTAACTAAGTCAATGACCAGTGGGACTTACACGTCAGTTTGACCCAGTCAACGTCCTGTTGACTGCTGACGTCATCATGACGTCAGCATACACTATTCTGGATAATGTTCGAGTTAATTAATTAAATAAATTTCAAAAATGCATAAAACTTTGATAAATCATAGAAAATAATCCGTAACTCGGATGAAAATACTTTCTACATGAAAGTTGCTCAGAAGGACTAGACGAATCCAGATACGAAGCCTGTTCGTCCGCCACACGTCCCTAGCATAGCGAACTTGCAACATTTCACCTTCGGTTCATCTGTCCAAAAACGTGAAACACCGGGGATACTTTCCCGGATGTTTCCCCCTTTCGCCGGTATCACCTACTACCGCGTTGGGGCACACCTAGCACCGCGTATTGCCATGTTACGCTTTGTGATGCTTTGATTGCTTTGTTATTTATTGTGTTCCCCCTCCGTTAATTCTTTCCGGTGAACCCGAGATCGCCGGCGACCCCGGATTCGACTACGGAGTTGGCGACCCCTCCTTGCGAGCAACCGGGCAAGCCCCCTTTGATCACGGATATCGCCTATTCTACCCTCTCGCTTGCATTAGAGTAGTGTAACAAATTCTTGTTTCGATTAATCCTATTACATTTGCATAGCTTTGTAATTGTTGCTACATCTGTTGATACCTTACGCAATCCTAAATGCTTAGTATAGGATGCTAGTTTACCATTAGTGGCCCTACATTCTTGTCGATCGCCATGCTATACTATCGGGCCGTGATCCCTCGGGAGGTGATCACAGTATATACTATACATACATATACTATCTGAGATGGTGACTAAAGTCGGGTCATTTCGTTGAGTACCATAAGTGATTACGATGTGGAAATTTGGAAGGACATGTGGCTCCATCCGGTAGAGGTGGGCTTGGGTTCCCGACGGCCCCCGACTGTTACTTTGTGGCGGAGCGACAGGGCAGGTTGAGACCGCCTAGGAGAGAGGTGGGCCTTTCCCTATTCGGCATTCGCGGATACTTAACACGCTTAACGAGATCTTGGTATTTGATCGAGTCAGCTCTTGGCCTATCGCACTAACCAACTACGTGGGAGCAGGTTATGGGCGATCGGCGTCGTGGTATCACCGAAGCCTTCGTGGCGTCGACAAGCGGCGCGGCGGCGGATTGGAGCGTAAGCTTTGCTCTTGTATTAAGGGGCTAGTTACGCTTCCGATCAGCGGGGCATAGCGTGCGAGTGTGCAAAGGCGATGGGCGGACCCTGCGCCATAGGAGTTAGACCGGCGTCTTGACCTCTCTATTGTGCCTAGGTGGGGCTGCGATGTGTTGATCTTAGAGGCGGGCATGACCGAGAAAGTGTGTCCGCCAAATGGGATCGGCGTGTTGGGAAATGTGGTGCACCCCTGCAGGGAAGTTAATCTATTCGAATAGCCGTGATCTTCGGTAACAGGACAACTTCGAGTTGTACCTTGACCTTATGACAACTAGAACCTGATACTTAATAAAACACACCCTTCCAAGTGCTAGATACAACCCGGTGATTCCTCTCTAACAGTGTCACATCCCTAGCTTCTGGTATTGCACTAGGCTAGCTTCATGTGTGCATCATATTTAAATTTTGTTTAATTTTGAAATGGGGATTGCTCAAACCCTAGCATTAAAGAAATTCACTAGGTTCACCTAATATATTTTCAGTAAGTCCAAATGGCTTTTAAAAATGTTCATGATTTTTGACAAAGGTGAAAACCTCTACCAAAAGTGATGCCAATATTTTTGGGCCATTATGGATTTTTGAATAATCCATATTGTATTTGAATTTGGGCATTTAAATACTATTAATATTTTTAAATGCTCCAACAATTCTGAAAATAGTTAAGGACCTCTGTAATAATTCATTTAATGCCCACAATTATTTTCAGGATTTATTAAATTGATTTGGGCTATAAACTAAATCAGAAACAAAACTACGAGAAATAGAAAAAACAAAATAGAAAAAAGGGAGAGAGGCTTACAGGCCACTTACCACCGCCCAGTTATTCGGCAGGTGACCGCCACGCCGATCATCCCTCTCCTCTCGCCCGGGAGGGCAGGCATGAGTGGCCGACAGCCTTGAGCACGTGCCTCGCCGGCTCACTGCTTGCCGCCCGAGGTGCAGATGCCTCTCCCGGCGCCACGCAACCCTCTAGCCCTCCTACTCTCCCGTGCCCCTCTCCTCTCTCTCCCCGAGCGCTCTCCCCTCCTCTGTTCTCCTCACCGAGCAGCGCCCGCCCGCCCGCCGAGAACCACCGCGGCAACAACCACCCCCTCGCCCCTCTGACGTGCCCATGAGCTCTGCCTCCGTCGTCTACGCCTCCTCGACGACTCACGCGACGCGGGCCCCGGCGACGATCGTCCCGACCTCTTCTTCAACCTCGGGATGCCGAGATCGCCACCGCCGTGCCGTCTACTCCGAGCCTTCCTCGAGCCCACATCGACGCCTCTGCAACCACCGTGAGCTCCCGCGCCGGAACCCTCTCCCCCGAGCTCGATTACGCCTCTAGTCGTCGCCCCGCGAGCATCGAGCTCCGGCCATCGCCATGGCCGGTGAGCCTCGCACTCCCGAGCTTTTCCGCTTGTCTCCGTAGCACCAGCGTGCTCTCTAGGTTCCTAGGAAGCCGTTGAGGCCCTCGGTTGGCCTCCCCGTGCACCGCAGCGACGCCTGCCTCATGCCGTGGCTTCGGCAGCCGCCCGGCTCAATGCCGTCGCCAACTCCGGCGACCCCGCACCCCCCTGCTGCCTCCGTTGGATGCGCGGGAGGAAGGTCTACCGCCTGGTGCCCTTAGCACGTCGGACCGCTGCCGGGCGGCGCCTCCGTGACCTGCCATGATTTTGGTCGCCGCCGGCCAACTCCGGCGGACTGACGTGGCGCCACCATTAGTTTCTAATGATCCAACTAATCACCGCCCCGTGCCACTGACAGCCAGGCCCCACCGTCTAACTAAACATGGTTTAGTTTTTGTTTAGATTAAATTAACCCCGCTGGTCCACAGGTCAGTTTGACCTGGCCATGTCACCTGTTGACCTGACCCCACCTGTCCGTGACACCAATGACGCTGGGTCACTGACCAGTGGACCCCACTGGTCAGGTTTGACCCTGGTCAACCTCGGTTGACTCGCTGACATCATGCTTACACAATGGTGATGCATTAGTTGATTTTCTGGATTTAATCTTATTCAGGAAATTCCAGAAAATGCCCTAAACTTCTAAAAATCATATAAATTCAACCGTAACTCCAAATCAAATAAATTATATATGAAAAATGATCAAAAAAATCCAATCTATCCATCTGTACAATTTGGATGCATGTTAGAACAACTTTTGTTCACTGTTTAGGTCAAATCAATTAAATGGCATTTGAATAATCACATATGGAGTTTGAATTTGAATCTTGTATTCAAACCAACTTCATTTAATCTGTTGCTAGTTGCATTAGCTCAAACCACATCATCTTGCCATGTCATGATCATGCATCATATTGTGCATTGCATTGATTGTGTTTCTTCTTTGTTTGTCGGTGGTTGTTCCCTCTCGATAGACATGTTCCGACGATGAGTTCGATGACACCGATGAAGAAACTATATTATCTTCAGAAGTGCCAGGCAAGCAAAACCCCCTTGTTCATTCCGATACAATCCCACTTTCTCGCTCCTGTTCTATTTTACTGCATTAGGACAACAACGATTAAATGCATTACTTGCTGCGGTAGCTGAACCCTTTATCCTCTGCATGACTGTCATTGCCACGATAAATAGATGAAACCCACTAGCATGAGTAGGAGTTGTTTGAGCCCTAATGTGCCTACTCATTCATGCTTGTTTGTCATGCCTGCTATTGCTTAGAGTTGAGTCGGTCCGATTCGCCGGGAATGAATCGGAGGTGTGTAAGCATGTCCTATTGTTGAGAGCTAAGTGTGTGAACACGATTTGGTAAAGGTAGCGGTGAGAGGCCATGTAGGAGTACATGGTGGGTTGTCTCATTGCAGCTGTCCTCAGGAACTGAGTTCTGTGTTTGTGATCCATGAACAACTACTACCACACATTGGGCTCCGGGCACTCCTAGCTCTCTCGACTTATTAATCAACTTGATCTCTGTCTAGGAGTTGCAACTAGTTTCTGGTGTTTGTCGGTAGTGTTAGTAGTCTACCAAGTGGCACCCGTGCAGGGGGCTTGGGACAGACTAAACCGATGGCCGGTGTACCAAGTGGCACCGGTTGGTGGACTTGGGAACCCTGCACACATCGTTTGGGGCCGTGGTGACACCGGCGGATCTCCTTGCGGATGGAACCCGAATAGGCGATAAACACTGGACGAGAGACTTGTGTGGTTAGTCGGTCGTGGCCGACTCCTCGCCGAGCTTCCGCTTGAAGGTTGCGAGATACATGAGGTGTACATGGCGGTAAGTGGCGGCAGTGTGTGAAGAAGTACACCCTGCGGGGTTAAAATGATCTATTCTAATAGCCGTGTCCGGAAAAGGACTTCTAGGTTGCATGCAGTTCATAGACAAGTGAAAGTGGATACTCTAAAATCGCAAGATAAGCGTGAGTGCTATGGATGGCGTTCTCGAGGGAGGCGGGGCGGATCCATAGTGGTGTATTGATATGGTGAATATGTGGACTCGTGTGCGCCACCTCAAAAGAGTTACATTGCAGTCGTAGTTCAGGATACCCATTGAGTCAAAGCTGGCTTGCTGCAGTTAAACCCCACCATCCCTTTGTTGATAATGATGCATATGTAGATAGTTCTGATGTAAGTCTTGCTGGGTACATCTGTACTCACGTTTGCCTATTTTATGTTTTTGCAGAGAGAGACTTCAGTCTCATTAGTAGTTCCTCGTGGACTTCGACATTTAGCTTGTTACCTCAACTACGATCTTGTGCCCTCGGCAGGATCTGGTAGATAGTCAGGCTTCTCAGCCTTTTTCATTTGTAGATGTCTGAACTCAGACATGTTAAGCTTTCGCTTGTGCTTTAACTTGTATGCTCTGAGTGTTGGGTCATGAGACCCATGTTTGTAATATCTCGCTCCTCGGAGCCTAATGAATAAATACTTGAGTCGTAGAGTCATGTTGAGATGCCATGTTGTATTTGCACATATCGAGCATATTGTGTTCATGTTATTGAAATGCTTGGTATGTGTGGGATCTGACTATCTAGTTGTTTATCCTTAGTAGCCTCTCTTACCGGGAAATGTCTCCTAGTGTTTCCACCGAGCCATGGTAGCTTGCTCTGCTCGAACACTTAGGCTGGCCGGCATGTGTCCTTCTTCGTTCTGTATACATCCCCTCGGGAAATGTCCGCGATGAATACCGAGTCTGTTAGCCCTTCTGCCCCGGTTCACGAGTCTGCTAGCCAGTGCTACTGACTGGATTCACTCGTGATGACCAAACACGTTCGATCTTTGGGTCATGGATGCTGTCCCTCTAAGTTTGGGCCACTTTGGGTTTACGACTAGCCATGTCAGCTCGGGCTCCTTATCATATGGATGCTAGCGACACTATCATATCGTGTGCCAAAAGGCATAAGCGGTCCCGGAGGAGGTAAGGCGACACCGGTGGGAATACCGTGCGTGAGGCCGCAAAGTGATATGAGGTGTTACATGCTAGATCGATGTGGCATTGAGTCGGGTCTGACAGCTTTGGTATCGAGCTTATTTGCTGTGGGATTACCAAGCCAAACTGGTCGAAGTTGAGTCTAGAAATGCTTTAGTTATATAAGGGAATTGATTGTGGGATGGAACGTAAGGCTCTTTTTACTCCTTATACCTTATGCCCTTCTGATCTGAGTCATCTTATCTTTCCTACGGGGTTAAGGAACTAGGCTCTCTCCTTTTTCTATCAGGATCACGTGTTACTAATCTGTAGACTTATAGGATTGTTGGATCCAAGCCTCAGTTCTGTTTCTACTATCTCCGTGTATTCATAGTTGATCTCAGAACCTTGATATTATGATGATCGAGTGGTTATGCCACCATTTGTAGGATGTCTTAAATCTTTTTCGAGCATTTACATCCGTTATGCTGTCTGAGTCATCCCAGGTTTCTAAATAGTCTGATGCATTTGCAAATCCCTTCTTTTCATTCCGATGTCTTTTAGGCCAGGTTAACCACACTAAATTGCTGAGTTGAGGTACTATGTTGCCTCGACATATATGTTGGAGCTAGTATTATGACCCTAGGTGTCTTAGAGGATCACCAGGTAATCTAGCCATGTTTTGTGCTCCCAGTGTGATGATTCTGGCCTTTATTCTCGAAAGCATCCCGTGATGCCACTTAGTTAGTAGGCATTCTACTCCTGGGTTTTTGAACCCGAGATTCACCCTACCTACTTCTTGTTGGTAGTATTTGCTAGTTCCTTTAGGTTATTAGTAACCTTTGCGATAGTCCTCGAGGTCTGTGGTATTTCCTTCTTCCAATACCATGAACCAATATGGCAGAAGTTCGGGAACCAAAAGATCACAACAAGAGTGATCTCGATGAGTTTCCCCTTCTATATTACGATTCTACCAAACCTACCTCTCTGCATGGGTTATCCAGAAGAAACATGTTGAACTTGGTTCGACATACTAATCTATGCGTCCACAACTCAGAAAATTGTATGTTCTTTGAGTTGTCCCCTTTTTAGTTATCTTCTGATCTTCATCTATCAATTGATAGTCAAGAGTATGCGTGCATTCGTTCATCGATGCTTATTATTCTTGTGGTCTGTCAAGCCATTCTATTTCAGAATGACTAGGAGAAATAAACTCCAGCACCTCATCCATATCTAGGATTGGGTCAAAGTAGTTGTATTTCGCAGATCAAAATGCCAATCCAGCTTTTGATTCTGTTCTACCCTGAAGTATTACCGTCTTATGTCAAGAATGTCATGTGAATTGCACACCATCTTATGAATTCTTGACATAGTGATACTCTCTCCATCATTCTTCATTCCTCGGTTCCTGTGTTGTTGTAACCAGAATGCCGACAAGTGAACCATGATGTGTGAATTCAATACTCCTAGCAACCTTGTTGCTTGGTAGTTAATGGACAATACTTTCATTCTTAGCGTGTTGGTTCTTGAATCATCATTCTAAGATAGATTGTGCTACCTAGTCCTTATTTTCGGTGCACCTTTCGATCAATGAGTTAGGGTTATGCCAATCCCTTGCTTATTTGATCATCTCATCTTGCCCTGAAAAGCAAGGTTGTTCTCGAGCTTAGTAACTTATCGGTGGTTTGTGATTTTCCGAATATCTTCTCGGAAGTATCACCAGGTTGTCACCTGATCGCTATGTTGAGCTCGTGATCAAGTTGGTTTTCGAAACCACTCTTTCTCCAAGAATCCGTGTTGGGTACCCTGGGCTAGTTGGCTAAGCTAAACAACAACTTGGAGAGTTGGAAGATAAAAGCTTGTCCGACTCGGTTCATCCTCAAGGGATATCTTTTGTGTGTGTTGAAGAAAGGTGATATCCTCATCAATTGGTCCTCGTGATCAGTGATTGGATCTATCATCTTATCCAATCTTTGATTTGAGTACGGGCTATCATCAAATCAAGTTAGAACCAACGATATTCATAATGTTGTCTTACTCGTGGTTGATTCCTTGAGCATACACCATTACATCTTTTGGTCTGACCAATGCTATCACATTGTTCACATAATTGTGGAACTCCACTTATTTGGAAACATAGATGAATTGTTGTTGAGCCCATCAACAACATTGTTATCTTCTCCATGATCCGTGTTGAACATCCAGCTAGTGTTGGAAACTTTGATAAGCATTATCTTCATGTTCCGCTCATGAAGCATATGTTGAATGAAAGAAGTGACTTCCTCTGATTCACGTGCATCTGGTGCAAGTTGCCGCCGTGAGTTCGAGAAAGATTGTTTTGTTTTCTCTGGAATCATCCCAAGTCAGTCATGTATGTGCGAAGTATTCTATGGTTTGATAGACTAATCATCTTCATTCTATATGTATCCCTAGCACACCAAGCCACTGATTGATTTGTTCAAGGAAAAGAAGTTCTTAAGTGCTAATCCTTAAGGACCCAAAGGTACACGCGCAGGACTTCGCTCTCCGCAATGATGGTTCCTAACCGGAACTCGGTAGTGTTGCATTGTAAGACTGCTATGTGGTCATGCTTGTCTTGGACAACGTGTTCACATGTAGGTAGCAGAACCAGCTCATGTTTTGGAGCTTGCTATCGTAGTTCATCTCCCGAGAATCTCGCAACGCCATCTCGTCAATTTGTGTTGCAATCTTTCATTTTTCTCTCTAGACTGGATGAGTCTGGAATATCCTGACACCAACCAGATCTGAATCTCAGGCTGATATGATGGTTGGAACTTTTCCCAAGAACTATAATATTGGTCTCACTATAACCGGTGAAGTGGATGTCATGGCCAACACACCCAACCGGAAGACCTATTATTGTAGTATCTTGTTGAGGAAGTTGGACACCTCCCCATAAGGATTTCGTAGGATTTACTCCCTAGTTGTTCCTTATGGATTTTTGTGTTCCCGAAGTCCGACCTTTTACTTAATGTTCTAGATATCAAACCATATCTATGAATGGATTACGCTAGCACATCAAGGAGAACATTAGAAGCGGAGTGCTAAATGTCTCTCGGTCGATCATCTAGATTTTGTTTCCTTGGCCTCGCTAAGGTAAAATCTGAGAAAGTGTTGTCCTTCTCTGCACCTGCATCCTCCGTCGTTATTCATCATGGTAGTATGATGTGTTGCCAGGATCCTCGACACAGATGTTGGTAAAACCTTGATGAATATGGAAATGCTCAAGTTCCTGAGGGCACGCTCAGACACTAGGTTATGTCCTCAGTATCAATCTGAATGTGCCTTCCTTTTGCCGAGTTGTTCGATAACCGTAATTTCCGTTCCAAACTGGGTATGACATTCTTTCGAATTCCTTCAAACGATCAATTTTGAATTGCCTGAGGCTGGTATGAAGAGTTTCAATGATCTCTATATCAAAGGTAATTCTTTTTGCCACTTAAGGTAATAATCTACGAATCACCCTCCTCCAGGATGTCTTGCTGAGGTATCATGGCAACTCAACTCCTCGCTATGTTGACAGTCGTTCACCACCGTCGTAAGTGTGGAATTGTTGTCTACCTAGTGAACCCTCGCCATCTGTCTCACTCCATTTCTTCAGATGTATGCTTCGTGTCTCAACTCGAGATATATGTCAATATCTCACCCCATGAGCTGATCCTGAGTTGTTCGGTCTTCGAGAAGATCGATTCTTCTAGAGTTTTCCTTTCCTCTTCTTGTCATGTTAGTTGGAGTTCTCAGAGGAAGACGTCGAGCCAAAGATGGTGATCGATTCAACGTTCTTATGAAGTGCCACCTGGATCGTGAAGATTATGTTAGTTTGCATTCCCCTTCATCCTACCCTACGCTTGAATCTCGGGGCCGAGATTCTTGTTTAATGAGGCGACTTGTCACATCCTAGCTTACGGTATTGCACTAGGCTAGCTTCATGTGTGCATCATATTTAAATTTTGCTTAATTTTGAAATGGGGATTGCTCAAACCCTAGCATGAAAGAAATTCACTAGGTTCACCTAATATATTTTGATGAAGTCCAAATGGCTTTCAAAAATGTTCATGATTTTGACAAAGGTGAAAACCTCTACCAAAAGTGATGCCAATATTTTTGGGCCATTATGGATTTTTGAATAATCCATATTGTATTTGAATTGGGGCATTTAAATACTATTAATATTTTTAAATGCTCCAACAATTCTGAAAATAGTTAAGGACCTCTATAATAATTCATTTAATGCCCACAATTATGTTCAGGATTTATTAAAATGATTTGGGCTATAAACTAAATCAGAAACAAAACTACAGAAATAGAAAAGGAAACAAAATAGAAAAAAGGGGAGATAGGCTTACAGGCCACTTACCGGTGGCCCAAAGAGTTGGCCAGTGGCCAGCCACGCCGATCGTCCCTCTCCTCTCGCCAGGAGGACAGCACGCGAGCACGCGCCTCGCCAGCTCCTGCTTGCCGCCGAGGGTCTGGATGCCTCTCCCGAGCGCCACACAACCCTCTAGCCCTCCTACTCTCCCCGTGCCCCTCTCCTCTCTATCCCCCGAACGCTCTCCCCCTCCTCTGTTCTCCTCACCGAATGCGCCCGCTGCCGCTGACGAGAACCACCGCGGCCACAACCACCCCCTCGCCCCTCTGACGTGCCCATGAGCTCCGCCTCCGTCGTCTACGCCTCCTTGACTACTCACGTGACGCCGGACGCCACGACGCATCGTCCCCAACCTCTTCTTCAACCTCGGGATGCCGAGATCGCCACCGCCGTGCCGTCTACTCCGAGCCTTCCCCGAGCCCACATCGACGCCTCTGCAACCACCGTGAGCTCCCGCGCCGGAACCCTCTCTCCCCGAGCTCGATTACGCCTCTAGTCGTCGCCCCACGAGCATCGAGCTCCGGCCATCGCCATGGCCGGTGAGCCTCGTGCTCCCGAGCTTTTCCGCTCGTCTCCGTAGCACCAGCGTGCTCTCTAGGTTCCTAGGAAGCCGTTGAGGCCCTCGGTTGGCCTCCCCGTGCACCGCAGCGACGCCTGCCTCATGCCGTGGCTTCGGCAGCCGCCCGGCTCAACACCGTCGCCAAGTCCGGCGACCCCGCGCCCCCCTGCTACCTCCATTGGATGCGCGGGAGGAAGGTCTACCTCCTGGTGCCCTTAGCACGTCGGACCGCTGCCAGAGCAGCGCCTCCGGCGAGCTTCGCATGATTTTGGTCGCATGCGGCCAACTCGGCGGCTGACGTGGCGCCACCATTAGTTTCTAATGATCCAACTAATCACCGCCCCGTGCCACTGACAGCCAGGCCCCACCGTCTAACTAAACATGGTTTAGTTTTTGTTTAGATTAAATTAACCTCGCTGGTCCCACAGGTCAGTTTGACTTGGCCACGTCACCTGTTGACCCGACCCCACCTGTTCGTGACACCAATGACGCTGGGTCACTGACCAGTGGACCCCACTGGTCAGGTTTGACCCTGGTCAGCCTCGGTTGACTCGCTAACATCATGCTTACACAATGGTGACGCAGTAATTGATTTTCTGGATTTAATCTTATTCAGGAAATTCCAGAAAATGCCCTAAACTTCTAAAAATCATATAAATTCAACCGTAACTCCAAATCAAATAAATTATATATGAAAAATGATCAGAAAAATTCAATCTATCCATATGTACCATTTTCATGCATGTTAGAACAACTTTTGTTCACTATTTAGGTCAAATCAATTAAATGGCATTTGAATAATCACATATGGAGTTTGAATTTGAATCTTGTATTCAAACCAACTTCATTTAATCTGTTGCTAGTTGCATTAGCTCAAACCACATCATATTGCAATGTCATGATCATGCATCATATTGTGCATTGCATTGATTGTGTTTCTTCTTTGTTTGTCGATTGGTTGTTCCTCTCGATAGACATGTTCCGACGATGAGTTCGATGACACCGATGAAGAAACTATATTATCTTGAAGTGCCGAGCAAGCAAAACCCCTTGTTCATTCGATACAATCCCACTTTCTCGCTCTGCTCTATTTTTCTGCATTAGGACAACAACGATTCATACATTACTTGCTGCGGTAGCTGAACCCTTTATCCTCTGCATGACTGTCATTGCCACGATAAATAGATGAAACCCACTAGCATGAGTAGGAGTTGTTTGAGCCCGATGTGCCTACTCATTCATGCTTGTTTGTCATGCACGCTATTGCTTAGAGTTGAGTCGGTCGATTCATCGAGGAATGAATCGGAGGTGTGTAAACATGTCCTCTTGTTGAGAGCTAAGTGTGTGAACACGATTTGGTAAAGGTAGCGGTGAGAGGCCATGTAGGAGTACATGGTGGGTTGTCTCATTGCAGCCGTCCTCGAGAACTGAGTTACGTGTTTGTGATCCATGAACAGCTACTACCACACATTGGGCTCCGGGCACTCCAAGCTCTCTCGACTTATTAATCAACTTGATCTCTGTCCGGGAGTTGCAACTAGTTTACGGTGTTTGTAGGTAGTGTTAGTAGTCTACCAAGTGGCACCCGTCTGGTGGGCTTGGGACAGACTAGGCCTGATGGCGGTGTACCAAGTGGCACCGGTTGGTGGACTTGGGAACCCCTGCACACATCGTTTGGGGCCGTGGTGACACCCGGCGGATCTCCTTGCGGATGGAACCCGAATAGGCGATAAACACGGACGAGAGACTTGTGTGGTTAGTCGGTCGTGGCCGACTCCCTCGCCGAGCTTCGCTTGAAGGTTGCCGAGATACGAGGTGTACATGGCGGTAAGTGGCGAGAGCGTGTGTGAAGAAGTACACCCCTGCAGGGTTAAAATGATCTATTCGAATAGCTGTGTCCGCGGAAAAGGACTTCTGGGTTGCCTGTACAATTCATAGACAAGTGAAAATGGATACTCTAAAATACGCAAGATAAGCGTGAGTGCTATGGATGGCGTTCTCGTAGGGAGACGGGAGCGGATCCTTAGTGGTGTATTGATATGGTGAATATGTGGACTCATGTGCGCCACCTCAAAAGAGTTACATTGCAGTCGTAGTTCAGGATAGCCACTGAGTCGAAGTTGGCTTGCTGCAGTTAAACCCCACCATCCCTTTGTTGATAATGATGCATATGTGGATAGTTCTGATGTAAGTCTTGCTGGGTACATTTGTACTCACGTTTGCCTATTTTATGTTTTTGTAGAGAGACTTGAGTCTCATTAGTATTTCCTCGTGGACTTCGACGTTTAGCTTGTTACCTCAACTACGATCTTGTGCCCTCGGCGAGATCGGTAGATAGTCGGGCTTCTCGGCCTTTTTCATTTGTAGATGTACGTACTCAGACATGTTAAGCTTCCGCTTGTGCTTTAACTTGTATGCTCTGAGTGTTGGGTCATGAGACCCATGTTTGTAATATCTCGCTCCTCGGAGCCTAATGAATAAATACTTGAGTCATAGAGTCATGTTGAGATGCCATGTTGTATTTGCACATATCAAGCATATTGTGTGTATGTTATTGAAATGCTTGGTATGTGTGGGATTTGACTATCTAGTTGTTTATCCTTAGTAGCCTCTCTTACCGGGAAATGTCTCCTAGTGTTTCCACCGAGCCATGGTAGCTTGCTACTGCTCCGGAACACTTAGGCTGGCCGGCATGTGCCCTTCTTCGTTCACGTATACGTCCCCTCGGGGTAATGTCCGCGATGAATACGGAGTCTGTTAGCCCTTCTGATCCGGTTCACGAGTCTGCTAGCCCAGTGCTACTGACTGGATTCACTTGCGATGACCGACACGTTCGATCTTTGGGTCATGGATGCTGTCCTGTATGTTTGGGCCACTTTGGGTTTCGACTAGCCATGTCAGCCCGGGCTCCTTATCATATGGATGCTAGCGACACTATCATATACGTGTGCCAAAAGGCGCAAACGGTCCCGGGCAGAGGTAAGGCGACACCCATGGGAATACCGTGCGTGAGGCCGCAAAGTGATATGAGGTGTTACATGCTAGATCGATGTGGCATTGAGTCGGGGCCCTGACAAACGGGGCGACGAGGAGAGGATCGCCGGGTAGGATTATGCTATGCGTTGCTACTTGGAGGACTTCAATCTACTCTCTTCTACATCTTTGCAAGGCGGAGGCTGCGAGCGTAGTCTTCGATAGGACTAGCTATCCCCTCTTATTACGGCATTCTGCGATTCGGTCCACCGATATTGCCTCTTTACACATATACCCATGCATATGTAGTGTAGATCCTTGCTTGCAGTACTTTGGATGAGTACTCACGGTTGCTTTTCTCCCTCTTTCCCCCTTTCCTTCTACCTGGTTGTCCCAACCAGATGTCGATGCCAGAGGCAGGCGCCACCGGCGGCGACTCCTACTACTGGGGGTGCCTACTACTACGTCTGGGCGGAGCGCGACCGGAGTAGTTTAGGAGGATCGAGGCGGGAGGCCTCGCCTCTTCGATATGTATCCCGGTTTGTGCTAGCCATCTTATGGCAACTTGTTTAACTTATGTACGTACTCAGATATTGTTGCTTCCACTGACTTCGTCTATGGTGAGCACTTGTATTCGAGCCCTCGAGGCCCCTGGCTTGTATTATGATGCTTGTATGACTTATTTATGTTTTTAGAGTTGTGTTCTGATATCTTCCCGTGAGTCCCTGATCTTGATCGTACACGTTTGCGTGCATGATTAGTGTACGATTGAATCGGGGGCGTCACAAATATTTAGCACACGCAGCATCACTAACATCCAACATCTCCATGGCCATCTCATAGCTCTCAATCCAAGCCTCTGGGGGTTGATCCGCCATGTAGTTAGGCACCTTACGGGGGCCCCTTGAATTCCTTAGGCAAGCGCTCGTTTGTGAGAATTACAGGATAACGCAGGTAGTGTCCCTCATTGATCTGGTTTACCTACCGGAGATGACCCCTAAAAATGTATGAAGACATTGAAGATAATGGTGGTAAGAGAAGATATTCTTATTGAAGACTATGACATGAGAAGATATTGCGTGAAGACTTTGGGCCTTGAAGGCGTGTGTTTTCGTTGTTTCCTTTTCTTCTTTGTTGAGGCATAGGAACCACCGTCTTTGTTAAGTGGGGTCCAAGTGAACTAAGTCGAGTGGTCAAGTGATGCTCAACCCAAATCCTGTGTCTTGGCGAAGACAATGAGAGCAAATCTTATCCAATTTGGATGAGTCGACTTTGCTTGTAGCCCAAGTAAAGTGGCGCGTGTGTTTGAAATCGACCATTGGAACACGTGTCGGTTCCTTAGTGACCTAGGGTCATTTTGGACAAATCAGGTCGGGTTGCCTAGTGGCTATAAATAGCCCACCCCTACACCATAAATTGGTGGCTGCTCGAGAGTTTGTGCACGGCTTTTGTCGTTTGAGAGCAACCCACCTCGAAGCATTTGAGAGAGAAATCCTTGCGAGGACAAAGCCCAAACACCCGAGCCAAAGAGTGTTAGGCATCTTGAAGTCTTTACATGCGTGTGACCTAAAGACTTATTACACTTGAGGGCTGTGAATCCTCCGGCCGGTTAGGCGTCGCGTTCTGAGCATCCAAGAGTCATTGTGGATTGCGGTGAGCGAAGTCTGTGAAGGTTTGGAAGTCTCCTTGAAGACTTACCAGAGTGATTGGGCAAGGACTGGGTGTCCTTAGCTCAAGGGGAATAAGGTGAAGACACGGTCTTCTGAGTTAAATCTCATCCTCCCTAACAAGACGTACAGTTGTCACAGCAACTGGAACTGGTCCAACAAATTCTGTGTCTTCAACAAGCAATTGGTTCTATCTCTTCCAACCTTACTTAAGTGTGTCTTCATGAAGTCATTGCTTATCTGTTTATCTGTTTGACTTCATAGCTTGACTACTATTGTTGATTGGCTTCACACTATCTTCCATCTTGATCCTTACTACCTTACTTTCACATCATTACATACTTGACTATGGCTTGTTTAGGGTAGTTTATCTTCCACTGCATATCAATTAGGTTGTTTCTGTTGTTTGTCTTTGAAACTTCCAAGTTTTGAAGACTTTCATAAAAATCGCCTATTCACCCCCTCTAGTCGATACTAGCACTTTCAATTGGTATCAGAGCAAGGTATTCCCTTGTTCTGTGTGATTCGGTTTAACCACCTGGAGTTTCAGCTATGTCGACTCCAGGGATAATCAAGGTCTCTGCTGCTTGCCCCGTGTTCGATGGAACTGAATATCCCTACTGAAAGAATAAGATGCGCATGCATCTTGAAGCCATTGATGTCGACCTCTGGTATGTCGTCAAGAATGGCGTTCCCAAAACTGGTGAAGGTGTCACCCCCACTGATGTCAAGAAGTTCATTCAACTGGACTCTACTGCGAAGAACATCATCTGTGGTCATCTGACCAAAGGATAGTATGGTCGTGTGAGTGATCTGGAAACGTCGAAGCTAGTCTGGGACTGGCTATCCAAGGTCAATGAAGGCGTTTCAACCCAGAGAGATCAAAGAATCAGTGTTCTCCGCAACCTCTTCAACCGCTTCAAGAGAAAGCGACAATGAGAATGTCGACTCACGTTTGATCGCCTCACCGATATCAAAATGAACTTCAAGCTCTTGGCAACCGAGATTACCAAGCATGAAATCATCAAGACACTGCTGAGATCACTTGACAGCTCCTTTGACACCCTTGCCCTCATGATACAAGAACATCGACTTCAAGACACTCGATCCGTCGATATACTTGAGAGGCTCAACACGAGATGAGTTCCGACTATCCGAGAAAAGAGATATCTATGGTCCAAGCTATGGCGAACTTCGTGCTTTGAAGGCAAAAGTTGTTTCCTCATCGAAGAAGAATCATTGCGAGTACGAAGATCCACGAAGACATTGGAAGGAACTTGCTATGCTTGTGAAGAAGTTCCAAAAATTCACAAAGAAGAAAGGCTTCAGAAAGTCTTCACGATCTAGCTCAAGGAACGATGAAGCTTCCACACATGATCACAAGAAGAGAACCTGCCACAAGTGCAAGAAACCTGGTCACTACATATCTGAGTGTCCACAGTGGGACAATGAGAAGAAGAATAAAAGCAAGGAATATGATTCCGATGACAAGAAGAAGAAGAAGTCCTCAAAGTCTTCTAAGTCGTCTTCCAAGTCTTCATCATACAAGAAGAGCTCATCTGGCAAGGCTCGTGCTTTTGTTGGCAAGGAAATGGATTCAGAGGAGGAGTCTGCTTTCGAGGAAGCGGAGGTGGAGTCTGGAGAGGAGTTTGACCCTGGCGTTGCAAGTCTGGCTCTAGCCACTGCCTATGTTGCCAAGTCCATCTTCAACACTGAAGACAATGACTTCCACACCAACGCTGAAGCTAATGACGAAGACGATCCTACTCCCACCTACTGCTTCATGGAACGAGGTGCCAAGGTAAAATCACGCGATGCTTACTTTCAAACTTCAAGTGAAGATGACTCTGATTGTGAATCCAAACCCAGCTACAAAACACTTGCTAAAATCGCAACTGAACAACAAAAGGCTATGGAACATACTCAAAAACTGTTAAACAAAAGCGATGACCTGTTGGACGCTGAAATGACACGTTCACAGTCCTTAGTTGATGACATAAAAAATCTTCATGCTAAGTACCAAGAACTTGAAGGTCGTCATGAATCGCTCTCAACAACTTATGAAAGGCTCTCCTATGATTATCTTCAAAGGAAACAAGAGCTTGAGAAATTGAGAGCGGCTCATGAAGATCTTCAAAAGGTGAATGAGTCACTTCGCGCCCAACAGATCAGTTCCGCTCAGGAAGGGTTTGAACCACCATGTCTAAAATGCATTGAGTGTGATAACGCTACATCTGTTGCTGAATGTTCCATCGCTGCTCTTGTTTCATTGTCTTCACCCTCTTGATGTGGTCACTAACCCCTCTGCGGAGGATACCCTCTGCTATTCTTGATGAAAATGCTATGTTGAAGACATTGCTTGAAGCAGGGATGTACAAAAGTTTGAAGGGACATCGGACTCTGCGATGTCCTCAAAAGCGGTCTCGAACCGAAACCCTAGGAAAGAGGGTGTTGGGTTTGAAAGGAAAATGAATGTTGATGTCTCGTACTGGAAGCCTGAGCATTACCCCAAAACCACATTGGTTGCTGCAAAGGAACCTTCAGTAGATCCATCTACCTTATCGGCTTTACTGTGCTAATCCTATTATCATTGATGAATCCTTTGATGCAAACTATAAGCTGTTCAAAAATCGAGAATGGTGAAGTGTTTGCGGTACATTGGTACTAAGCTGCAGGAATGGACCACCTATGAAGAAGATCTGGGTACCTAAGCGGTACATTGAGAATCTTCTGTGAATGTCGTCATGACACCACCTAGGAAGAAGACAAACCCTGGACCTATAGCTTCATATGGCCCAAAGGCTTCATACTGATCTGAGGACTCACATGAGTCACCCTAGCGCCAATGTTTTGCAGGGAAATCATGCTCAGACTTATGAATATGAGCGTGTATCTTCGAACCACTATGTTCATAGGACTAAGAACTTTTCTGCTTATTTGTAGGATCGAAAGTATGTCTAGAGGGGGGGTGATTAGACTACTTGACAATATAAAAATTCAGCCTTTTGATAAAGACAAGTTTTTGGCAAGTTCACGATTATGATCAAGTCAAGTATCACCCTACACATGCAATTCTAGAGTATAGGCAGCGGAAAGTAAATTGCACATGTAGTAAAGAGAGGTGGAGAAGAGCAAACGCAATTTGGAGACACGGAGATTTTTTCTCGTGGTTCCAATAGGTGGTGCTATCGTCAATCCACGTTGATGGAGACTTCAACCCACGGAGGGTAACGGCTGCGAGAGTCCACGGAGGGCTCCACCCACGAAGGGTCCACGAAGAAGCAACCTTGCCTATGCCATCATGGCATACGCCCACGGAGGGCTAGCCTTACTCGGGGTAGATCTTCACGAAGTAGGCGATCTCCTTGCCCTTAAAAACTTCTTGGTTCAACTCCACATCTCGACGGAGGCTCCCAAGCGATAGCTAACCAATCTAGGAGGCACCACCCTCCAAAAGGTAATAGATGGTGTTGATGATGATGAACTCCTTGCTCTTGTGCTTCAAATGATAATCTCCCCAACACTCAACTCTCCTCACTGATTTGGCTGTGGTGGAAGAAAGGATTGAGTGGAAAGCAACTTGGGAAGGCTAGAGATCAAGCTTCATATGGTGGGAGTGGAGCAACTTGATCTCAACACAAGGGTAGGTAGTTTTCTTCTCGAAATGTAAGGTAGGAGTGGTAGTTCTTTCGATGGCTCTCTCCACGAGTGAAGAGGGGTGGAGGGTATTTATAGCCTCCACACAAAATCCAACCGTTACACACATTTGACCAATCTCGGTCGGACCGAAGTTGACAACTCGGTGAGACCGAAAGTTCAAATCATGTGAGCGTTGGGATTTTCGTGGGACCGAAAATACAATCTCGGTTAGTCCGATTCGTCCAAAGACTAGAGCTTGCCAATCTCGGTGGGACCGACTTCATCATCTCGGTGACACCGATTTGATGTGAAGATTCTGAAGCTTGGCAACTCAAGTTTCGGTGAGACCGAGTTGTAATTGGAAAATCCAAAATTTCTAGGGTTTGGCTATATGGTGAGGTGGTTCATCTCGGTGTGGTGAGTTTAGGAAATCGGTGGGACCGAGATTACTTATGAGTGTATTATGGAAGTGAGAGTTCTTGATAGTTTAGGAGATGTATCACTAAGCACTTTGAGCAACCAAATCATTTTCATAACCTCATCCCTTTTAATAGTATTGGCTTTCCTATGGACTCAATGTGATCTTGGATCACTAAACCAAAAATGGAGTCTTGAGCTTTTGCCAATGCTTGCCTTAGCATTTTGAGGGGTCCACTTCTTGAGTCCTTGCCATACCCATATCCTTGAACTTTCGAAATGATTCTCAAGAGGCTATTAGTTCAATGATATATATGTTGTTATTAATTACCAAAACCACCGGGATTAGTTGCACTTTCAATCTCCCCTTTTGGTAATTGATGACAACATATAGATCAAAACTTCAACAAAGGATATAATCAATGAATAATATCGTCGCTTTGAGAAGTATGTGATAAGCAAGAGCTCCCCCTAAATTTGTGCATTATTTAAGATTTGCGTTTGAATGCAAATGCACAATCGATTAGGATCATGGGTCACTCTTCCATGTCACATACATCTTGGTGGAGCGCACAAAATGATAAGAATGAATAGCATGCACCCAATCACCAAGACATGAGTAAATAGTCATACAAGATAGGAATAGCATATGATAAGCATTAAGCACACATTAAGGCATAGTGCGACCAAGCACTCATTAAGGTAGAATGAAATGTAGTATCAAACACATGGAATGTCTCGAAAATCTCAAAAGTATCTCAAAAGACCGCAAATGAGCGAAAGAGCAAAAGCGCAAAGACAAAGCACTCTCTCTCGAAGTCCTATGATCTATACAATTTCTCCCCTTTGGCAACAAGTTACCAAAAGTTGAAAAGTATAGAGCTAAGCGTCCTTTGGGGACTCTGTTGGCGGCTCTATGCAGGTTGATGGAGTTGATATGGCAGCATCTGCGAAGGCTTGGTGATGTCTGTCTTTGCTAGAGGAGTGGTCACTTGGAGCTGGAGTGGAGCAACTGATGGAGCCGTGGGAGGTCTTGAGGCTGTAGTCACGGTGTCATCCTTTGGGATAGCGGTGATCGGGGTCTTGTGGGAACCGGAGCAGGCTGTTGATAATCATCTGGACTAGGTCATCCTGCATCTCACGCATGAGCTCTTCCTTCTCCCTCTTTGCTTCCTCAATATCTGCCTCAAGCTTGTTGTGATTACTTGCACTTGATCGACTTCACATCGAGCATGGATCTTGTCTTCAACAATCCTTTCAAGACTCTCCGAGGCTGTACAATGTTGGCAGCGTTGTTCAATCCTCTGGGTAGCTTCAAGGAGCTGCTCTCCAACACTCTTGGGTTTAGCTGCTGCTGCTTGCTTCCTTCTCGACTTTGGCTTTCTTGGCAGCTTCAATCTTTGCTTGACCTTCAAGCGACGTTGGGTCCTCCTCATCCATCACAACATCATTGTCCTCATGCTCGGGCTGTAGTGGCAAGTGTGGTCTATCCAACAAGTGCGTGCCCGTGCCAAACTTGGCATTGATAAGCATCTGAATGTGCGGGGCAAATCCACACGACCTCTTACGGTCATTGCAGTCCTCTTGATGGTCTCAACTATCAAATCCATCACCTTGAAAGGTGCCTTCTCATCAAGTATATGCAGCATGTTGATAGAGTACCCTCACGATCATGCAATGATCTCGGACTTGGGCATCAAGGTATGCCTCGAATAGTGTTTGTGGTAGGTAGACCTGCGGAGATGATACTCGAGCCGAGCTTCAGATTTCCACATCCTTAGCTGGAACCTCTTTGTACATATTCTTCATAGATTCATGGTTCTTCTTGGGAATGCCATAGACATCAACATCATCCTCTCTCTGCCTTTGGAGCATTCGAAGTGCTGCCCATTCTTCAACAGTTGAAGAGAATCTTTGGCCTTGAGTCATCCATGTGATCTTTCCATACGGATAGAAATGAGGCGTGGCATAGAATTGCATAATCATCTCATCATTCCAACTGGTCAACCGACCTCTGAAGTCTGCAACACCACATGCGGTGAAGCTCTCATGCACATGTGGAAAGAAGTCTCTGTGCTCTTCACTTTGTCAATGTATGCCCGATCAACATAGCGAGTGTCGCAACTATGGGCTTCTTGTCCATCAGCCTGATCTCATAGAAGTCTTGCTGCTCTACGGTGTGGAATCTTGGATCAACAGCAGTTCTTCTCCTCACTGACATATGGATCAGCTTGTCTCCATAGCACGAGACCTCTATCCTTCCTTTCCTTCATGTTCTCGGCTTGAGGATGAGCATCATTGTGAAGTGGCGATTTACATCGAAGTTTCAAAGAAAGCGGTGCCTCATCATCGACACGGTGGTGGCACATCATCTTTCTTCTTTTCAGATGCTGGGATGTTCTGACAGTCTTCTTGGGCTTGGCGGCAGGCTTGGCTTGAGCTGCCTTTCTTTGGAGCAGATGGCTTGGACTTAGAAGGGGCTCCTGCCCTGATGGCATCACCCATGAATTTAGACTTCTGAGGAGGAGGCTGGGGTGCTTCCTCATCCTCATCTTCTTCTGCTGCATCATCATGCACAATCCTCTTCCTCTTGGAAGTTTTCTTCACCTTGCTTGTAGTTTCTTCCAAGCTCAGCTTCTTGGCAACAGTGGACTTCTTCACTTTTCTGGTGCCTTTCTTGGTTTGCTGCCCTTGATGCTCTTTGGCAACAACTTTTCTCTTTGGCTTGGAGGAGACCTCTTCCTCAACAATGAAATCAGAATCTTCTTCATCAGAGTTCCTCTTCTTTCTGGCCCTGGTGGCTGCAGGAGGCAAACCACTTGGTGTACTCCTCTCACCATCATCTGAAGAGCTGCTGGGCTCAGGACTAGTACCTGCCTCTGGAATATCAGCAATAGGAGACTCAGACCTGTTACGGCTGTCACTGGCATCGACATGGTGACAACTTGTGAATAGATAAGGTGTAGGCAGAGTAGAAGAGTTATCACAAACTGCAGAAGATTTTGCAAACAAAATGAGTTCAAATTCTAGTATGTTTTCACAGAAGACATTTCGGTCAGACCGAGTTTTAAAATTCGGTGAATCCGAAGTGTTCAAACAGAAGCATTCACACCACTTTCGGTTGGACCGAAGTGGGTTTCGGTCCTGCCGAAAACACTAGGGTTTCATTAAATCCTCATTTCGGTCACACCGATTTGCACACTTCGGTTGGACCGAAAGGTGCGGTCAATGGCAGAGGCCAAATCGGTCATCCGAGAATGTAAAATCGGTCTCACCGAGATGTGTTCGGCGGAAACCTAACCTAAAACTTTTACTCGAATCTCGTTCTAACGAGCTAATCTGTGTTAAGGAAGATCTCAAGCGTGGCAAGATTATAGGCAAACCAAGCGTGCATTGAATCGGAGATGGGAGCACGAGTGGGATCAAACTCACCCTAACTTGGTGGAGTTCTCTCTGGCGCAATGGCGGCGGAGAAGATGTCCGTTGACGGCGGCGGAGACTGCGGCGGCGCGCTGAGCGGCATTTACGAGGCGATCCGGAGACCACGGCGGCGGCAGCAAAGGTGTGGGGCGAGGCGTTTTGAAGTAGAAATCAATGCGCGCTGCCCTCGGAGTATATATACCCCTTCTTTGTCGGTGGGACCGAGTTGTAAAACTTCGGTGGCACAGATGGATAACCGCTGAGGCGATTATACACTTGATCACGCCGAAAATCACAACTCGGTTTCACCGAGGTGAAAACCTAGATCAATCCAAATGCTTTCGGTTTGACCGAGTTTGAGTGGGTTGGTCGACCGAAATCACTTAGAAGGTTTTGGAAGTTAGCCCTTGACGGATCGGTGGCTCAAGTGCTCCTCACTCGGAGGGTCCAAATGACTTGTTCAAAGTTTGTGATGTAAGCATGAATAGAATTTGAGACAAGAAAGCATAGATAGCTAGGGAGGTACTTAGGCATTCTTGTTCATCCATTTGGTCGAAAAATCAAAACGACCAAAACAACAAATGGATGTCCTTGAATGGATAAAATCATGCATCCAACATGCTCACACAATAAGATAGCAAATGAAATATGTGTCAAACATGCACAATCAAAACTCTAGCTTCTATCACACAATTTGTCGATGACTAGGTCATCTTTATATGAGTATATTGACTTAGGAGTCAAATGAGAACATTTGATCATAGGTCATACTCATCGTTTAAGCACAAGTGGGGTTACCACTTTTACATAAAGCATTGATGTGTTCACATCATTTGAAGATGCTTTAGCTCAATTCTTTAGAGCAAAGCTCCCCTAGATGTGAGAACCCTTTTAAAGGGTCAAACTAACCTTGGGTTGTCGTAGAAGACTTCATGTAGATGTTGAAGATGTGGATGCTCAATGTTGATGAAGATCATCAAGAGTTGGGAGCGATCCTTTGGATTCGGGCACTTTCAATACCTACATGGGTTAGTCCCACAAGGAACAAACAAGGATATCCATGGACATAGATTGAAGTTCACAATAGATGATGTCCATGAAAGCAATGATTACCTTGTCCCTTGACTTACCAACAAGAGGGTTTGTGACTCCATGAACTGGTGCACAATGTGGAAGTTGGTTGCACAAGTTTTGCCAAAATGAGTGTGAGTGAAGTATGTTGGCGGAGTCACCCTCAAGAACTCTCTAATTCTTCTTCTTCGGGATCCACATCATCTTGATGGGAATCCTTGGGGTTGTAGTTGAGCTTGACAAAGTAGAACTTGACGTTTCCTTTGGAACCCACTTGACCATGGCTTTAGGTGCTTCAATAAATGCATCAATCTCCTCTTGAAGCTTGTCCTTGCCTTTTAGCTTGTGGTCTTGTGGTGGAAGGTCATCTTGTGCTTGTTCCACATTGGAAGAAGTAGGATCATACTTCTCCTTTTGAGAAACAAACTTTGGAGTGGGATATTGACCTTCTTCCCATTCAACACCCTCGGCGTTGAACTTTCGCTCAAAACCAATTCCTTGATTCTTCTGGTGCCTTCCTTGCTTGCGAACAATTTCCTCAAAAGTTCTTGCTTCCGGCAAGGCTCTTGTAGACACCTTTCTCTATAATCCCTTTCAACAAACTATTTCCTTGCTCAAGTGTAACTTGGCTTGAAACATTGTTAGTGGAATCAAGAGAACTACTAGAAGCAACAATATTGGATTTAGCATGGTTATTGTTACTACTAGATGAAGAATTTTTCTTATGCTTGTCATACTTAGTTTTAATGGGATGCAAGAAATTAGACAAGAGAAGTCGTTTGGCAAGATATGAAGAACTCTTCTTTCGAAGATCGTCATTGATTGCTTTTAGAAACTCATGTTCTTGCTCTAGATTGAGCTTCTCGAAGCGTAGCTTCTCATGAGATCTTAGGAGCTCTCTATGATCTTCTTGAGTTGTTTCATGAGCTAACTTAAGAGTGTTTAGTTCTTTAGTTAAACGCTCAATCTCCTTCATAGCATTGTCATTCGACTCTTCTCGACTATAAAGACTATTAGCATGTTCATCATTACTAGGCTCACTAGATTTGTCATGTAAAGCTCATCTTCACCAAGCAAGTCATCCTCATCACTATCAAAGTCAATGAATTCAGGGTGTGATACCTTGGGGCCTTTAGCCATGAAGCATCTTCCAATTCCCTCATTTGGTGAATCAAATATGTCATAGGAGTTGGAGTTGGAGGACACGAGAGCAAGACCGCAACACCTTCATCTTGGTGTAGTCGGAGTTGGAGTGATAGCTTCTTTCGGAGTGATTGTCGGAGTCGGGCCGGAGACCCATTCACCTACATGAGCTTGATGTTTTCTTCTTGTGTAGCTCCTTGATGACTTGTCTTTCCTCTCCGAATCCTTGCTTCTCCGAGAGGGTCTTCGTTCATAACGATCATCTCTACTCCTTCTCTCTTTCCGAGGTGACTCTTCTCTTGAGCTTCTTCTTCTTGGAGATTCTTCTCTTCTCTTGTGGGGAGCGAGCACTCATTTGAGTAGTGTCGGGTCTTCCACAATTGTAGCAGTTTCGATCATGACTAGAAGATCTCTTTTCATCATATGACCTAGACTTTGAGCTTCTCTCTTTGCTTCTACTCTTGTAGAATTTGTTGAAGTTCTTCACCATTAGGCTTATCTCTTCATTGGAAACTAGCTTGTCACTTGAGGTTGTGGGAGCATCAATTGTAGCTTTGTAAGCACCACTTGACTTGTTGTGAAGCTCTTCCTTATCTTTAAGTGTCATCTCATGAGCAACAATTCTTCCAATGACTTCGGTTGGCTTGAGATTCTTGTAGTTTGGCATCATTTGGATCAAAGTGCACACGGTGTCATACTTTCCATCCAAAGCTCGAGAATCTTCTTGATGATGAATCGATCGGTCATTTCTTCGCTTCCTAAGCCGGCAATCTCATTTGTGATGAGAGCAAGCCTAGAGTACATTTCAGCGACTCCTTCACCTTCCTTCATCTTGAACTTGTCAAGTTGACCTTGAAGAACATCTAGCTTTAATTCCTTCACGGACTCGGTACCTTCGTGCATTTCGACCAAAGTATCCCAAATCTCTTTTGCATTCTCAAGACGGCTGATTTTGTTGAACTCCTCGGGACACAAGGCATTGAAGAGAATGTCACAAGCTTGAGCATTGTTTTGCAACATCCGCAATTCATCCGTTGTAGCTTCACGATCCGGAACTTTTCCTTCCTCGAAGAATTCACCTTGCAAACCAACACAAATAATGCCCCATGCGGCAGGGTTATGTCCAAGAATATGCATTTTCATTTTATGCTTCCAACTAGCAAAGTTTGAACCATCAAAGTAAGGACCTCTCGAAAATTACCCTCACTAGGCGCCATACTCTCCTAGGTTGTGAAACCAAGCTTATGGAGTCAATGCAATGGAAACCAATACAATGGAGACCAAAGCTCTGATACCACTTGTAGGATCGAAAGTATGTCTAGAGGGGGGTGATTAGACTACTTGACAATATAAAAATTCAGCCTTTTGATAAAGACAAGTTTTTGGCAAGTTCACGATTATGATCAAGTCAAGTATCACCCTACACATGCAATTCTAGAGTATAGGCAGCGGAAAGTAAATAGCACATGTAGTAAATAGAGGTGGAGAAGAGCAAGCGCAATTTGGAACACGGAGATTTTTCTCGTGGTTCCGATAGGTGGTGCTATCGTCAATCCACGTTGATGGAGACTTCAACCCACGGAGGGTAGCGGCTGCGAGAGTCCACGGAGGCTCCACCCACGAAGGGTCCACGAAGAAGCAACCTTGTCTATGCCATCATGGCATCGCCCACGGAGGCTAGCCTTACTCGGGGTAGATCTTCACGAAGTAGGCGATCTCCTTGCCCTTACAAACTTCTTGGTTCAACTCCACATCTCGTGGAGGCTCCCAAGCGACACCTAACCAATCTAGGAGGCACCACCCTCCAAAAGGTAATAGATGGTGTTGATGATGATGAACTCCTTGCTCTTGTGCTTCAAATGATAATCTCCCCAACACTCAACTCTCCTCACTGATTTGGCTGTGGTGGAAGAAAGGATTGAGTGGAAAGCAACTTGGGAAGGCTAGAGATCAAGCTTCATATGGTGGGAGTGGAGCAACTTGATCTCAACACAAGGGTAGGTAGTTTTCTTCTCGAAATGTAAGGTAGGAGTGGTAGTTCTTTCGATGGCTCTCTCCACGAAGTGAAGAGGGGGTGGAGGGTATTTATAGCCTCCACACAAAATCCAACTGCTTACACACATTTGACCAATCTCGGTCGGACCGAAGTTGACAACTCGGTGAGACCGAAAGTTCAAATCATGTGAGCGTTGGGATTTTCGTGGGACCGAAAATACAATCTCGGTTAGTCCGATTCGTCCAAAGACTAGAGCTTGCCAATCTCGGTGGGACCGACTTCATCATCTCGGTGACACCGATTTGATGTGAAGGATTCTGAAGCTTGGCAACTCAAGTTTCGGTGAGACCGAGTTGAGAATCGGAAAATTCGAAATTTCTAGGGTTTGGCTATATGGTGAGGTGGTTCATCTCGGTGTGGTGAGTTTAGGAAATCGGTGGGACCGAGATTACTTATGAGTGTATTATGGAAGTGAGAGTTCTTGATAGTTTAGGAGATGTATCACTAAGCACTTTGAGCAACGGATCATTTTCATAACCTCATCCCCTTTTAATAGTATTGGCTTTCCTATGGAGTCAATGTGATCTTGGATCACTAAACCAAAAATGGAGTCTTGAGCTTTTGCCAATGCTTGCCTTAGCATTTTGAGGGGTCCACTTCTTCAGTCCTTGCCATACCCATATCACTGAACTTTCTGAAATGATTCTCAAGAGGCTATTAGTTCAATGATATATATGTTGTTATTAATTACCAAAACCACCCGGGGATTAGTTGCACTTTCATTATTCATATGAGTATCATTCATCTCCTGCAAGGCTATTTGCTAGGGCTTCAAAGCCAAAATTCTCAGATGCTGCACTTAGACTCATTGCTTCTAAGCCCCCACTGAAAATGTGGGTGGCAAAGAAGAACTAACTCTCTTTTGCAGAAAATGGTCTCCAGCCAGCAATCAATGGCGTCCGATACTATTGCTGGGGACCTAAAACTCATTGAGGACGCACCATGAAATGTCATTCTATATGCTTCACATCTGAATTTCATATCAGTCATACTATGTCCTAACCTTGATATAAGATGTGACTATCCCTATATGTATCAAATGCATATGCTTCACAACACTTGTGTGAAGCCTATCCTCCTAACTGCCCTATAGGGTACATCACCAAAAGCTTCTGAATGGATTATGGACAGTGGATGCACAGATCATATGACTGGTGATCGAAGTCTTCTCATGGACTCAACCTTACGTCCATCCGACAATAGTCACATCACATTTCTTGACCTTTGGTAAAAGCAAAGTATTGGGTCTAGGTAGAGTTGCAATCTCAAAGGATCAACACATGGATAAAGTGATGCTTGTTGAATCCCTTGGTTTCAACTTAATGTACATCTCAATGCTTTGTGACTTGAACATGATTGTGATATTTGGAAAATATCGTTGCCTTGTACTAATGGAATCTGACAAATCTCTAGTCTTTGAAGGGTATCGAAAAGATGATCTGTACATGGTAGATTTCTCAGCAGGTCCATAGCTTGCCGTTTGTCTTCTCACAAAAGCTTCAGAATGTTGGCTCTGGCATCGAAGGCTGGGACATGCTGGCATGAGGAACTTACACTCACTCGTCAAGAAGAAGCATGTCATAGGCATCAAAGATGTCAAGTTCAAGAAGGATCATCTATGTGGTGCCTGTGAAGCTGGAAAGATGACAAGGGCAAAGCACCCATCGAAAACAATCATGACAACATCTCAACCCTTCGAGCTGTTACACATGGACTTATTTGGACCTACTCACTACTCCACCCTCACAATAACTGCATGTCTCTATGGCTTCGTCATTGTTGACGACTACTCAAGATACACATGGGTTCATATAATTCTGTACAAAACTGAAGTGCAAGATGTCTTCAGGCGCTTCGCAACTCGAGCAATGAACAACTATGGTGTGAAAATCAAGCACATCAGAAGTGACAATGGCACTGAATTCAAGAACACTGGACTTGATCTGTATCTGGATACAATGGGAATCACTCATGAGTTCTCTGCTCCATACACACCTCAACAAAATGGCATCGTTGAGCGCAAGAACAGAACCCTTGTTGAAATGGCTCGAACAATGCTAGATGAGTACAAGACACCAAGAAAGTTCTGGCCTGAAGCTATTGATACAACATGTCACATCATCAACCGTGTATACCATAAGCTTCTGAACAAAACATCATATGAGCTACTCACTAGCAAGAAGCCAAACGTCAGTTACTTCAGAGTATTTGGAGCAAGATGCTGGATCAAGGATCCCCATCACAAGTCAAAATTTGCACCTAAGGCTCACGAAGGCTTCATGCTTGGCTATGGAAAGGATTCACACTCCTACAGAGTCTTCAACCTTTATCTCTACAAAATCGTTGAAACTGTGGATGTGAAATTTGATGAAACCAATGGTTCACAGAGAGAGATTCTGTCAAGCACACTCGATGAAGCTCCTTCAAATGAGGCAATCAAGCTGATGGGAACTGTGAAATCATGCCCTATGAAGCACAGCCTGAAGAGGAACTTATCATCTCTGCACCAAATCAACCTGAAGACAATGCTCAGTCCGAAGACAATCCTCCCAATGATGACAATGATCAGCTAGAGCAAAATCTTTGTCCTGTTCATCCTCGTGTTGCAAATGAAGTTCAAATAGAAAAGATAATTGACAGCATCAATGCACCTGGTCCGCTTACTCGATCAAGAGCAACACAGCTAGCAAACTTCTATGGGCACTTTTCATTTGTGTCAATATCAGAACCCAAGAAAGTTGCTGAAGCTTTTATGGAACCTGAATGGATTCAAGCCATGCAAGAAGAACTTCAACAGTTCAAACTGAATAATGTTTGGGAACTTGTCAAGTGACCTGATCCTCGCAAGCATAACATTATTGGAACAAAATGGATATATCGAAACAAGCAAGATGAGCATGGTCAAGTCGTCAGAAACAAAGCACGTCTTGTGGCTCAAGGATACACTCAAGTTGAAGGAATTGACTTCGATGAAACATTTGCTCCTGTTGCTAGGTTTGAAGCTATTCGCATACTGCTAGCCTATGCTAATCATCATAATATCTTGCTATATCAAATGGATGTAAAGAGTGCATTTCTCAATGGCAAGATTGAAGAAGAAGTATATGTTGCACAACCACCTGGCTTTGAAGATCCAAAACATCCTGATATGGTGTACAAGCTAAACAAGGCACTGTATGGCCTCAAACAAGCTCCTCGTGCCTGGTATGATACAATCAAAGACTTCTTGAAGAGCAAAGGCTTCAAACCTGGTGTCGGTCAAAACCGGCGGATCTCGGGTAGGGGGTCCCGAACTATGCGTCTAGGCGGATGGTAACAGGAGACAAGGGACACGATATTTTTACCCAGGTTTGGGCCCTCTCGATGGAGGTAAAACCCTACTCCTGCTTGATTGATATTGATGATATGGGTAGTACAAGAGTGGATCTACCACGAGATCAAGGAGGCTAAACCCTAGAAGCTAGCCTATGGTATGATTGTTGTAATGGTTGTTGTCCTATGGACTAAAACCCTCCGGTTTATATAGATACCGGAAAGGCTAGGGTTACACAGAGTCAGTTACAATGGTAGGAGATCTACATATCCGTATCGCCAAGCTTGCCTTCCACGCCAAGGAAAGTCCCATCCGGACACGGGACGGAGTCTTCAATCTTGTATCTTCGTAGTCTTGGAGTCCGGCGGACGATGATAGTCCGGCTGTCCGGACACCCCCTAGTCCACGACTCCCTCAGTAGCCCCTGAACCTGGCTTCAATGACGATGAGTTCGGCGCGCATAATGTTCGGCATTGCAAGGCGGGTTCCTCCTCCGAATAGTCCATAGAAGATTGTGAACACCAGGATAGTGTCCGGCTCTGCAAAATACTTTCCACATTCCACCGTAGAGAGAATATCATGTACACAGTTTCGATCTGCTGACGTATCTTGCAGCGTGACGTCACGCCACTACGAAGCCTTTACTTGAATCGTTTTTATTATACCACCTCGGTAGCGTTTAGCGGCGGTTTCCTGGCACGCGTCTTGTCGAGGCGAGATCATGTTCCCTTATCCGGATTCTCATCAATACGGACGTGGGTAACCCAACCGCGCCTTTGATGGTGGCGCTTGGGAGATAAGCGAGTTTTACCGGGCGGTGGGGCGCATAGTCTTCGTCGCCTATAAGGGATAAGGATCCACCTTTTCACCTCGCCTTCTTCCTCCTTTGCTTATCCATCTTCGCGCACTCTCGAGCTCCGGCGCCCAAGTCCGTCGTCTCGTCTCAACCTTCTCCGACCATGTCGGGCGGGAGGTAAATGGTTGGCCTCCACCGTTAAGGAGGAGCACATCGCCAAGCTGCGTAGCGCGAATACCTTTCGGCGACATTGCGCACTGCTGCCCGACAAGGGCAGCTCATCCCCACCCTGGCCCCATGAGAGGTCGTATTTCTCCCCACTTCCTCCATGGATTGGGCTTTCCACTTCACCCCTTTGTGCGGGGCTCATGTTCTACTACGGCCTGGATTTCCATGATCCGCGCCGAACTTCATCCTCAACATCTCGGCGTTCATCGTGGGTGCGAGGCCTTCCTCTCGCATCCAGCCCCACTTGACTTGGCTCAAGACCTTGATGTCAAGCGAAGGTAGTGAAGGGCACGGTAGTCTTGAGGCGCCATGTTGGGCAAGATGCCCAACGTCCTCTGGTTCGAGGGGGCCTTCGTGGAGTCCGCAAGGGGTGGTAGTCGGGATGGTTCTACATCACCGAGCAGCGACCCCTCGTGGGTGGCGGCCCCCGAGTTCAGATCTGGTATCCCTGTGCAGCTCACCTCACGGAAAAGAAGGGCTTGCTATGGGGTAGTTGAAGGAGGTGACGAGACTCCAAGCACTGTATCTAGAAAGCTGGTGAACAAGAAGCTCGGGCTTGTTAATGTGGTCAAGTCATGCTCGTCAGCGGATTCTCCCATGCCAGAACGGGCATTCAACCTGTGGGAGTTTGATCCGAAGCCTGACACTAGGCGTTGAGCGGGCTCTTGACCACGACGTCTGACGGCGCTGGAGGGTGCTGTTTAAGGGCGCTGAAGCCCCGCATCCATGACGGAAGATCGCGGATTTCACTCGCAGCGTCCGGTGGCGAGGTAAGTGATTCTACCCTTTACGGGACACTTGTTGTTAATAGTTCGACCCTAAGCGGGTTTCAATCTCCCTTTTCCTTTGACAGGACTGGATGAAGAAGGCTGAGCAGCTCATTTGCCCGGCTCCCATGCCAGAAAACCCAGTGGACGCCCGTCTAGCGGGGCTGCTGGTTCCGGCACCACACGTGGTGTCGGAGAAGAAGGCCGAGAAGGTGGCCACAGGTACTCGAAAGAGTTCCCGTTTTCAGGTGTCCGACGACTCCGAGGCGGATTCCTCCCCCGAAGACAAGGAGGAAACAGAGGACTCTCTCCCAGAGGAGGGAGAGAGGAAGAGGAAGGCCTCCCCAGCAGGGGAGGCCGAAGAATCAGAGGGAAGAACTATTCCCCCGGACAGCTCCGCCAACGCCAACGTTGGCGAAGAAGAGTGGCCCTCAGGGGCCAGGCCTCCGCCAAGATCGTAAGTATCCTGATTCTGAATGATTTTTATTTCTTTTGTGTCACATAGTGTCCTTCTAATGCCGCATACTGCCTGCAGTCCGGCCGACGACGATCTCCCCGCTTCGTCGAGCGGGTCGTTGGCTCCGTCGGATGTGGATTCCATTCCGACTACCTCCACCCCTCGCGCCGCTGAGGACGCTGAGGTGGGATCCCAGGAAGGGACCCATCAGGAGGAGGCTCCAGAGGCGCCGCAAGGCAGCCTCCGGACTTCTGCGCCGAACTCCACGCGGAACCCGCGGTGGTTCGGAGTTCGGCAATGCCCCTTCGCAAGAAGGGCAAGACCGTGACGCCGGCTGCCCCGTCCAACCGGGGCGCCGACAACTTGTTGAGGCGCTCAAAGGCGCTTCCATCGAGGAAGAACACCACACTATCATGAGTGCGGTGATTCGAAGGTTCAGCTCGCCAAAGCGGGCTGACCGAAGCTCGCAGCAACCTTCTAACGAGCTTCGAGGTAGAAGTTAAAATTATGTAATGTAATATCGCATAGACAGTAGCCCTCGATGCTCGGTTCGGTGTTCAAAAGAAAAGCGGTGAGGATCTAAAAAGATATCTGTGAGGTTGCTAAAAATTATGTCAATATGGGTTTGCGGGCTGCTTATTTCTTGCTGCGTCTGCCGCACCGACTACGGGTCGGTGCTTTGAAGCAGGACCTCGAGCGGTCCGAGCGAGAGCTCGGCCGTGCCAAGAAGCAGCTCGAGGACAAAGAAGGTGAGTAACACCACTTTGAATAGTTACCTTACAGAAAAGGATTTAGGTTGCAATAAAAATAATAAGGATAATGTGGGTACTGCAGGAGCCACAAACGAGGTGGCAACCCTGAAGGAGGCTATGTCCGCGGCCGGATGCAATGCGGCCGCGGAACGGGCAGAGCGAGAGAAACAGGAGGCGCAGGTGGCGGAAGTGCGGCAAGAGCTCCAGGCTCTCATGGAACAGCATGAGAGTTTGGAGCGCGACTCAAGGACTCGAGAGTCCGAGCTTGCCTCGGCTCTCGAAAGTGCCAAAGCTGCCAAGGCCGAGGCCCATAAGGCCCTTCAGGAGGTTGAGGATGTGAAGAAAATAGCGGCGGGTAAGGCATTTTTCATGCAAAGCAAGCATGTTAATGTAAACTACGACACTTACCCGGTCGGTGCTCTCGGGGGCATTTTCAGATCTGCCTCATAATGTATCCGGCGCCGCCGCATTCTATCGTGGGCGAGGAGGGAGCTCAACGGAGAAGGTCTTACGGTCTCGGTATCTTTGAGGCCGCCTTCCAGTGCCCCTAGCGACCAGGTGAAGCAGCTAGTCGAGCTCCACAAGGTAGCGAGCGAGGCCATGAAGGGCCTCATAGTCCGGTTTGTGGATGGAGAGGCCATGCACAGAGCTACTTCGCCTCGTCTGGCGGCTGGTGGATCGTGCCCTCGGTGGAGGTCATCAAGCGTTCGCTTTGTATTGAAGGTGCTCTTGGGCCCTTGCCGCGCGCAAAGGTGCTGGGGGGCAAGGCTGGATGCGGAGAGGCTTATCAGCAGCGCGCCGCCCGCGGGCAAGGAGTATCGTCGCCGAGATGTACTATAAGACTTTCTGAAGGGTGCCCGCAAGATTGCGGTTGAGTGCCCCAGAGATGTAATTATTGAGTAGACTCGCTATGTATTATCCTGTGCGCTGAAAACTTTGTTCATATGCGCTAAGCAACGCTTGTTTGATTTAAAATATTACCTTATGTGCGGCCGTTTATAAAATCAGAGAGATGGAAAGTCGTCAGCTTCAGCCCCCAAGTCACGAGTGCTGGGGTGTTCGGGATAAACTTGTGTTGGGGTGTTCGGGATAAACTTGAGCACTCTTGTTCCCATTTTTGGGTCCATCTAGGGAGGCGCTCAACACAACGAACAAGGCAACCGGACTTATAATGCTTGAACACTCTCACTTAGCCATAGAATTCTATAATTTTAAATTTCGGCGAAGCCCCTAGTATTCGGAAGACCGAGTTCGGGGCGCTATCCACGCCTTGGCCGAACATTATCCGGTTCTTCGCTTGAAGCGGCATGAGTATTTAAGGACTCAAAAAGACCTCTCGAACAGCGACCAGTCTCCCGCCTTATCATGACAGTCAGTTTTAGCTTTCTCCACTGAGGCGCTCGCCCAGCTCAACCGGGGCGCAATCGCAATGGTTCTCCAGTGCCACCTTAGCCGGCGAGCGGGCGTAAGGTACCAAAAGCGTGGGGCCGGGCAAACCCAACTATTGACCCAAGACATGATTGGAGCCGATTCATATAATGCTATAAGTTGAGGTGCCGCACTTGTGAAAGTGATCGGACTTATCACACCATAATCGGGGAACATAAGCCCACGGTGTATTCGGCCGTACCAAAATATCTGGTGCAAGATGTCATTAGTGAACATATATGTAAAGTAATGCAATTACTGAGCAAAAAGTGCTGCATTATTTATTCAAGGAATTACGCTAGAGTGCGGAATGATACAAATAGTCTTGATAAGCAAGGGATTGCACTAATTAAACATGTCCCCTCAAGGGTGGGCTGCGATAGTGTATATAATCAAATTTAATGCTCGTAATGGAGACCACACGAGTGTTAAATGCAGCCTTTTCCCTCCCCGGCTGTTGCATCGTGAGTTCGGCGGGTTCACCGCGGACAGGGCTTCTAGTGAGCGAGTCCTGTATACAAAGAAGGAAAATAAAAAATAAAAAAGAGCGACACACTTGTGAGCCCCTGGTGTGGTTGAGCCGCACTTTGGGTCTGTTGTGGTCGTGCCCCTCCCCCTAGGTCCATGGTATCTCCAGAGCGTAATGATGTATGCGGAGGGTTGGTCTTGCGATCATGCGAGGGCTGGGGTTGGGGCCGCATTGCTATGCGTGCTCGGGCGTGCAGTGGTCTTAGTTGATGTTGCTCGGCGCGCGTTTGGCGTGTCCGGCCGTTTAGCGGCCGGACTCGAAATTGCCTTAGAAGGCTGCTCGTACTTCTCGCCGCGAGAGCGTGTATGTTCCTCCGTTCGAGGGAGCGTTAAATATTTCCATTGACCGTGATGACTCCACGAGGGCTGGCATCTTGAGCTTGAGGTATGCGTGTCGCGGCACGCGTTGAACTTCTTGTAACGCGGTTCGTCCGAGCAGAGCGTGATAGCCGCCGCGAGCGGGACTATGTCGAAGATTAACTCCTCGCTCGGAAAATATCCGGGATCTGAAGACCACTTCGGTCTGGTGAGCACTGTACAATTGGCCTCAACACGGTATGGCGCCTTTGAAGGTCGTCTTTGTAGGTTTAATCCTTGAGGGTCTATGCCCATCTTGCGCCTTGTGTCGGGCGTGTCTCTGTGGCCTCGAGCACCTATGGGGGCCTTTGGGGCCCCTTCACGGTTCGACAAGGAGGCGGGGATCGTCTTGAGCAGATCGAGGTCGGGCACGCCTGGGAGGCAGGCGATCTTTACCCGGCCGGGGCTCTCAGGAGATAACACCCCTCGCTGCTTTGTGTTTGTTATTTGATCTTGCTCGGGCGTGCGGCGTATGGTGGAGCTGCTTGGTGTCGAATGGACCGAACCCTTCTCGTGCGCATGGGCCTCCCTTTTATAGTCTGAAGGGGTACCCACGGTGGCGGCGTGGGAAGAGGGGGTAGAAAGGTAAAACGCGGGTTGGTACAACGATGCTGTGATGCCCTACCTAATTCTGACGGCAGGGGACAAGGGCATTAAATGCCCGTCCGGTCACCCCAACAGTGCAGGAGGAGTGACCGTTAAGTGAGCCACCGGTTGCCACGATGGCGCCTCTATCAGCTCCGTTTGCCACCTCGCTCCGCACGGCTACGTATTGCCTCGCCACGTGCCCTTGGGATGGCCTCGTGACGACACGCCAGGTGCTTATTTGGAGTGTGGGTGGCATCCTTGCCGCGGCAAGTACCTTGCCCATGACCCTTCTCTTCTTGATGCGGCAAGTTTGCGGCCGCAAGACTTGCGGAGGCCTGGCGCTGCGCGCCGCGGCAAGTCTTCTCGATGGTGCCTGGTTGGCCTTCCCGGCAAGCTCCTCTTGCCGGGGCCTTCGTGTTCTTGGCTAGTACTTTGTTCTTGAATGGCAGTAATAAGGAGTGGTGGAGAGCCTTGCGGGCGTCCGGCAAGCCTTGCCATGGTCTTTGTGTTGCCCGTGCACAAGTTCGGGTACTAAGGTACCCCTACTTTAGTACACCGACAGAGCCCGAACTGGGCCATACAGTCTTGGCGTTGTTGGGCGGGCCCAAAAAAGGTCATGGGCAGGCGTGGCCTGGGTCCCCTCAAAATTGGCCTCCGTGCCCACCGCGCTCTCCCGCAACGGCACGCGTCGATTGCGGCGTCGTGGGAGAGAACATGGTCAATACTTAATTCTAGGAAATGCGTAACGTTCGCATCCCCCGTTTATAAGCAGAGGGAACGGGGCCGTTCCCCCACTTCCGCCACTTGCAGTTCCTTCCTCCGAAAGCTCCGCTGTCCCCCCCGTCTCCTGGATCGAGAGGAAAACGGTGCTCCGCCGCCCGTCGTCGCCGTCGCTTTCGCCTCCCCCCCGCCGCCCCCGCCATGGCTCAAAGCCGGAAGGCTCGAAACCCGCGAAGGGCGAAATCGGCGAGGCTGGCCCGAGCTCGAGCCTGCGCAAGAAGCGGTGCTCTTTTCCCCGAGCTTACTCCGGAGGCATTGCGGGCGGAGTTTTACCTCTTCAGTCGTGAAGCAGCGTGCGCATCCCGCGCCGCCGGTGATTCGCGGAGGCCTCCGTCGAAGAAGTGCCCCAAAGGGTACTACTTCTTCTGTGTTCTTCTCTGCGGGCTCTGCCCACCTTTTCCGATTTCTTTTGCGATATCATGAATACCTACGGGTTTCATCGCTTGACTTCACCCCAGCGCCGTTCGACAATGGCGGTTTCGCTTTATCTCTGCGAGAACTTCGTTGGTATCCTCCCCAATGTGGCCCTCTTCCGTCATTACTTCTCCCCTCGGGCGAGAAAGGGAGCGGCTGGCGGCGGAATCGCTGGACCTCCCGGATGGGTATGAAGGAAGTGTACTTGTCGGGTGAACTCCGCGGCAAAGTGGGGACAGTGGAGGCGGAGTGGTGTTGGATCTGTGATGACAACCGCCGTCGTTCACCGAGCTGCGCCAAGACTTCGGGTGGTGCGTGTGCAACGGCGGAGTGCTCGTCGTCGGACGATGCCAAGGCGACGATCGCCACCACCCGAATCCTCCGGCTCGGGCATGCGGACTCACTCTGAGGCGAGTTGGCGTGGATTTCCTTCGTCGCCGTATCGCCCTCCTGCAAGCGGCGGCTGCTGGCGTTCAATGGCCCGGCAGATTTCATGAGGCTGCGCCCGGGCCTCAACTTCAACTTCACGGTCATGGAGCTTGGCGCGATCTTTGAGGAGATGTTCAAGCATGATCCAAATCATCGAGTGGTTCCGGTTGGCGCGGTGTCGCCCCTTGTGCAACAATTCGGTAGCGATCGCATCTGCATAATGATGCCAGAGTGCGACTTCGCATGGGATAAATGCGAACTAGATAGAGCTCTGCTGCGAGGTCGTGCAACAATTCTTTGACGACTTGTCGGAGGTGGCGATCAACTCCGATGGCGAAACTCCTCACCGCGCCACCTTCGCCGAAGAGCTAGCGTATATTGCTAGCCGGGCGAAGGCGGACGAGCGCCGAGGCGGGCGGTTTAGTTATCTTTGGCGGGGCGGACGCACAGCGGCGGCAAGCCTTGCCGCCTGGAAGCGCTAGCCGGGGAAAAGCGGCGGCGAAGGGGAGGTCGAGGCGAACAGGCGAGTCCGAGGGCGCGAGCGGCCAGCCGTCTTGAGCGACCGCCGCATGACGAGCCCCAACCTGCCCCAATTCCGTCCGAGAAGGCGCCTCCGTCAGTCGGCGAGCTGGTGGAGGAACAGGCCATCCGGCAGCAGCGGCGCCGTGGGACACGTTCAACCATGGCGAGTCTTGCGGCGGCTGGCGGATCGAGCAGCGCAACCGCAACCGGCGGGTCTTCCGGGCAGCTGCGCTGACCTGCCGTAGCCCTCGGCAAGCGCCGGAGGAGCCCACTCCGCCACGTCATGCGAGAGGGTACGAGTTCGACCTCTCCGCGCTGAGCTCCGACGAGGAGGAGGAGGAGGAGGAGGAGTAAGGCTTTCTTCGTACCGTGCTTGTCTTTCTCTCGATCTTTATTATTGTTTGTCTTGTGTCTAATCTGTTTTTCTCCAAACTCCTGCCTTGTACCAGGACTTTGGCGGAGAGAGCGGCGAAGAGGGCGAAGGTCCCGTGGTCGACATCGAAGCGATCGGCGTGGTAGCAGAAGATACGTCTGAGACCATTTTGATGGACCCGGTCCCTTCTCCTCGCAGCAGCTCCCAGCACAGCCCCCAGCGTGAGTGCTTCAATCCACTCCCTGTCGTAGGGCGCGCATGGTCGCTTCTTCTTTTGCCAATATCATGATCATCGACTCTTTTGTATACAGGAGAAGAGCGGGCCCACCAGGAGCAGCCGGAGGCCGATGATGAGTGTCATCGGCCTCGACCACGCCACCGAGGGCCGACTCCCGGTGTTGGAGCCGTCTCCGGCAGGAAAGGGTCCCGGCAAGGGGTGGGACAGCGAGCCCCGGTGGTGGAGCCCGTGACCACGAGAACCCAGCGCGGTGAGCCTCCTTGTCGAGGCTTTCCTTGGATCTCGCTGATCTCCCTTTTTCTTCTTCAGGCGGTTGCTTGACTATCTCTTTCCCTCACTTTTGATCCTCCCCTTGGGGACCCGATGGAGGCTGAGGCCGCCCGGCGGGAGGACGGCCGCGGCAATCTTGGGGGCCCGCCGCCGTGAGGAGGGGCCGCGCGAGGAGCCCGTCGGTGAAGAGGCCGGGACCACTAGCCAGGAGGGCGAGGGGTCCGTGACTGCGTCTGGCGATCCGGAGGATGCAGGAGGCGCAAGGTGCCGCACTGACCGCCGATCCCTCCGCCCGCACGTCGGCACGGGACTCAAGAGCCCCAGCTGGGCGCATACTTGAAAGCCGGCGGCGTGTATATCAAACTCCTGGGCATCGAGCTCGAGGGCCGTTGAAGGAGAGGAGTTTGGCGGAAATACTTGCCTCTGCTTTGGGCTGTCGATGGTCGACAAGCCGGCAGCGATGGCGCGAAGTCGAGGAGGAGCAGCTGCTCCGGAAGCTGGTGTCACTCTACCGCGCCCGCCAGCGAAGCTTGAGTCCCGGAAGCGCTCGTCGTCTGCGAGGGCTGATATAGAGAAGCATGCGCAAAAGCTCAAGAGTCGCTGAACCGGAGGCCCTCCGGTCCATTGCCGAGGAGAGGCGCAGCTCGGCGAGGCGGCGTTTATCGGAGAAAGCCGAGGCGAGGAGCAGCAGAGGCTTGCCGCCGAGGAACCGTCCAAGCGGGACGGCGGCTGATCAGAGGAAGGCGTGCTTGGACAGCCATGATGAGGAGCTCGTCGTCAGGAGCGATCGCTTGGCGGGGCACTCAAGGAGGCGAAGGATCTGCTGCTGCCGAGGCTGCCAAGAAGGAGTTGGAGGAGAAAGTGGCCTTGGTGGGGCGGGACGCGACAAGGAAGAACGAGGAGCTTGTCGCGCTCAGTAGCGATCGCGAAGGATCTTGTGGCCCACAGCGTCTGCAAGCCCAGCTCTCGAGAAGATCAAAGAGCTGAGCGCCGCCAAGGACTCGGCGCCGATCTAGGGCTGAAGTTGGCCACCTTAGCGGAGACACTAGACTCCGCCAAGAAGCGAGAAGATGTCTGAGAAAAGACCTCAAGGACAACGAGGAACTAGCGATGAGGGCCGCCGAGGCTCGAGAACACCTTCAAGACTACGGTGGAGCTCGGGCGGAGGGTCTCGTCAACATCGCCGTGCTCATTGGCGAGGAGTTGGCGGAGCTGGACTTGACGGGCCGGGTATTCTCTGAGCGAGCGTCCATCCAGCGCCAAGCTCACGCTTTTCTTCAAGGATGTGGTGGCGGCTCTCCGGCAGCTCGGGATAGGATCCCAAAGCAGTTGGCGCCCGAGTCGGCGCGACTTCTGTCTGCTGGAGTCTGGAGAAGGTGTTGGTGAAGGTCCTCTTCCGCAACCGGGCATCAACCTCTCCGCGTCACCAAGAAGCTGCGGAGGGTCCGATGTTGAGGAGCTCAAGGCCATCGTCGCACCCATCGTGGACAAAGTGAGCGAGGTCGGGAGGCTCGATGGCGGCGCGTGGATTAGGCTGCTCCTCTTCTCCCCTTTTCTTGCTGCTGCCATTTTAATTATGGGAACAATTTCAGTTAGTGCCATAATAAGTCATTCTTGTAATATAACTTAATTATGGATCTTGCTTGCGCTATTCCCTTTATTCGTTGCATCCCTTGTATGTTTTTACCCCACGCGTTGAGGGACCTTGCGGCGCGCGAGCACACTTCTTGAGTGCGGAGCGTCGGCAGCCGTGGTGATCTGCTTCCGGCAAGAAATCTTATCGGGACTAGTTGCGATCCACTCGCGTTGTTGGCGGACTCGAAACAACGCAAAGGCGCCTTCGGTCGTAGTCGATTCCTCCGCGCACGGAGTTTTCCATACAAGGCACGAGCGTTCAAGGGATATAACTTAAAATTTTTAAAATGACTAGCTTCAATCTTTGGCCACTTAGCTTTTACATCTTCGCGTCCGGCAAGGCTAGATTCCTTTGAACGTCGCCTGTTCCATACTTCTACCTTCCCTTCCCCCCGGTGAACTTGTGGGCGGTGGAATCTTCTGTCTATGAGAAGAAAGAAGAGAAAATAATCGTATGGAACCTTAAGGTTCGCTATTGCTTACCGTGGTGGTGTGCTGCCTGCAGTGTCGAATCTGATGCAAAAGAAGATAATGCATTAAATTTGACAAGATGTGCGAAACCGCGAACTATTCGCATACGGGGGCTGCGCCGGCTTTGTACAAAGGGTTATATCGGCAATGCAATGCTTGTACAGAAGAAAGTGGTTGCGGAATGGGTCCAAGAACGGCGCGCTATATAGGTAAAACTTGCGAAGATGTTCTATGTTCAGAGTTGCTCCTTTGGAGCGCCATCTTCGATCTCAAAGCGGACAGCGCCGGGCCTAGTGACTCGTTTCACCCGGTAAGGCCTTCCCACTTCAAGGCGTCAACTTGTTTGAATTCTTGGCGGATTGAACTCGCCGAAGAACAAGGTCGCCTTCCTCGAAGCTTGGCGTTAACTGCGGCTATGATAGCGGCGCAAAGCTTCTTTGTAACGAGCAGCTCGCCTGCAGCTGAAGGCGATCCTCCTCGAGGAGCAGCGTCATCTTGTCGCAGCTGCTCTTGCTCAAACTCATCATAAGCGAGCACTCGTGGTGACCCATATCTGAGTTCCGTGGGGAGAAGCGCCTGCTGCTCCGTGAAGCGAGCAAAGGGTGTCGGCTGGTGGCTCGATTTGGCGTCGTCTGATCGACCAAATAACCACGGCGGCTGCTCAATCCAATTTCTTCGCACTTGTGCAGCCTATCAAAAGTTACGGTCTTGAGGCGCGCAACACTTCAGCGTTAAGCCCTCTCCGCTTGACCGTTGCTTCTCGGGTGAGCAGCGAAGTATAAAGCAAATCTTGGTGCCAAGATCTTGGGTGTCTTTGCATGAAGGTGTGGCTCGTGAATTGTGTGCCATTGTCGGTGCTGATCTGTTGGGGATTCGAAGCAGCGGACAATTGACTGAACAACTTGATATTTGTCGTAAATCACCTTCCTTCTTGGTTCCACTTGAGGCCACTTTGTGAACTTGTCGATTACAGCGTACAAGTACTCAAAGCCCCGACAGACTTCGGGGAAAAGGGCCGAGGATGTCGAGCCCCAGGATCGAAAATGGCGAGGATAAAGGGATTGTTTGGAGAGCTTGAGCTGGTTGGTGAATCTGTTTGGAGTGGGCCAGCACGCTTCACACTTAGTTACTTGTGCGTTGCATCTGGAGGGCTGTCGGCCAGAAGAAGCCTTCGGAAAGCCTTGCCGGCAAGTGCTCTTGCACCAATGTGGTGACCACATATGCCTCCATGTATCTCCGCCGATTGCCGTCCATCTTCCGGAAATGCACTTTAACTTCACTCCGTTGAATCTTCTTACATGCAGTATGTCATCGACAAACTGGTACATACTTGATTCTGCGGGCTACTCTCTGCTTCTTCTTGTTCCTCGGGAAGTTCCCTGTTTGAAGGAAATGGATGATCTGTTGTGCCCATGCGGAGCACGAGGCTCGGCGACAAGGACTAAAGGCGCCAAATCTTTGCTGCGGGAACATCCGCTTCCATGGCAAGGATCTGGAGTCCTGCCGGGCGTGATGCTCCCGGCAAGTGTGTCGGGACACGACTTGTCGGGCGCGCTGCCTCAACGAAACAAGCCACAGGGCTTGTCGGAGCGATCGCTCCTCGGCACTTTACTGTGTTGATTACGGGGACCTTCTTGGCGGCGGCGGGAAGCTCTGCTTGGGAGGGTAGTCGCCGGTAACCAACTTTCTTTTCTTGCTTTGTCCAGTTGATGGTGTCACAGACGGCTGAGTTAAGCAGAGCACAAAATCCCTGGTTCCACGGGCAACTTGAGTCAGCGCACTTTGCAGGAACCATCTGCAATGTCATTACGAGCTCTTGGAACATGTTCCATTTGCGAGCCGTCAAAATGTTCTTCTAGCTTTCTCACTTCATCAGCGTATGCTTCCATCAGCGGGCTCGATAATCTTTGTTAACTTGGCGGATGACAAGTGAGAGTCACCCGACAATAAGCTTCACGATCCCAAGTTACGCGCGATCTGAGTCCGCGAGCAAGCCCTCATATTCTGCGGTATTGTTTGTTGCTTGCTCCTTGGGAAAGTGCATCTGGACCATGTACTTGAGGTGCTCTCCGGTGGGTGCGACAAGTAATGCGCTGCGCCGGGCGCCTTGCAGCGAGAAGGCACCATCGAAGTACATGACCCATTCTTTAATGCGCTTCCTTGACGGGATGCTCCCCTCGGGAGTTTCTCCATCGGTGTTGGCGTCCATTCGCTATAAATTCTGCCAATGCTCGGCTCTGAATGGTTGAAGTACTTTCAAACTTGAGGCCAAAGCTTGATAATTCGAGCCCACTCGACAATCCACGCCGTTGCTTCGGATTTCGTAATATCCTCTTCAGCGGAAAGCGAGTGACCACTGTGATCTCATGTGCTTGAAAGTAATGGCGCGGCTTCCTCGAGGCCATGAGGAGGCCAAAAAGCAACCGCACACGAGTACCTTGATCTAGCCCCAGAAGGGAGGCCGACAAAAGTAAACTGGGCGCTGCACCATCTTCTTCTGTTTCTCTCCTTGTGGCTCTGTGAGACCCATCCTTGCGGAATCGAGAACTTGCGGATCCGGGCTTGTCGGGCCGAGCACAGTCGGGAAGCCTCACGCTTGTCATTTGGATTTGCTTGCGCGCGGCTGGCTCGTCATCTGCCTCTCTCTCGCCACCAGCGCAGCACTAACCACTTGATTAGTTGCCGCCGGATATAGCGACAACTTCTCTTGTGGCTTAAGCGCGACAAGTGTTGGAGTGGAGGACAAATATTTCTTCAAGTCTGCAGCGCGACCTCGCTTCGAGTCCATTTTATCGGGCCCGCCTTTTTCAAGATTTTGAAAAACCACAGGGCGCGTTCAGCGGACTTGGAAATGAACCTACTGAGGGCAGCAACGCAGCCGGCAAGCCTTCGTACGTCCTTGACTCGCTTCGGTGCTTTGATTTGCTCGATGGCCCTAATCTTGTCGGGATTGGCTTCAATCCCCCTTTGTGACACAAAGAATCCGAGAAGCTTGCCGGAAGGAACTCCGAACACGCATTTCTCGGGATTCAACTTGAGGTTGATCTTGCGCATATTTGTGAAGGTCTCGTCCAAATCTTGGATCAAAGTCTCTCCGTTCTTGCTCTTGACCACTATGTCATCCATGTAAGCTTCTACATTTCTGTGAAGCTGTGGCTCAAAAGCATGACTGACCACTCTCGCAAATGTCGAACCGGCATTCTTTAGTCGAAGGCATCCGGTACAAAGCGATGCGTGCCACATGGAGTAATGAATGCGGTCTTCTCTTCGTCCTCTTCAGCCATGAAGATCTGATGATATCCCGAGTATGCATCAAGGAAAGAAAGCAGATCACATCCTGCCGTGGAATCGACAATCTGGTCAATGCGCGGCAAGGGAAAGGGGTCCTTGGGACAAGCTTTGTTCACATCGGTGAAGTCAATACAAAGCCTCCACTTCCCGTTTGCTTTGCGCACGACTACGGGATTGGCTAACCACGTTGGATGGAGTACTCCTCGGACCAGAACTGCTTGCTTCCAACTTCTTGATCTCTCGCTATGAACTCGGCGCTCTATTGCTTGCTTCGACTTTTTGCTTGCGGGCGCGTGAGGCGAGGCGGCAAGGTGGTGCTCGATTACTTCCACAGGAGCGCCGGGGATGTCGGATGATTGCCATGCAAACACGCCGACATTACGCCAGCGGAAAGCAGCAATGGCGCTTTCCTATTAGGATCAAGCGTGGCGCGATGGTGAAAGCACCACTAGTGCCGTCCTCATGGTGACCACCTTCTTGGTCTCCGCGAGGTTATCTTTGTTTTCTTGCACTTGCGGTGGAGCTCGATGGTGCGTCCTCGGCGGCGGCGCGCACTCCGGGAGAGTGCGCTTGCGGAGTGGGCATCGAGCTATCCTTGCGGACTTAGTTTTCTTCTTCCTCGGGGAGCCGGTGACAAGTGGCTCGCGCTCTGCTGCGGCGGCTGCTTCCAGTAGATCTTGTCGCGCAGATGGCGCATCCCTCTTGTCGCCTTGGACAGAGATAACACTCATCGGACCGGGCATCTTGAGCACATTGTATGCGTAGTGAGGCCGCCATGAACTTGGCGAGTCTTGGTCGGCCGAGTATCCCGTTGTAGGGTAAAGGGATATCAGCCACATCGAGCGTGATCCTCTCGATCCACGAAGTTCGGTTATTTGCCGAACATCACTTGGCAATGTAATCTTCCACTTGGGCTTGCTCCTTCGGTTTATTCCTTGAAAGGCATCGGTTTCTTGAGCTGTTGTCGGGGATCTGGAGCTTCTTGAGCCTGCGGAGAAATCAAGTTCGAGGCCGGCCCCACCGTCAACCAGCATCTTCGTGACCTTGAGGTTGCGGATTGTTGAGTGAGACCAACATCGGCAAGCACCCGACCACGATGATGTGATCGGTGGTCCTCAGCGTCGAAGGCGATGGGCGTCTGGACCACTTGAGCTGCGGCGCCTCGACGGACAGCTCCATTGCATTCACTTCGCACCTTGTTTGAGTTGGCGGTGCGAGGTGTGCGAGGCGCCACCGTCGATGCACAACACTGACATGCCATGTATACGGAACTCTTGATCATCGGTCTCATCTTCCTCCATCTCTTCATCCTCATCTTCATCTTCGTCCTTGTCACGGCAGCGGGGAGGCTGTCTCCTTGCAGCGGCTTAGCCTTGCCTTGGTGCCCTCCCGGGCGGGAAGCTTCTTGCGGATCCTCCGCCACCTCCACAGGCTCTCTCCTTGTCCTGGCGCTTCGTATTCAGCTTTACGTAGCTCCGCCATCGCTCTACTTTCTTGCAGGTTTGGAGGTCATGGCCTTTGGTGCGGTGGATCTTGCAATATCGCTTGCGGAGCCATCACCTTGTCGGCGGCTGCTACTGACCTCATTTGGAGTCATCGGTCTTAGCCTTGTCGGAGCCGCCTCCGTTCTTAGGAATGCTCAATAGCTAGCACATCCTTAGCTTTCCTCTTCTGTTGTTCCGCCTCGGTTCTTCCTTGCAGGCGGCACCCTCCTTGTCGAGATCATACACTCCGGCAATCTCTCGGGATTTTCCTCCCCTCCTCGGCTCGTGCACACTTGCCGGCGAGCGTAAGCTCGTGACATCTCGATCTTGCACATCGCCATCTCCTCCCTCATCCTGCGATTACATGCGTTCGATAAACAGCGCTAATAACATGGTGGGTGGAGCGTCAGGATGTTGCGTTGCACTGGCTGAATCTTTGTATATATACTTGCGAGGCTCCCCCTCCTTTTGGGCGAGCAAGTGGAGGTCACTCTCGGCCATGAGGCTTGTGGCCACCATGAAGGCGCCAAACAAGCGATGCACAGTCCGCCCATGAGGAGATGGGCCGTCCGGCAAGTGCATGAGCCAAAATCGGCGTTGGGCTTGAGTACGGCGGGAAGTAGTTGGCAAGATCTTCTCGTCGCGCCCTCGGCCTTTGCACCGCGATGGTGTAGATCTTTGAGGAACTCCGACGGATGTATCCTGCCATCATACTTCTCGAACGCGTCGGCAAGTTCTTGGTTTTGGGCCCTTTGGACTTGTCGCTTTTTCGCGAAGTAGCGAGCTGACTGCAGCGTCTGACAAGTCGCACAGCTCTCCGGGTGCGTCTTGGCGTCGGCAATGAGCCAACCGCGCTGGTCGGATGACGTCGCGCTTCTCTCGGCTTCGATCTGGGTCGGCGTCTTCGTGTTGCCGCTCTTGGGCCGGCGTGGCGTTGATCGCGGCGAGTTCGCGGGTCAAACAGCGCCCGTGGAGTCGCCGTCGGGGTTAGTCCGTGGCGATCTTAGCCTTGGGCTGGGAGTGCCGAGGTGGCACCCGGCGGTCTTGTCGGCGTCGACTTGCGCTGGGCGCCTTGCCGGGGCCTCGATCGCTTCGATCGCGGGGTTTATCGCCGTTAAGCGAAGCCGATGAGGCTGTAAATGGTCATCCTCGATCGTCGATCTTGTGCGGTTGGAGGGTAATCTAAAGCAAGCCCAGGCTCGGGCGGCTTCCTCTGCTATCTTAGGTGGCGGTGGTGATGAAGCAGTGCGAGGCGGGATGTGCTTGGGCTCCCAAGCTGGGTTGGGAGGTGCGGCACCCGTCCGGCGACAAATATCTCGCTTCAGCGCCCGACATCTTGGCGTGCATGCTGACCTCGGCGTCCGCGACCCACCAGCTTAACCTTGTTCCGCGAGCACGGTGCTAGGAGCATCGAGGCGTTGTTGACCTTGCATCTCTTGGGAAGGTGCGGTATACGCTTTCGATCGCCCGGCGCTTGCGAGGCCTTGTTCTTGGATCTAGTGGCGACCACGAGACCCACCGTGGCGCCCGCTCCTCGCGGCGTCCACTCCACCGCCCGTTTGCTCCGGCGGTGGTGGCGGAACCGATGTAAGCGGGCGGCCACCTCCGAAGCTTCTTCTTCGATGGCATGTTGATGAAGATCTTGAAGTAAGCGTGGAGACCGGATCGGATGCTCACGACCCGGCGCCCCCTACAGCGCGCCAAGGATGTCGGGCGTGTCTCTGTGACCTCGAGCACCTATGGGGCACTTTGGGGCCCCTACGGTTCGGCAAGGGAGGCGGGGATCGTCTTGAGCGGATCGAGTCTGCCTTGGAGGCGGGCAATCTTTACCCGGCCGGGGCTCTTGAATAACACCCCTCTACTGCTGCTTTGTGTTTGTTATTTGATCTTGCTCGGCGTGCGGCGTATGGTGGAGCTGCGGGTGTCGAATGGACCGAACCCCTTCTCGTGCATGGGCCTCCTTTTATAGTCTGAAGGGGTACCCACGGTGGCGGCGTAGGAAGAGGGGTGAAAGGTAAAGCGGGTTGGTACAGCGGTGCCCTACCTAATTCGGCGGCGGGGACAAGGGCATTAAATGCCGTCCGGCACTAGCAGTCTGGGAGGTGGCCGTTAAGTGAGCCACGGTTGCCGCGATGGCGCCTCTGTCGACTCCGTTTGCCACCTCGCTCCGCCGCGGCTGCGTATTGCCTGCGCCCGTGCCCTTGGGATGGCCTCGTGACGACCGCCTTTGGGTCTTATTTGGAGTGTGGGTGGCATCCTTGCTTGCAAGTACCTTCTTCTTGACCCTTCTCTTCTGATCTTAGGCAAGTTTGCGGCCGCCGGGTGCTCTTAGGTAGCGCAGGCGCGGCAAGTCTTCGATGGTGCACTGGTTGGCCTTCGACAAGCTCCTCTTGCGGGGCCTTCGTGTTCTTAGCTAGTACTTTGCTCTTGAATGGCGGTAATAAGGGTGGTGGAGAGCCTTCTTTGGGCGTCCGACCAAGCCTTGCCTTGAAGTCTTTGTGTTGCCCGTGCACAAGTTGAAGGTACTAAGGTACCCCCTACTTTAATACACCGACATTGCTGTATCACGATAAGCGGTTAGACTCTGCGGCCGTCCATCGGGACTCGTGAGTGAAATCCATCGGCGATTGGGTCTAAAACCATTGCGGCGAATCCGCCATGGCGGATCTTGGTCGGATGGTCTCTTCGATCGAAAGTGATCGGGAAAGAGGACCATGGATTGAACTTATAGGCGTGGCTCCATCGCATATCGTCCTTAGTGCGCTTCGCTCCCTCTTGGGTATGTGGGTTGCGTATATCATGTTACCGTCCGCACTTGTGAAACCCATACATCCTCTCTTGTTACGGTGTGGGTATCTTCCTCATCGTCATTTGTGTAGCCCCTTGTCATTGTTTGACAATTAACTTTCTGCTTAAATACCCAACAATCTGTTGGTGTGGTTAGCTGGCTTTTGAAGTGCCATGTATCGGCATGGCGGTCGATATTCGGTCCAAATTGGACGGACCGGAGTGGTTCTTTTGAATGGCTTCTTCGGCGGCCGGGTTTAGAGCCTCGGAATCCGGCATTGACTGCGAATCCTCCTTGTCGTCGCCGTTAACGGCGTTTATTTTTAACCGACGCGACCTGCCATTGTGGTCCTTAGTATCCGGACTACCGGCATTTTCTTGAGGTTGTTCTTCTTGAGCTAGCCAACTATCCTCTCCCGCCTGAAGCGGGTCATTAATGATGTGAGGGCTGCCATGGATTTGGCTTTTCTGTCCTAGGTGCGGGCTAGCCACTCGTCGCGGATGTTATGTTTGAAGGCTGCGAGGGCCTCTGCATCCGGACGATCGGCGATTTGATTTTTCTTTGTTAGAAGCGTGTCGAGTACTGGCGATTCGATGCGGCTGCTGGATTATGTGGCTTCAGGTCATCGGCATCTGGTGGTCGCACATATGTGCCCTGGAAGTTGTCGAGGAATCGGCTTCAGTCCTCCCAACACCCAATTTACTCGTGGGCATTTGTTAAGCCAATGCCGAGCTGGTCCTTTAAGCTTGGCGGGAGATATTTGATGGCGTGGAGATCGTCGCGCGGGCCATATGGATGTGAAGGAGATAATCTTGATCCAAACCGCGGGAGTGCTATCGTGCCATTGTAGGATTCAATTTTACGGGTTTAAACCCTTGAGGATTTGATGATCCATTACCGTCGATGAAGCATAGCGGGTGTGCGGCACCTCATGTTGAGCAATATCACGGCGTAGCTCAAGGAGAGTTATCTGCTGTGTTGGCCCGGCGGAGTTTATGTATCGGCTCGATGGTATTAAATGCGTGGGTGGTAGGGCGCCCGTGATCCATAGATAGATCTGGATTGTCTTGCCTTATCCTCAATATATCCCGCAAGTCCGGCGTGTTCCCCGTGGCCGTACTCTTGGCGATGCGAGTGCGATCTTGATGGAAGGCTGGATGCCTCTCTGTCGCGACCACGGGGTGGTCGATCGGCCATATTGTGCGCTGGTGATGAAGGTATGTATGCTTCCTCTTCTAATCGGAGAGCAACTTGCGTTTTAGGTAGCTCTTGGAGGCGTTCGAGTTCATACTCTTGACGCGAGGACCTCGGTCCATCTGTCGGCCGCCGAGTCTTGATCGGCTTGAAGCTGCTGCTGCTTTTTCTTTAGGCTATTCTTTGTGGCCATTGCTTTGTGTTTGAAATGCTCTTGTTGACGGGATCCTCGGATCTGACGAATTAAATCGTCGTTGAGGCTTGCCTGCGTCTCGGAGGAGGTATGTAATTATCATCCTCGACCTCTTAAATGCGCCGCTCTCTCATGAGGGCTTGCTTACGCATCCTCTGCGCTGAATCTTGCGGGGGGATTGTCTTCGGCACTCTACGGGGTGTTATTATCCCTGTGCGGAATCTCCGTTCTTCTTTGTGGCGGGATTTAAGCGGCGCTTGGCGCGCCTTGGCGCTTGAGCTGTTTCTTTGAGGAATCTGCCTCGCTGCTTTTCGCCATCCCCATCTTTTGGGGTGTCCACCATGTATATGTCGTATGTGAGGTGGTCTTCGATGCCTGTGCGCTGGTTCTTGATCGTCTCGGCATCATCGTCCATACCGTCGATGTCCTCGGAGTCGAAATCTAGCATGTCGGTTAGATCGTCGACAGTGGCTACAAAGTGGGTGGTGGGTGGGGTTTGAATTTCTTCGTCGTCCGCATCCCAACCATCCCGGCCATAGTCCGGCTAGGGCTCTCCGGATAGCGAGAGATGCTTTAGCGAATTTAGGATGTCGCCAAAGGGTGAGTCTTTGAAAGATGTCGCAGCGGTGAACTCCATAATCGGCGCCCAATCGGATTCGATTGGCGGGGGCGAGGAGGTTGGTCCGGAGAGTCCGGCACCTCGAGTCCTGGCTTTATAGGGGACAAGGTCGGTGTTGGCTCCATCGCGCGGATGTTGCAGCTCGGCGGTGTCCGACCACTCGTCCTTGATCTGCTTGATCGGCTCGAACTATGGGTGGGCGGATTCATGTGGCCTCAAAGGCCTTGTCCGTGGCGAGCTAGATCGTGCCCATCGCGGCAGTCGACGACGCGCTTGGCTGCGGATCGGATCCATCGAAGATCAAGTCTCCGCGGATGTCCGCCCGTGAAGTTTAGGCTCCCAAATCTAACACGGCGGCGGGCGTAGTTTCGATCTGCTCCGGATGGCCAAGTGAATTAGCCCAGTCTGCGAAGCCGCCGAACACGAAGATCTGTCAGGGAAAAGTCTCACCACAGGCGGCGTTGTTGTTGATTGAAGAAGCCATCGAGCCTATCGGTGACAACACGGAGGAACTCTCAATGAAAGCACCAATGTCGATTGTCAAAACCGGCGGATCTCGGGTAGGGGTCCCGAGCGTGCGTCTAGGCGGATGGTAACGAGAGACAAGGGACATGATGTTTTTACCCGAGTTGGGGCCCTCTCGATGGAGGTAAAACCCTACTCTGCTTGATTGACATTGATGATATGGGTAGTACAAGAGTGGATCTACCACGAGATCAAGGAGGCTAAACCTAGAAGTTAGCCTATGGTATGATTGTTGTAATGGTTGTTGTCCTACGGACTAAAACCCTCCGGTTTATATAGATCTGGAGAGGGCTAGGGTTACCAGTCGGTTACAATGGTAGGAGATCTACATATCCGTATCACCAAGCTTGCCTTCACGCCAAGGAAAATCCCATCCGGACACGGGGCGGAGTCTTCAATCTTGTATCTTCGTAGTCTTGGAGTCCGTGGACGATGATAGATCGACTGTCCGGACACCCCTAGTCGAGGACTCCCTCACTGGATCCCTCGATCCCTCTCTTCGAAGACATATGATGGTGGCTGTTTGTGTGCCAATATATGTGGATGACATAATCTTCGGATGCACCAACCGAGAAATGCAGTGATGAGTTTGGGTACATGATGCAAAGCAATATCAAATGTCCATGATGGGTGAGCTGAAGTTCTTCCTTGGTCTTAAAATTAAATCGGAGAAATGGCATGTTCATATCTCAGAGAAATACCTCAAAGATTATGCGAAAAAGTTTGGAATGGAAGGCGCAAAAGGCTACGGCGCCAATGCCGACCAAACACCATCTTGGTCCGGCGACAATGGTAAAGAGTTCGATCAAAAGGTATACCGCTCCATGATTGGTTCTTTGCTTTATTTATGTGCATCTAGGCGGATATTATGCTTAGTGTTTGCATGTGTGCTCGGTACCAAGCGGCACCAAAGGAATCACATCACTTAGGCGTGAGCGAATTCTTGATATTTGGCTTACACCCCAACACTTGGATTATGGTATCCCAAGGGCTCAAGATTCGATTTGGTTGGATTCTCGGATGCTGATTATCTTTGGTGACAAGGTGGCAAGTCTACATCGGCACATGCCATTTTCTTGGTGATCACTTGTGCATTGGTCTTGAAGAAGCGAAGCGTATCACTCTCAAGCTGCTGAATCTGAATACATTGTTGTTGGATCCTGTTGTGCTCAGCTTCTATGGATGAAGCAAACTCTCAAGGATTATGGCATCAACCTGAAATCAAGTACCTCTCTTCTGCGACAACGAGAGTGCCATCAAAATAGCCAACAATCCAGTCCAACACTCGAAGACAAAGCACATTGAAATTCGTCATCACTTTCTCAGAGATCATGTTATGAAGAAAGATATCGATATCATTCACGTCAACACTGAAGAGCAACTGGCAGATATTTTCACTAAGCCCTTGGATGAGAAAAGGTTTTGCAAGTTACGGTGTGAGCTAAATATCTTGGAATCCTCTAATGTCCTGTGATCGGGCACATCCTAACACTTATGCATGTTGATGACTTAGATGTGCAACACACAAAGTAAGGTATATCTTCAATCAATGAAGATTTACACTCACGAGTGTGAATACATTAACATGGAATTTGACTTTGGGCGCCACGATAATTGTGCTTGCTGTATGCGAGTCTAATACTTCCTATATGGTGGGTAGCATACCACCAACTTTTCTTGTTTGAAGTGTTTCATTCAAGGCGTTATATTGCAATGACCGCATTTGGTTTGTCTTGATTTCAATTTGTCTTCATGACTTTCGCACTATGATGATTTGATTGCTTTTTGATATATATATATACTAGTGTTACATCCTCTCTGCATTCACTTATAGATATTTCTTCAAGATTGGATCTTTTGAACTAAGTGAATGTGATGGGACCCTAACCTCTCTATGCTTACTATCTCAACATCTATCTGTCTAAATCATGTGCATTCTTTGAAAGCTGTCGAATGTCTTCTCTGCGTCCTAGTCGTGAGAAGGCAAGAGACAAACATTAAATCTGTTTTAATGGCTTATCTTTACTCTTGAAATCCGGAGAAGCGGAACAACTCTCAAACATGCTGGCGGGCGTGGGAGCGATGGGACAACCCTAAGGGTGTTGCATGCTTGCCACGTGCCCCTCGAATGTGAACCGCCGGGGAGGCACCAGGCGTAATTGCGTTGTGTCTCTCACCTACTTATAAATACTGTCCCCTGCGGTAAAAATACTTCTTCCACCTCTCCACCTCTGTCAAAACCCTAAGCGCCACCGCTAGCTCGAGGCAACGCCCGGCTGACAGGCGCTTAGCTGCCGCGACTTCTCCGGCGCCGTCCTCACGCAGGACGCGGACATCGTCCTCTCCGCCGTCGCCGTAGGTGTCCTCCGTCGCCAAGTTAGGGCACGGTGGGCTGAACTGCTCGGTCTCCTATTCTTCTCCATCTAGCAGTTCTTAGATGCGGTAATTATAACTCTATTTTACCACCTTTTGATCTTCAAGATTCATCACATTTCAAAGCGGTTTACTGTCTATTCAAAGCTAGATCTATTCCGTGCATCTCATCTTGCTTAGTCGATTCACTTAGATTTTTCTAGTTTGATTCCTCACTTGTACTTATTCACAGTTGGTACAAATTTGGAACCAACTCACCTATATAAGTGAATGTCTTATAACATAAGGTCAATGTCTTCAAAGCGATTTATCTTCAAAATCTTACGAGAATGCATATGACCTCTTCCCTTCCCTCGCATCTCTAATCTTGTCACGGTACATGTCCGTGGGAGAATCCTTAGTTCTCATAGTGCGCATTCGTTTGCGAGAATACTTGCGACATCATATAAATTCTCCTGAGCCAGTTCACCTTGACCCGCAAGCGCAAATCTACGAAGCCTTTGAGCGTGTTGAAGCCTTTCGACTTGAAATTCATGACAACAGAGAAATCAGCAAGGAAGGGTGGCGGGGCAGTAGCGGAGGAGGCACATCTAAAGATACGCACGATGACTTAGCGAGAGCTGTACAAGACAGATCTGAAGAAATTATCATCGAGAGGAAGAGCGCAAATCAATGGATTCGGCGCCATTGGGGTGAGTGGTTCAAAGTACAGATTTGTGACAAAGGAATATGCGGAGAAGCATGCCATCAACGAGACCATGGGGTGATATCTGTCACATCCACTGGTCACGGTATCACGATAGGCTAGTCCTTCATGTGTGCATCATGTTTAACTTTTCAAATGAATTTGAAATGGGGATGTTCAAACCCTAGCACCAAATGGAATTCAAATGGGTTCAACCTAAAAATAATTTTAGTGAATCCAAATGGCTTTCAAAAATGTTCATCATTTACGGAAAATGCTAGAACCATAACGGAGGTGTTGCACATTTTCCATGACACATTTGTACTTGAATTAAATCGTATGCTATTTGCAATTGGGCATTTAAATGCTATATAATATTTTAAATGCTCAATTAATTACGAACAAGTGAGGGCTGTTGGGAATATTCCAAGCAGCCCACAATTATTTTCAGGATTTTTGAAAGCGTTTTGGTATTTTAAATAAAGCCCTAAAATTTCTGAATAATAGAAAACAGAATTAAGCAGAAAAAGAGAGAGAGAACTCACGGGCCACTTACAGGCGCCACTCACGAGCCCACTGCGGCCCAGCCCAGCCGCCGCTCAGTGGCAGCTTAGCTTGGCGAGCGAGCGGCAGCTTTCGGCAGCGAGCACGGCATGCGTGCTGCCTGTTGCTCGCCGCCTCGCCCTCCCCTCGTTCGCTCTGCCGTGGAACCAACCCTCTCCCTCTCCCGACCCGCAGACACCGCTCCTCGCCTGGCTCTCTCTCTCGCTCTCCCGGCGTCGCCGAGGGCCGTCGTCGCCGCCGCTTCGCCATAGCCGCGTCAGCGCCGTCCCAGCGCCCTCTCACCGTGTCGGGACGGTTCGCCGTCGTCGACTTCGCCGACCAACCAAGACACACGGCGCGGAGCCCTGCATCATCCCGCCACGTCGTCTTCAACCTCGGGCGCCGGAGATCCGCCTTGCCGCCCGCTTCGCTCGATGCTTCCCGAGCTCACCGACTTCGCCCGTCGCGATCTCGTGAGCTTGATCATCTTCCCCTCTCCAATCTCTCTACGACCGCTGTAGCCGCCGCCCCTCTCGCCCATTGCGCCGCCGCTGCACTTTTCGCCGCCCGACCGACTCCGGCGACCATTTGGTCGGCGTCGTGTCCAACATGCTTTCGCTGCCTCGCGTAGCTCTTTATGCAGGTGCCCGCGAGCGATACCACGGCGCTGCTGCCCGTAGTGAAACACCCGAGCGCGGCGCCGCCTCGAGCTCGTTCCGGCGAGCTCCAGCCACCCGATCGCCGCTTGCTCCATTGGATGCGTAGCGTTCGCCCGACTTCAGCGTAGATGCCCTCCGCCGGCCATTTGGTGCGGAGGAGGAAACCAGCGTCTCCGCCGTCCACAGCCTCGCCCGGCGTCAAGCCGCCGGTGGGATTGACCCATTTGACCCGGCGGGACCCTCCGTGTCCATGACAGGTGGGGCCGGCCTGTTAATTGGGCTAAGATTAGTGTTAACTAAATATTAGTTAGGCTAATGACCTCTACGTGTCCTTGTTGTGGACCCTTTTGCTAATGACTTTAGATTAGGATTAGTTTAATTTACATTAAACAACGTGTCAATGACACGTGGGTCCCACAGTCGAGGTTTGACTGAGGCGCCCTGTTGACTTCTGACGTCACTGCTGGCCTTGGTGGCGTAATTAACTATTTTACGGAATTAAAATAAATCGGGAAATTCGGAAAATGATTTAAACTTCTAAAATTCATAGAAATTCAACCGTAGCTCAAATGAAACAAGTTATATATGAAAAATTATCAGAAAAATCCAATCTATCCATCTGTACCATTTTCATGCATGTTTGAACAATGTTTGTCCTCTGTTTTGGACAAAACAAATAAAGGGCATTTAAATAATCATATATGGAGTTTGAATTTGAATCATGTATTCAAACCAACTTCATTTAATCTGTTGCTAGTTGCACTAGCTCAAAAACACCAGCATGTTGCCATGTCATAGCATGCATCATATTGTGCATTGCATTGATCGTGTATCTTACATGTTTGCGGTCTTTGTTCCTCTCGATGAGCGATGTTTGACGATGAGTTCGATGACACCGATGAAGAAGTATAATATCTTGAAGTGCGGGCAAGCAAAACCCCTTGTTCATTCGATATAATCCCACTCTCTCGCTCCTGCTCTCTTTTCTGCATTAGGACAACAACGAATCATTTGTTACTTGCTGCGGTAGCTGAACCCTTATCCATTGCATGACTGTCATTCCACGGTAAATAGATGAAACCCACTAGCATGAGTAGGAGTTGTTTGAGCCTGATGTGCCTACTCATACATGCTTGTTTGTCATGCTGCTATTGCTTAGAGTTGAGTCGATGCGATTCATCGAGGATGAATCGGAGGTGTGTGAACATGTCCTATTGTGTGTGAGCTAAGTGTGTGAACACGATTTGGTAAAAGGTATCGGTGAGAGGCCATGTAGGAGTACATGGTGGGTTGTCTCATTGAAGCCGTCCTTAGGAACTGAGTTACGTGTTTGTGATCCATGATTCAGCTACTACCATGCATTGGGCCTGAAATATGACCCGCTCGACTTCTTATTCACCCTAGTCCTCTGTCCGGGAGTTGCAAGTAGTTTACGGTGTTTGTAGCCTCTTGGAGGCCGTGGGCGGTGTTGGCCGTAAAGGGGTGGGCTGTGATCACGGTAGAGTGCGTGTACGGTGTAACGGATGCCCGTTTGGTATCTCGGGAACCTGTTCACATCGTTTGGGGCTGTGGCGAAACTTGGCGGAACTCCTCATAGATGGAACCCAAATAGGCGATAAAACTGGACTAGAGACTTGAGTGTCTAGGTAGGTCGTGGTCTACACCTCGTCGGCTTTAAGCTTGAAGTCTGCCGAGCACATGTCGTGTGTGGGGCGCTAAGTGGTGAAACATGTATGAAGAAGTACACCCTGCGGGGTTAATATGATCTATTGAATAGCCGTGTCATGGTAAGGACTTACAGGTTGCCTATAACGGTTCATAGACAAGTGAAAGTGGATACTCTAAAATCGCAAGATAGCGTGAGTGCTATGGATGGCGTTCTCGTGGGGAGGCGGGCGGATCCATAGTGGTGTATTGGTTGGTGAATATGTGGACTCGTGTGCGCCACCTCAAAGAGTTACATTACGATCGTAGTTTAGGATAGCCACTTGAGTCAAAGCTGGCTTCTTTTTGTTAAACTCCACCATCCCTTTGTTGATAATGATGCATATGTAGTTAGTTACGATGTAAGTCTTCTTTGGGTACATTTGTACTCACGTTTGCCTATTTTATGTTTTTGCGAGAGAGACTTGGTCTCACTAGTAGTTCACGTGGACTTGACGTTTAGCTTGTTACCTCAGCTACGATCTTGTGCCCTCGGCGAGATCTGGTAGATAGTCGGGCTTCTTAGCCTTTTTCATTTATAGTTATGCGTACTCGGACATGTTAGCTTCGCTTGTGTTTTGATTTGTATGCTCTGAATGTTGGGTCATGAGACCCTGTTTGTAATATCTCGCTCCTCGGGCCTATTGAATAAATACTTGAGTCGTAGAGTCATGTTGTGATGCCATGTTGTATTTGCACATATCGAGCATATTGTGTGTATGTTATTGAAATGCTTGGTATGTGTGGGATCGACTATCTAGTTGTTTATCTTTAGTAGCCTCTCTTAGGAAATGTCTCCTAGTGTTTCCACCGAGCCATGGTAGCTTACTCTTGCTCAGGAACACTTAGGCTGGCCGCATGTGTCCTTCTTCGTTCTGTATACATCCCTTGAAATGTCACGCGTTAGTCTGGAGTCTGTTAGCCCTTCACTGCCGGTTTACGAATCTGCTAGCCCAGTGCTACAGCCGGAACTTATTCGCTCATGACCGACACGTTCGATCTTTGGGTCATGGATGCTGTCCTGTAAGTCTGTGCCACTTTGGGTTTCTGACTAGCCATGTCGGCCGGGCTCCTTATCATATGGATGCTAGCGACACTATCATATCGTGTGCCAAAAGCATAAGCGGTCCCGGGCAAAAGGTGGCGACACCCGTGGGGATACCGTGCGTGAGACCGCAAAGTGATATGAGGTGTTACATGCTAGATCGATGTGGCATTGAGTCGGGGTCCTGACAGCTTTGGTATCAGAGCTTGACTTCCTGTAGGTTCTCCAAGCCAAACTGGTCGAAGTTGAGTCTAGAAATGCTTTAGTTATATGTAAGGGAATTGATTGTGGGATGGAACGTAAGGCTCTTTTTACTCCTTATACCTCATGGCCTTCTGATCTGAGTTAACCTCTTCTCTTCTATGGGGATTAAGAACTAGGCCTTCTCATCTATCTATTAGGATGACGTGTTACTAATCCATGGACTTATGCAATTGTTAGCTCAAATCTCAGCTCAGGTTTACTACTTAGTATGTTCATAATTGTTGATCTCGAAACCTTGATATTGTGCTTGAAGTGGCTATGCCACCATTTACGTAGTGTGTCTCCAATCTTTTGAGCATTCTGGCCGTTATCTTTGTCGAGTTATCGAGGTTTCTAAAAATCGATGCATTTGCAAATCTCTTCCTACCGTTTCAAAGTTCCTTCATGCGGATTAACCACACTAAGCGGTGAGTTGAGGTACTCTATTGCCTCGACATATATGTTGGAGTTCTTATTATGACCCTAGGTATTTTAGAGGATCATCTAGTAATCTAGCCATGATTTGTGTCGATGTGAGGATTACGGCCTTTATCCCGAAGCATCCGTGATGCAATTTAGTTAGTAGGTATTCTATTCACGGGTTTTGAACCGAGATTCACCCTACTTACTTCATGTTGATAGTGTTTGCTCGTTCCTATAGGTTATTAGTAACCTTTGCATTAGTCCTCGAGGTCGTGGTATTTCCTTCTTCCAAATACTATGAACGCTTATGGCGAAGTTTGTTGGATCAGAAGATCTGGCAGAGTGCTCTTGATGAGTTCTCCATTTTATATTGCGACTCTGCCGGTTCCACCTTTACGCATGGGTTATCCGGAAGAAAGTTGAGCTTAGCTCGACATACTAATCTATGCATCCACAACTAAGAAAATTATATGTTCCTTTGAGTTGTTCTCTTTAGTTGCATTCTGACCCTCGTCTATCAATTGATAGTCAAGAGTATGCGTGCATTCGTTCATCGATGCCTATTACTCTTGTGGTCCGTCAAGCCATTCTATTCTGGAATGACTAGGAGAAACAAACTCCAGAACCTCATCCATATCCAGGATTGGGTCAAAGCAGTTGTAATTCGCAGATCAAATTGCTAATCAAGCTTTTGTTCTATTCTACCTTGGAGTATTACTATCTTTATGTCAGGATTGTCATAGGACTCGCAACACCTCTCATGAATTCTTGACGTAGTGATACTCTCTCCATCATTATTCATTTCTTGGTTCCCGTGTTGTTGCAACCGGAATGCCGACAAGTGAATCGTGATGCGTGAAATCTATACTGCTAGCAACTCCGTTGCTTGGTGGTTAAATGGACGATAACCTCATTCTTAGCGTGTTGGTTCTTGAATCATCATTCTAAGACTGATTGTGCTACCTAATCCTTGTTCGGTGCACTCTTGATTGATGAGTTAGGATTTTGTTAAGTCCTCGCTCATTTGATCATATCGTCTTGCCACGAAAAGCAAGATTGTTTTCAAGCTTAGTAACATATCGGTGGTTCATGATTCTCGATTGTCTTCTCGGAGTATCACCGAGGATGTCACTGACCGCTATGTTGAGTTCGTGATCAAGTTGGTTTATTCTTGTAAACCACCCTTTCTCCAGAATCGTGTTGGATACCCTGAGCTAGTTGGCTAAGCTAAACAACAACTTGGAGAGTTGGAAGATAAAAGCTCACGACTTAGTTCATCTCAAGGGATATCCTTGTGTGTGTTTGTTGAAGAAAGGTAATATCTTCATTGATTGATCCTCGTGATCGGTTGTTGGACTTATTGTCTTGCCAAAACTTTGATTTGAGTGTGGGCTATTCTCAAATCAAATCGGAATAACGATGTTAAGTAATGTTGTCTTACTCGTGGATTTTCCTCGAGCATACACCATTATATCTTTTGGAGTCGACCAATGCTATCACTTGTTCTCATAATTATGGAATTCAATCTTCATGGAAAACCAGGATGAATTGTTGTTAAGCCCATCAACAACATCCTTGTCTTCTCCATAGTTTTGTTGAACATTAAGCTAGTATTGGAAACTTTTAAAGCATTTGTTCATGCTAGCTCATGAAGCATATGTTAGGATGTAAGTGACTTCCTCTAATTCATGTGCATTTGATGTAAGTTGCGCCGTGAATTCGATTAAGTCAATGTTGCTTCCTTTGGAATCATCCCAAATCAGTCATGCATCGTCTGAAGTATTCTATGGTTTGGTAGATTAATTACCTCCACTCCATATGTGTTCCTAGCACACCAAGCCACTGATTGATTTGTTCAAGGAGAAGAAGTTCCTTCGTAGGCTCGAGACTTATGCAAGGATTTGATATCCTCGATGATGGTTTCCCTCTGAACTTCGCTAGTGTTTTATTATAAGACTACTATGTGGTCATGCTTATGCAGGACAGCGTGTTCACAGGTTTATGTGAGAACCAGCTCATGCTTTGGAGCTTGCTATCGTAGTTCATTTCGAGAGTCTCGCGGCGTCATCTCGTCGGTTTGTGTTGCAAACTTTCATTTCTCTTTCTAGACTCGACGAGTCTAGATTATTCTAACACCAACTAGATCTGAATCTCGGGCGGATATGATGGTTGGAGCGTTTCCCAAGAGTTATAATATTGGTCTCTCGTAACCGGTAAAGAGAATGTAAGTGGTCGACACACCTGCTAGGAAGACTGTTATTGTAGTATCTTGATTGAGAAAGTTGGCCACCTTCCCATAAGGACTTCCTAGGATTTACTCCCTAGTTGTGCCTTATGATTTTTGTGCTTCCGAAGTCCGACCTTTACTTGGTGTTCTAGATGCCAGACCGTCTCAATGAATGGGATACGCTAGTACATCAAGGAGAACATTAGAAGCGGAGTGCTAAGTGTCTCTCGGTCAATCATCCAGTTTTCGTCCCCTTGGCCTCGCTAAGTTGAAATCTGAGAAGGTGTTATCTTCCTTTGCATCTGCATTGTCCATCGCTATTCATCATGGTAGTATGTTGTGTTGTCAGCACCCTTGGCGCGGATGTTGGTAGGACCGTGATGAATATGGAAATGCTCAAGTTCTTGAGAACACACAAGCATTAGGTGCAATCGTAGTTACTAACGGGATTGCTCTCAATTCCCTCGGTTATGCTATAACCATTCCAACGATAGATTCACTCTCTCTTCTTGAGCTTCTCCTAGCTACTAAAATCATTCCTTGTGTTGTCTTCAACAAGGTAATCCACATCATCCATTACGGCCGAGAATGTTATTCTTTGGATTCCTTCAAATGATCAATTGTGAATTGCCTTAGGTTGGTGTAAAGAGTTTCAATGATCTTTGAATCAAATGTAATTCTTTTTGCCACTTAAGGGGATATATCCACAATTGCCTTCCTCTAAAATGTCTCATTTGTGGTGTCATGGCAAATCAAACTCTCGCTTCGTTGACAACCGTTCACCACCCTCTTAGGTGTGGAATTGTTGTCTACCTAGTGAACCCTCATCATCTATTCCACTCCATTCCTCTAGATGTGTGCCTTGTATCTCATCTTGCGAGATGTTTTATGACTCACTCCGTGAGCTGATCTTAAGTTGTTTGATCTTGAGAAGATCGATCCTACTAGAGTTTTCCCTTTCTACTTGTTGCCATGTGGGATGGTGTTCTCGAGCAAAACCTCGAGACAATGATGGTGATCGAATCAACGTTCATTTGAAGTGCAACTTTGGATCGTGAAGATTGTGCTAGTTGCGTTCCCCTTCACCTTACCCTACGCTTGAATCTCGGGGCGAGATTTTTTGTTTAGTGGGGGTGAGTTGTCACATCCACGGTCTGGTATCTGATGGCTAGTCCTTCATGTGTGCATCATGTTTAACTTTTCAAATGAATTTGAAATGGGGATGTTCAAACCCTAGCACCAAATGGAATTCAAATAGGTTCAACCTAAAAATAATTTTAGTGAATCCAAATGGCTTTCAAAAATGTTCATCATTTACGGAAAATGCTAGAACCATAACGGAGGTGTTGCACATTTTCCATGACACATTTGGCCCTTGAATTAAATCATATGCTATTTGCAATTGGGCATTTAAATGCTATATAATATTTTAAATGCTCAATTAATTCTAAACTTAAGTGAGGGCTGTTGGGAATATTCCAAGCAGAGCCCACAATTATTTCGAGGATTTTTGAAAGCGTTTTGGTATTTTAAATAAAGCCCTAAAATTTCTGAGAATAATAGAAAGCAAATTAAGCGAAAAAGCAGAGAGAGAGAACTCACGGGCCACTTACAGGCGCCACTCACGAGCCACTGCGGCCCAGCCCAGCCGCCGCTCGGTGGCGGCAGCAGCAGCGAGCGAGCGGCAGCTTCTTTCGGCAGCGAGCACGGCATGCGTGCCGCGCTGCTTTCGCCGCCTCGCCGCTCCCCTCGTTCGCTGCTGCCGTGGAACCAACCCTCTCCCTCTCCCGACCCGCGAGACACCGCTCCTCGCCCTGGCTCCTCTCTCTCGCTCTCCCGGCGTCGCCCGAGCGCCGTCGTCGCCGCCCTTCGCCACGGCCCGCGTCCAACGCCGTCCGCGCCCTCTCACCGTGTCCGGACGGTTCGCCGTCGTCGACTCGCCGACCAACCAAGACACCACGGCGCGGAGCCCTGCATCATCCCGCCACCGTCGTCTTCAACCTCGGGCGCGGAGATCCGCCTCGCCGCCCGCTTCGCTCCGATGCTTCCCGAGCTCACCGACTTCGCCCGTCGCGATCTCGTGAGCTTCGATCATCTTCCCCTCTCCAATCTCTCTCGACACGTTGTAGCCGCCGCCCCTCTCGCCCATTTGCGCCGCCTGCACTTTCGCCGCCGACCGACTCGGCGACCATTTGGTCCGGCGTCGTGTCCAACATGCTTCGCCTCGCCTCGCGTAGCTGCTTGTAGGTGCCGCGAGCAGCGATACCACGGCGGCTGCAGCCCGTGGCGAGAAACACCCGAGCGCCCGGCGCCGCCTCGAGCTCGTTCCGCGAGCTCCGGCCACCCGGTCGCTGCCGCTTGCTCCATTGGATGCAGCGCGTTCGCCCGACTTCAGCGTAGATGCCCTCCGCCCGCCATTTGGTGCGGAGGAGGAAACCAGCGTCTCCGCCGTCCACAGCCTCGCCCGGCGTCAAGCCGCCCGGTGGGATTGACCCATTTGACCCGCGGCGGGACCCTCCGTGTCCATGACAGGTGGGGCGGCCTGTTAATTGGGCTAAGATTAGTGTTAACTAAATATTAGTTAGGCTAATGACCTCTACGTGTCCTTGTTGTGGACCCTTTTGCTAATGACTTTAGATTAGGATTAGTTTAATTTACTGTTAAACAACGTGTCAATGACGTGGGTCCCCAGTCAGGTTTGACTGGGCGCCCTGTTGACTTCTTGACGTCCTGCTGGCCTTGGTGACGTAATTAACTATTTTCTGGAATTAAAATAAATCAGGAAATTCCAGAAAATGATTTAAACTTCTAAAATTCATAGAAATTCAACCGTAGCTCCAAATGAAACAAGTTATATATGAAAAATTATCAGAAAAATCCAATCTATCCATCTGTACCATTTTCATGCATGTTTGAACAATGTTTGTCCTCTGTTTTGGACAAAACAAATAAAGGGCATTTAAATAATCATATATGGAGTTTGAATTTGAATCATGTATTCAAACCAACTTCATTTAATCTGTTGCTAGTTGCACTAGCTCAAAAACACCAGCATGTTGCCATGTCATAGCATGCATCATATTGTGCATTGCATTGATCGTGTATCTTACGTGTGTTTGCGGTCTTTGTTCCTCTTGGTAGGCGATGTTTGACGATGAGTTCGATGACACCGATGAAGAAGTATAATATCTTGAAGTGCGAGGCAAGCAAAACCCCTTGTTCATTCGATATAATCCCACTCTCTCGCTCCTGCTCTCTTTTCTTGCATTAGGACAACAACGAATCATTTGTTACTTGCTGCGGTAGCTGAACCCTTATCCATTGCATGACTTTGTCATTCCACGGTAAATAGATGAAACCCACTAGCATGAGTAGGAGTTGTTTGAGCCACGATGTGCCTACTCATACATGCTTGTTTGTCATGCTGCTATTGCTTAGAGTTGAGTCGGTCGATTCATCGAGGATGAATCGGAGGTGTGTGAACATGTCCTATTGTGTGTGAGCTAAGTGTGTGAACACGATTTGGTAAAGGTATCGGTGAGAGGCCATGTAGGAGTACATGGTGGGTTGTCTCATTGAAGCCGTCCTTAGGGGCCGAGTTACGTGTTTGTGATCCATGATTAGCTACTACCATGCATTGGGCCTGAAATATGACCCGCTCGACTTCTTATTCACCCTAGTCCTCTGTCCGGGAGTTGCAAGTAGTTTACGGTGTTTGTAGCCTCTTGGAGGCCGTGGGCAGCCGCTGGCCGTGGGGTGGGCTGTGATCACGGTAGAGTGCGTGTACGGTGTCTGGGATGCCGTTTGGTATCTCGGGAACCTGTTCACATCGTTTGGGGCTGTGTGAAACTTGGCGGAACTCCTCATAGATGGAACCCAAATAGGCGATAAACTGGACTAGAGACTTGAGTGTCTAGGTAGGTCGTGGTCTACACCCCGTCGGCTTTAAGCTTGAAGTCTGCCGAGCACATGTCGTGTGCAGGCGCTAAGTGGTGAAACATGTATGAAGAAGTACACCCTGCGGGGTTAATATGATCTATTGAATAGCCGTGTCATGGTAAAGGACTTGGGTTGCCTATAACAGTTCATAGACAAGTGAAAGTGGATACTCTAAAATCGCAAGATAGCGTGAGTGCTATGGATGGCGTTCTCGTGGGGAGGGAGGCGGATCCATAGTGGTGTATTGGTTGGTGAATATGTGGACTCGTGTGCGCCACCTCAAAGAGTTACATTCGATCGTAGTTCGGGATAGCCTTGAGTCAAAGCTGGCTTCTGCTGTTAAACTCCACCATCCCTTTGTTGATAATGATGCATATGTAGTTAGTTACGATGTAAGTCTTCTTTGGGTACATTTGTACTCACGTTTGCCTATTTTATGTTTTTGCGAGAGACTTGGTCTCACTAGTAGTTCCACGTGGACTTGACGTTTAGCTTGTTACCTCAGCTACGATCTTGTGCCCTCGGCGGGATCGGTAGATAGTCGGGCTTCTTAGCCTTTTTCATTTATAGTTATGCGTACTCGGACATGTTAGCTTCGCTTGTGTTTTGATTTGTATGCTCTGAATGTTGGGTCATGAGACCCTGTTTGTAATATCTCGCTCCTCGGGCCTATTGAATAAATACTTGAGTCGTAGAGTCATGTTGTGATGCCATGTTGTATTTGCACATATCGAGCATATTGTGTGTATGTTATTGAAATGCTTGGTATGTGTGGGATCGACTATCTAGTTGTTTATCTTTAGTAGCCTCTCTTAGGAAATGTCTCCTAGTGTTTCCACGAGCCATGGTAGCTTACTCTTGCTCCGGAACACTTAGGCTGGCGGCATGTGTCCTTCTTCGTTCTGTATACATCCCTTGAAATGTCACGCGTTAGTCTGGAGTCTGTTAGCCGCTTCTGCCCGGTTTACGAATCTGCTAGCCCGATGCTGGCCGGAACTTATTTGATGACCAAACACGTTCGATCTTTGGGTCATGGATGCTGTCCTGTAAGTCTGTGCCACTTTGGGTTTCTGACTAGCCATGTCGGCCGGGCTCCTTATCATATGGATGCTAGCGACACTATCATATCGTGTGCCAAAAGCATAAGCGGTCCCGGGCAAAGGTGGCGACACCGTGGGGAATACCGTCGTGAGACGCATAAAGTGATATGAGGTGTTACATGCTAGATCGATGTGGCATTGAGTCGGGGTCCTGACATATCCTCTATCGAGGGCTTCAACCCAAAAGCCAAGCTAAAGCCATTGAACAAGGCTTCTATCCATGCATGGTCCGTGGGCCCTGACCGGTGACGCAGATCCACTTCACTTCTATGGTGTCGTGAAGATTCGCTCTTCAAGTGCAACTATCGATTTCTTTGTGGCTTCGGCCAAGGAGAACAAGAAGTCCTTGGGTTTGGACACCAATCCAAGTCCCTCTACTCCCGTCTTGATGGCTCCGTGAAGCTAATCCCAATGTCATTGGCCCCTATGCCAACCTTGGCGGCCTCATCACTTACATCATGGTCAAAGCGCGAGTAGATCATTACGACAATCGTCTTGACTACGATGAAGCCCTGCTCCTCCTCCTCCAAAGCCGCGAAGCAAAAAGAAGTCAAAGGCTTCAACCTCGGTACAAAGCCACCTCAGAAGACTTTGCGTGCGAAGCCAGCAGCCTTGCACCTCCTGAAGCCGGTGTGCAATCGAAGATCATCACGTGTCTCAAGAGAGCGGACAAGAAAAAGCACTTGTTAGACCATCGATCGTGAGCTTTGACTCCTGCTGCCATTCTGCGTGAAGAACCCATTGATCTATCAAGTGATGAAGATCTTGCTGATGATGCCCTTGAGCGGTGATCAAGAGCAAAGAAGAAGCGAAATCTTGACAACCTGCCTCTGTTTGATGTGGCCATCATTCACAATTTCATTGATGAGTGGTTCGACACCCTAGCGTCGACTTTGAAGATTCTGACTCCCAATTGGCCTTAGTGTAAGCCTTCAATGGCGCCATTGCTTCTGAGCTAGCTCTTGCTTAAGCGCATCGTTGAGCTCAAAAACAGTTGATTTTGAGAAGGCTCAATTCAAGAAGCATGTGGCGATCGAGTGTTCAAGGCGTCGCAACTTCAAGGTCATGCTCCATGAGCTTAAAGAAACTTTACGATGAAGCGCCAAGAAGCTCGGGGCTCTCGAGCGCATGAAGCTTTTGGCTGATAAGTGTGTGATTGCCAACAATGAGGCTCTGAGCGCAAGTCCCTTGGCCGTCCGGGCATTGACCCAGGATGGTGCAAAGAGGAAGAAGAAGCACCTGTTTGAACAGCTGAGCCTTCAAGCCAAAGCCCCTCGCATTATCTTCGAGCGGCATGGTGGCTCGAAGCCAAAAGTCGCCACAACTACTTGAGCGGAAGAAGACAAAGGCTGCGAGGGTAGCGAGAAAGAAAGAATCTGAAGCTTCGATGCGCTCCTCAGAAGAAGTGCAAGACCAAGAAGACTAGGGCTGCTTCCATACAGCCCTTAGTCATTGAACCCATTTCGTGGTTAATACAGTATGCATTCATCAAGAAAGAAGGATGGTTGTCCATGAGCTGCTACCACGAGGCTCATGAGGTGAAAGATATTCAACGGTGAACCAGCGCTTGTCGTGGTATTTTCACGGGGGTGCTAGGCGACATATGCCATGAGGTGGCCGTGTGGGGGCAAGGCTGCTGGCGATAGGCCGGGAGGCGGGTATCACGAGTAGCAGCGGTGGTTTACCCGGAGCTCTCGGAGAGATAATACTCCCTCTTCTTTGCATGTGCGAATGTATATATCTGGGGTGTACATCAGGCAATACAAAGTGCTCCTGGAGCTGTATTTGGGATCAGTGCCAAGTGCATCTGGTATGGTATATCTATGCGTATGGCCGGCTCTAGTGGCCATGTATGGCCATGGCTTGTGGTCGTGAGTGGCCTTGTGGCCAAATGAATGTGACCGTGAGAGTGTGAGTCCATCCTGGATGGATGGATGGATGCTCATATATATAGGGGGAGTTAGCTTAGGATGTAAGCCATGTAGGCATGGTAGCTAGCTAGCTAGTGGCATGGTGGGGTGTCATCCTTGTCCCCTGGGTCACTTCATAAATAGTGCCAGGGGACAAGTGACACTGTACATGATGGCTGGGGCGTCACTTGAACAATGCGAGATGCAGTCGTCACGTCGAAATCGCGTCCTGCTGCGATTGACCGGGAAGCCAGCGGTCGGCTGGCGGTATGATCGGCGGACCGGCGATCGGCTGGTTGTGCGATCGGCGCCGATGGTCGGCAACCGGTGATCGGCAGCCGGCGATCGGCTGGTGGCGCGGATCGGCAACCAGCGATCGGCTGGTGGCGGTCGGCGACCAATGATCGGCTGATAAGCGCGATCGGCAACCAACGGTCGGCCTAGTGGCGCGATCGGCGGCCGGCGGTCGGCTGGTGGCGCGATCGGCAACCAATGATCGGTGACCGACCGGGAAGTCGGTTGAGGGCTTTGCTAGCCCGATGTCTTGAAATATCGTCTCGCCGTCTTCGGGGTATCCGTGTCCAATTACTCCGACAGTAGCCCCCAAGCCTCCGGGCAACTTGGCAAAGTTGGGCGGAGGTTTTTTGGCGAGTGTTCATGGAAATGATCGTGCAAAAAGACGAAGTTAGTCCATGCAGATATATCAAATGTTTGTTTTAGCATTGCAAGTGTTGTGCGGAGAGTGCCGACTCAGTTTCGTCCGAGCCCCCTTAATCTTTTTTGTGTTCCCTCCACTTTTTGGCTTGTGCTCTCGCTCGCCGGACAGCCGCTCTGCGGTGTGTGGCTGAGAGTGGGCAGCAGTGGAGTGTCTGATCTCGAACTCTAAGGCGGATTTAACGGCGGATACTCATAAAGAAGCGGTCGGATGCGGCGTTTCTCTTCGGGCGCTTTTTGGCGTGGGGTGACCTCCGACTTTTGCTCTTGCTAGCGGACGATCGCTCTGCGATGCATGGTGAGAGGTGAGCCTTTAGTGCGCTGCGCTACTAAAATTGTCTGCGGGAACTAACGTCTCGAGCCAGCGGCCGGCCCGAACCAACTGGTGGCGGCCGGGAGAAACGATGATCTCTTGTAATAAAATGCGGAGATAGCCCCCGAGCATCGCTCGAGGTTATCCGTGCTTCATGATGCAAAAATATCTGCGGGTGAGGAGCTCACATTGATTTTCGTGTAGTCGTGGTCATCGAAGATAGCCGGCGCGACTAGGCGCTCATGAGTCTTGGCGCACCGTGGAGTGTAGCCGAGCCCTCCGGTGCTCGAAGGGGGGTCCCGGCCGGTCAGGCTCGACCGGCCAGGCGGCGAGGCAACTTGCAGCGCCCGTTTCTTCTTTCTTCTCTTCTGCCGGCTGCTGGCAGCCAGACAAAATTCTTCACTTATGCGCAATCTTGGCGAAGCGCTTGGCGCTGGTGTAGCCCGAGATTGGACGGCTGGCGGCGATCGGGCGGATCTTCAGCACTTCTTTGTCTCCTCTCTCTCGGGGACGCGTCAGCGCACCCATTGGATGTAACCCAGATTGAGACGGCTAGCTGGCGATCGGGCGGATCTCCAGCAACTACTTTGTCTTTCCTTGTCTTCTTGACCCGGTGGTGGCGGACCCGACATAGCGATCGGGCTCTTTCAGCCGGCGAGGCGGCCGTGATCGGACGCATATCGGCGATCGGACGCATTTTTTTTCTCTCCTTTTTTTTTGTCAGCCGGCTGTTGACTTGGTCAGTCGGACCTCTTTTCCTTTGCACGAGCAGCCGGCCACGGCGGGCAGTCGGCCCTTTTTCTTTTTCTCCCAGCCGGCCTCTCTCTTTTTTTTCGAGGCCAGTCAACCTTTGACTTTTTTTTTCTAGCACCCGACTATGGGCACTCGGCCACTTCTTTTCCAGCCGACTTGATGGGAGCAGCCGGGAGCTATTTCTTTCTCGGCCGGCCCCTGACTTTTCTCTGCCCTGCACTTCTTCTTTTTCCTTCCTTTTTTTTATTTTGTCTGACTCCTTTTCTTTTTCTGTCCGACTCCACGCGGGGAGCCGGACCCTTTTTTTTTATGGGAAGCCGGCCATGTCTTTTCTAGCCAGCCCGCATACGCGCAGCCGGCCTCCACCTCTTCCTTTCTCTTTTTTTTAGCCTGCTATGGGCAGACTTTTCTTTCTCATCCGGCTTGGGCAACCGGACACGCGCGAAGGCGGCAGGCGGCAGGGCCGGCCGGGTTGCGGGCGGAGGAGCCGGCGCGGCGGCCAGGTCGCCGTGTTGACGGAAAGAGCCGTGACCGGGCGGCGGAAGCCGGCCAGGGCGCGTGGGAACCGGCCTTCGTAGGGCCGGGAGTCGGCGGCTGGGTGGCGGAGCCGGCCAGGGGAGGCGGCGCCGGGTGGAGGAGCCGACCGAGTCGCCGGAGGGGTGCGCGGGGAAGTCGGCAGGCGCGACGGGATGCGGATGAAGGCGCGGGGCCTCGCGCAGCTGCGGAGGCGCACGGGAGTGGAGCAGACGGCGGTGAAGCGCTTGAGGCGCAGCAGGGGAGCTTCGATGGGAGCTGGCGGGCGCGAGCCGGGGCCAGGCGCGGAGCCGACGAGCGGGGCGGACTCGGCGACACGGCCAGGTGCAGCGGCAAGGCCGAGCCGGCACAGGGATGGGTTACGGGGAAGCCGGCAGGCTGCCGATTTCGCGGAGGAGGCGGAGGCCGGGTCGCGTGGAGCAGGAGCCGGTTACGGGCGGCAGCGGGGAGCCCGGGCGGAGCAGGGCACGGCTGGAGGGCCGTCCGGGGAGGACCCGACGCGTTGCCGGCGGGCCGAATTGGTGCGGACGCGGGCGGAGGAGCACGCGGCGGCCGGGCCGAGAGAAGAGGCGCGGCTGCGCCGATGGAAGCGGAGGGCGCGTGCGCGGGACGCGGACCCGGGGCGGGGCGCTTGCATGCCCAGGCAGTGCTGGTCTCGTATCTGAATAATGTATGGGCAGTGTCTTGACCAATATACAGGCTTGTGTATGGTGGCTATAGTATGAGGTTTGGAAAGTGTGTGAGGCATGTATGGCTATGGTTTGACCATACTTGACTTGCATCTAGCTAGCTTGCAAAGGTGGAGTATGGAGGAGCGAGCGCTCGTGTGTCGGCCAAAGCAAAGGCGCAACACGGAGGAAAGCAGGCATAGCGGCGCTGGCCGGCGCAGCCCAGCGCAGACGGGAGACGATCGAGCGAGAACCACGCGCAGCGCTGCAGCAGACGAACAGCCGGCGTCATAGCGATGGTGATGACGAAGGCGGCGAGGCCGGCGATAAGGACGCACCATCGAGGCGGCCGCTCGGTGGTCGGTCGAGCCCCCGGCGCTCTGAGAGGCGGCCGCGGCGGCGGCGGAGAGCGAAGATGGTCCCTTGGACTGCGAAACCAGCGGCAAGGTAGCGGTAGCATAATACCGTCCCATGGTGGGCGCCAAATGTCGTGGTATTCTCACGGGGGTGCTAGGCGACATATGCCACGAGGTGGCCGTGTGTGGGCAAGGCTAACTGGCGATAGGCACGGGGGCGGGTATCACGAGTAGCACGCGGTGGTTTACCCGGCCGGAGCTCTCGGAGAGATAATACTCCTCTCTTTGCGTATGCAGTGTATCTATTTGGGGTGTACATCAGGCAATACAAAGCGCTCCTGGAGCTGTATTTGGGATCAGTGCCAAGTGCATCTGGTATGGTATATCTATGCATATGGCCGGCTCTAGTGGCCATGTATGGCCATGGCTTGTGGTCGTGAGTGGCCTCGTGGCCAAATGAATGTGGCCGTGAGAGTGTGAGTCCATCCTGGATGGATGGATGGATGCTCATATATATAGGGGGAGTTAGCTTAGGATGTAAGCCATGTAGGCATGGTGGCTAGCTAGCTAGTGGCATGGTGGGGTGTCATCCTTGTCCCCTGGGTCACTTCATAAATAGTGCCAGGGGACAAGTGACATTGTACATGATGGCTGGGGCGTCACTTGAACAATGTCGGGTACGGTCGTCACGTCGGGGTCGCGTCGAGTGCAGTTGACTTGAAACCAGCGATCGGCTGGCGTGATCGGCGACTAGCGATCGGCTGGTTGTGCGGTCGGCTGACCCGATGGTCGGCGACCGGTGATCGTGACCGTGATCGGCTGGTGGCGCGATCGGTGACCAATGATCGGCTGGTGGTGAGTCGGCAGACCAATGATCGGCTGGTGGTATGATCGGTGACAACCGATGATCGGCTGGTGGCCTTGATCGGCGGCCGGCGATCGGCCTTAATAAGCGCTGATCGGTGACCAGTGATCGAGGCCGACAAGGAAGTCGGACTGAGGGGCTTTGCTAGCCCCGATGTCTTGAAATATCGTCTCGCCGTCTTCGGGGTATCCGTGTCCAATTACTCCGACAACGCTGCTGAAGACATTGGTCAAGATGACAATGTAAATGATGATGAAGTTCTTCCTCAGATCGAACATCAAGTGGTATCATCGCCTGTTCGTACGAACAGCGAACTCATCATCATTTGTCAAACATTGACGCCAATTGCTCAGGATGCTTCGTGGGCTGATCACCCACAACAACAACAAGACCCCCCCAGTACTCCACAACAACAACAACAAGCTACACCCCCAGTGCAAGAAGAGGATGAAGACTTTCAGGCTCACCCAACTCCATCTCCCAACTTGAAGCCAGCTCTTGCGAGCCGCGGAGGACAAGGCACAGAAGTCCCTCATCGGCGTTCTGAAGGAGAAGTGCAGCGTTCACTGTTGTCACGGCAAGTATTTTCGAACCAGCACCAGCGGTGAACAACTCCGTGTCTGAAGCACATCTTCTTTGAAGACATTCCGCCTACATCGGTAGAAGAAAAAAGAAAAATCGTGTACCAACTCCCCTGCTATTGAAGAAGAAGAAGTTCATGTACCAACACCCCAGCGATTGAAGATGAGCAGTTCATGGTTTGAACGTGCCTATGCCCGACCCTACTATTCGTCAAGAGGAGGTTGAAAATGTTGAGGCTGCCACACCCAACGCCAATGAAGCGATGGCGTAGTCATGGTGGCGTAATGTGGACTGCACCAACCCTGAACACAGAAACCAATGAGGCCCTTGTGCACGAAGCAAAAGTGTGCCCTGAACTGAAACCAATGAGGACTCTGCACCTGAAGCTCATGAGAATGCGGCACCTGACGCCAATGAGGAGGCTGCACCTGGAGCAAATATGACAACTGCTCCTGAAGAACCTATTGTGCAGCCTGAACCCTCTAATGTTGCCCCTGCTCCTGTTCCGCCACCAAGGCCTCACACTATTGAGCAAGCATACGATCACGGTCAGCTTGTCACTATCCGATGGCCCGTTTTGGTGCCTCCGCCTGCTGCCTCAGGACCCCAATTTGACTATCATGTTGAGCATCGGCCTCAGGTCCAGAAGCCAAAGCCGAGATTGCCAAGGTTTCCACATACTGCCAACTCCCCCGGGTCCTTCAATGCTAATGGCTTCAAGAGCCACAATACCTTCTTTGACAGCGCCAAGAACCCCTACTCCAAGCCAAGGATTTCATCAGATCGGTTCTGGAGCTATCAGCAGAGAAGCTATTACTCACGCGTGCTATTTGATCGGTAGCATTTTCCCTCATATCGCCTTGACCTTTGAAGCTATTCTTTGGACTGCCGTGCTTGGAAGAAGCACTTGGCCCTTTCGCGATCTTTGGTGCGCTCCATTTTGTGACAGACAAGGAACATTGGAATGAAGAGCTATTGCTTCAATTCTATGCCACTCTGCACATTCGCGGCTACTACAGAGACATCAAGACTTGGGTTCTCGAGTGGATGACTGGCAATGTTCATCATGAAGCCAAAGCTATGGATATCATCGAGCTTACTGGGCTAGCCACTCCTGGAGAACAGTATGAGCCTAACTGTCAGCTACACCGCAATGTTGTGGAGAGCATCTTTCATAAGCTAGAACCCAATATGAGCCAGATGCTGAGCATGATGAAGCCTTTGCCATCGTGAGTATCCCACATTTCTTTGTTCAAGACCTTGAGTATCTGCCTCGCACCATATACCATATCATCGAGGCAAACTCTATGGCGGTCAAGGGACCGCATCATCGGCCAAGCTTGAAGGAGCCATGAAGACTTTGGTCTTCTATATTCTTAATGGCATCGGCTTCAACACTCGAGAATTCTTCATCGAGCAACTTCTTTGCTTCGGATCGACTGTTTGGTGCGAAGTTTTATGCTCCCTGGGTCATCGCCTCATCAGCGACACTCATCATCAATTATCAGCCCTCTGCTGCAATCACATCATATTTACGCCGAGGTTGATATGTCGAGTTGATCTTTGTATACTCGACCTGCCAAGACACCACTTTGTCTTGAACATTGAGCACCAAAGCTTCACTCAGCCTATTGAAGGTGTTCAAGCAGCAACAAGATTCTATCCACTTCTTTGGTAACACCCGTCGCCTCCTGAGCGCCAAGCTGAAGCCCTTGAAAGCACCATTGCGCAAAGGCCTCGGCGTTCTCGTGTTCTTAATGACCGAGAGCTTCGTGTGGCTCTTCATCGAAGCGAGGATAAGCATCATTTCGGCTCAAGCACCAAATGCAAAGCCTCTTGGTGGATGTCAATCGCTTTTCATAACCTTGCCACCAAGAATGCCTTTGTTGCTCATGAAACTTGCGAAGATCATGGAAGAGTTTGACTCTGCTTTCGGTCTTGAAGGCGATCTTCAAGATGATGGCTTCAATGAAAGATTCGATTCGACTCCACTCCTCCAAGGACTGCTACCTGCGTCGAACTCCATCTCTTGAAGACTCTGAATATTCCTCTTCGAGGCAGCGATCAATGCGAGTGATCGATGATGAAGATGGCGCTACTTCACCACCTCCAACTACTCTGCGCGCGCCGACCTTTGCACCAAGCTCGTCGCACCGCCAACCAGCGATAACAACCTGCTGCTTCACCTACTCATGATGGCGAGTAGATGCTCTATGTCTTCAAACCTTTTTGGTCATTACTGACAAAAGGGGGAGAAGCGTATGAGTTGATAGTCTTCAAGCGGGTTCATATGGGCGGTTGCATTATATTTTTGCTGCGTGCTTACAACTCTTGCGCTTTGAAACATTTGGTTCTTTGAGTTGTAACACCTAAACTTGATGGTCGTCTGCTACTTCTGCTACTTATTTGCTTTACCATGATGCGATGATAAATTCCGCATGTGCGATGATAACTTCCGCACTTAGATCATTTTGCAGACGTCCATTTTTCATTATGCATGTCATTCTTATTGCTATATCATTTCATGCATGATGAATTATCTTCATAAGTTGAAGTGGATCTCCACAAGTACAACCTGCCATGTGCATTTGCATTCCAAAAGCAAATTACTTATATGCACATCTTGAGAGCCCTTGCAACTTATGAAGACAAATTCCTATCCTTACAATTTCACATACTTTATCCCCGTTGAAAACTTCAACCAGTTTGTCATAAATCACCAAAAAGGGGGAGATTGTAAGTGCATCTAGTGCCACCCCTAGTTAGTTTTGGAGTATTGGCGACAAAGTTGGTTGAGGACTAATGCGTTTGTGAGAATTGCAGGATACTTGGTAGTGTCCCTCATTGATCCGGTTTACCTACCGGAGATGACCCCTAAAAATGTATGAAGACATTGAAGACAACGGTGGTAAGATAAGATATTCTTATTGAAGACTATGACATGAGAAGACATTGCGTGAAGACTTTGGGCGTGAAGGCGTGTGTTTTCGTTGTTTCCTTTTCTTCTTTGTTGAGTCATATGAACCACCATCTTTGTTAAGTGGGGTCCAAGTGAACTAAATCGAGTGGTAGTGATGCTCAACCCAAATCCTATGTCTTGGCGAAGACAATGAGAGCAAATATTATCCAGAGTGGATGAGTCGACTTTGCTTGTAGCCCAAGTAAAGTTGCGCGTGTGTTTGAAATCGACCGTTGGAACACGTGTCGGTTCCTTAGTGACCAGGGTCATTTTGGACAAATCAGGTCGAGTTGCCTAGTGGCTATAAATAGCCCACCCCTACACCATAAATTGGTGGCTGCTCGAGTTTGTGCGGGGCTTTTGTCGTTTGAGAGCAACCCACCTCGAAGCATTTGAGAGAGAAATCCTTGCGAGGACAAAGCCCAAACACCCGAGCCAAAGAGTGTTAGGCATCCTTGAAGTCTTTCTATCTGTGTGACACGAAGACTTATTACACTTGAGGACTGTGAATCCTCTAGCGGTTAGGCATCGCGTTCGAGCATCCAAGAGTCATTGTGGATTGCGGTGAGCGAAGTCTGTGAAGGTTTGGAAGTCTCCTTGAAGACTTACGAGTGATTAGGCGAGGACTGGGTCTCCTTAGCTCAAGGGAATAAGGTGAAGGCACGGTCTTTTGAGTTAAATCTCAGCCTCCCTAACAGACGTCTGAGTTGTCACGACAAGCTGGAACTGGTCCAACAAATCCTGTGTCTTCAACAAGCAACTGGTTCTATCTCTTCCAACCTTACTTAAGTGTGTCTTCATGAAGTCATTGCTTATCTGTTTATCTGTTTGACTTCATAGCTTGACTACTATTGTTGATTGGCTTCACACTATCTTCCATCTTGATCCTTACTACCTTACTGCTATTAGTCCTGTACTTTCACATCATTGCATACTTGACTATGGCTTGTTTAGGGTAGTTTATCTTCCGCTGCATATCAATTAGGTTGTTTTTGTTGTTTGTCTTCGAAACTTCCAAGTTTTGAAGACTTTCATAAAAATCGCCTATTCACCCCCCTCTAGTCGATACTAGAACTTTCACCAGCTCAGCCTCATGCCGCGCTCTGCCCTGGTCCACCAAAGCCTGAGCATCATTACCAGCACGCGGCGGGTCAGTCCTACGAGGCTGATTGTGGTGTCATTCACTACTCGATACATCTGGTGAATCAAGGTGTCTGCTATAACTCCGGCTTGGACGTGGGGTTGAGTGATTCCGTTCACGACTGTATGAATAAGCCACCTATTGAGCCACAGCCATTTGAAGAAGTTCTCCGGCTCGCCGTATCTCCATCGTAGCTGGTGATTCATCTTGAATAGGGAGAGCCGCCAATCGAGTAGTCGCGGCTATCATGTTATCCAGAGGATTAGAATAATGACCCCAGGGCATTGGAACATGCCGAGGAGGAGTCAAGTTCACCCGTGGGGGATCTGGATCTCGTGGCTGAATCGGTGATGCAGCCGACGCCATCTCAACGGCCCAGTCCATAGCAGGCGGGTTACTGGTTCCTACCCTAGGCGTGTTGAAAAGGTACCTCGCATCGTAAACCAGGGGTAAATGACTTGCATGCCTTCTATTAAAGACATCGTTTGATGCATTCCAGTCCAAGCTCAAACGAAAATTTTCTACTTGAATCCGCTCTGCTTCTTTCTCCAAGGCGGCTCGTTCCGTCGCCATCCGGGTGTTCTCAGAGTTAAGATCCTTCTTAGCTTGAGCTATCTCATCACATAACTTTGCAACGTCCACATTATGTTGCACTTGGTTCGTCGGGGTTACCTCCACCGTCAGCATCGTTGCCAGAGCCTCCAACAGTTCAGATAAAACTTGAGTCGGCGGGCGCACAGGGCCTCCTACCGCGGCTTCCATAGGAGTCGCTAAACCGGATATCATTGCTGCCGCAGTTGAAGAATTCTACCCTGGCTGCATACCGGCCATGAAGATCGCAACCCGGCTCGGCGGCTCATAGGGGTCCGGAATACTGTCGCCATTAGAACAACCCCCAAGCCTGCCATCCTGCACTTGATACATGGAGTTGGTCTCGCCGGTTGAGGACTCATCGCCAACTATCGTCGATTTATCACGACAGATGCCCTAGCAAGAGGACTTAGATGTGGAGCCATCACCGCTAGGTTAGTTTGAAGGGGTTAAACGAGAAAAAGGACACCGAGTTTTTACCCAGGTTCGGCCCCTCTCAGTGAGGTAAAAGCCTACTCCTGCTTTAGGTTCTATTGCTTGGGTTTGATTACCATGGAGCGAATACGCTTGACCTAGTTCTCGACTTGCTGTTCCTTGCCTTAACCCGCCACCGGGTCACCCCTTTATATACACAGGTTGATGCCCGACGGCTTACAGAGTCCTGGCCGGCTCATGCACAACGTGTCCGGCGTGGTGACCAAACTAAGCTTTCCTTAACATACAAGTTAAACATATGGCGGTTTATACCCATGGGCGTCAAGTTGTCTCCGGGTCTTGGGCCTTCAGTAAGCTTGCTTTATGAACCGCCATTTCCAACATCTTCTTGGGCCTTCTCATCATGAACCGCCAAGGGTATGACCCGGCCCTTCCTGTGCGGGTCATATCTAATAGTTAAATCCCCAACATTTGGCCCCAGGTTGATGTGAACTTGTTCATATCAATCTTCAGTACTTGACTTTAGAAAATCCTTCATCGTCAATCTTTTTGAAATATTATAACCCGCCATGACGTGAGCTCACAGAATTGTGTTAACCCTCCATGACATCATCTTGCATTAATATCGCACGAGGCCCAAAACATCTTAGTATATCTTTATCTTTAATGAACCTCCCAAAAATCGAGGCGTCCGTGCAGCTACATAATCATTTTTTGGCCTCCTCAATTTCCGCGCATGCCATCTATTCACTGCCTTATAAATAGGGACATGGGTCCTTTTCATTTCCCCCCTTGCCTCCTCGTCTTTGTCTTCTTCCTCACAACGCCACATGCCCAAGCTCCTTGCCCGTCAACCTCATGGCTGCCCGACACCGCCGCTGCATCGACTGAGCGAACGAGCACCCGTGGCGCCTTCGCTGTCCAACAGCCCTAGTAAGTTTGACTTCACCTCAGAACAGATCTGTGGTTAGGGTTTTCACTTGTTTGTCGGTGTTCTTCACCATTCCTTGTTTTCTCCTCTAGATCTTGTAGTTTTTGATCTGAACATGGCACGAAACCTATGCGGTAGCAATTTAGCACTCATTTTTAATATCTGAATACCTCTCCTTCGTAGAAGATCTCATCTGAACACATGAACTTCTCTACCGCTGCCAACTTAGGTTTAGAATTTTCTTCATTTTCTGAACTGCTGCAGATCCAAAATTATAATACCAATCTGCGAGAACTATTTGTCCAACACTTAGCAATCCTTCACTTATATATCTAAAAACTAGTAGTTGTTCGGGCGGCTTAACTGATAAACCATAACTCGCCATATACCATTAGTCCCAATTTAAGTCGCCAATAGATATGTCTGCATAACTCAATGCTATCCTCCGGCTTAACACACTCCTATTTACAATTCTTACCTTTGAATCAATGGTCGGCTTAACAACATAGTCTTAAACCGGCAATATTTTCTTTTCAGACCTTCATCCTCAACAATGACTAAGACTATCACTTCATGCAACTGGGTAGTTTCCCGGGTTACCGAGGAGGATTTAAACGACTTTGTGCAGACAGGAATCAGCTGGTGATTCATCTTGAACAGGGAGAGCCGCCAATCGAGTAGCCGCGGCTATCATGTTATCCAGAGGATTAGAATAATGACCCGGGGGCGTCGGAACATGCTGAGGAGGAGTCAAGTTCACCTATGGGGGATTTGCAGCTCGTGGCTGAACCGGTGATCCAGCCGCCGGCGTCTCAACGGCCCAATCCACAGCAGGCGGGTTACTGGTTCCTGCCCTAGGCGTGTTGAAAAGGTTCCTCGCATCGTAAACCGGGGGTACACGACTTGCATGCCTGCTATAAAGACATCGTTTGATGCGTTCCGGTCCAAGCTCAAACAAAAATTTTCTGCTTGAATCCGCTCCGCTTCTTTCTCCAAGGCGGCTCGTTCCGTCGCCATCCGGGTGTTTGATATGTCTCCAACGTATCTATAATTTATGAAGCGTTCATGCTATTATATTATCTGTTTTGGATGTTTACGAGCTTTATTATACACTTTTATATTATTTTTGGGACTAACCTGTTAACCGGAGGCCCAGCCCATATTGCTGTTTTCTTGCCTATTTGATGTTTGAAGAAAAGGAATATCAAGCGAGTCCAAGCGGAATGAAACCTTGGGGCGTGATTTTGGAGCGAACATGATCCGGAGATGTGGAGCTGAAGTCAGGGAAGCTTCGAGGAGGCCACGAGGTAGGGGGCGCGCCCACCCCCTGGGCGCGCCCTCCACCCTCGTGGACCCCTCGTAGCTCCCCTAACCGACTTCTTTCGCCTATATATGTCCATATACCCTAAAACCTTTGAAAACACAATAGATCGGGAGTTCCGCCGCCGCAAGCCTCTGTAGCCACCAAAGCCTCTCGGGAGCCCGTTCGGCACCTGGAGGAGGGATCCTCACCGTGGCCATCTTCCTCATCCCGCGCTCTCCATGGCGAGGAGGAGTAGTTCACCCTCGGTCTTGAGGGTATGTACCAGTAGCTATGTGTTTGATCTCTCTCTCTCTCTCTCGTGTTCTTGAGGTGATCTGATCTTGATGTATTGCGAGCTTTGCTATTATAGTTGGATCTTATGATGTTTCTCCCCCTCTACTCTCTTGTGATGAATTGAGTTTTCCTCTTGAAGTTATCTTATCGGATTGAGTCTTTAAGGATTTGAGAACACTTGATGTATGTCTTGCCGTGCTTATCTGTGGTGACAATGGGATATTCACGTGATCTAATTGATGTATGTTTTGGTGATCAACTTGCGGGTTCAATGAACTTATGCATAGGGGTTGGCACACGTTTTCGTCTTGACTCTTCGGCAGAAACTTTGGGCCACTCTTTGAAGTCCTTTATGTTGGTTGAATAGATGAATTTGAGATTGTGTGATGCATATCGTATAATCATGCCCACGGATACTTGAGGTGACAATGGAGTATCTAGGTGACATTAGGGTTTTGGTTGATTTGTGTCTTAAGGTGTTATTCTAGTACGAGCTCTATGATAGATCAAACGGAAAGAATAGCTTTGTGTTACTTTACTACGGACTCTTGAATAGATTGAGCAGAAAGGATAACTTTGAGGTGGTTTCGTACCGTACCATAATCTCTTAGTTTTTTTTCTTTGCTATTAGTGACTTTGGAGTGACTCTTTGTTGCATGTTGAGGGATAGTTATATGATCCAGTTATGTTATTATTGTTGAGAGAACTTGCACTACTGAAAGTATGAACCTTAGGCCTTGTTTCCTAGCATTGCAATATTGTTTATGCTCACTTTTATCATTAGTTACCTTGCTATTTATATTTTCAGATTACAAAAACCTATATCTACCATCCATATTGCACTTGTATCACCATCTCTTCGCCGAACTAGTGCACCTATACAATTCACCATTGTATTGGGCGTGTTGGGGACACAAGAGACTCTTTGTTATTTGGTTGCAGGGTTGTTTGAGAGAGACCATCTTCATCCTACGCCTCCGACGGATTAATAAACCTTAGGTCATCCACTTGAGGGAAATTTGCTACTGTCCTACAAATCTCTGCACTTGGAGGCCCAACAACGTCTACAAGAAGAAGGTTGTGTAGTAGACATAAGTGTTCTCAGCGTTAAGATCCTCCTTAGCTTGAGCTATCTCATCACATAACTTTGCAACATCCACATTATGTTGCACTTGATTTGTCGGGGTTACCTCCACCGCCAGCATCGTTGCCAGAGCCTCCAATAGTTCAGATAAAACTTGAGCCGGCGGGCGCACAGGGCCTCCTGCCCCGGCTGCCGTAGAAGTCGCTGAACCGAATTCTGCCCCGTCTGTGTAACGGCCATGAAGATCGCAACCTAGCTCGGTGGCTCATAGGGGTCCGGAATACTATCGCCATCAGAGCAGCCCCCAAGCCTGCCATCCTGCACTTGATACATGGAGTTGGTCTCGCCGGTTGACGTGGATTTATCACGACAGATGCCCTAGCAAGAGGAATTAGGTGTGGAGCCATCGCCGCTAGCTTAGCTTGAAGGTGTTAAACGAGACAAAGGACACAGAGTTTTTACCCAGGTTCGACCCCTCACAGTGAGGTAAAATCCCACTCCTGCTTTAGGTTGTATTGCTTGGGTTTGCTTACCATGGAGCGAATACGCTTGACCTAGTCCTCGACTTGTTGTTCCTTGCCTTAACCCGCCGCCGGGTCACCCCTTTATATACACATGTTGATGCCTGTTGTCTGACAGAGTTTCGGCCGGTTCATACACAATGTGTCCGGCTCGGTGACCAAACTAAGCTTTCCTTAACATACAAGTTAAACATATGGTGGTTTATACCCATGGGCCTTAAGTCGCCTCTGGGTCTTGGGCGTTCAGTAAGCTTGCTTTATGGACCGCCATTTCCAACATCTTCTTGGGCCTTCTCATCATGAACCGCCAAGAATATGACCCGACCCTTCCTGGGCGGGTCATATCTAATAGTTAAATCCCCAACATTAGGCCCCAGGTTGATGTGAACTTGTTCATATCAGTCTTCAGTACTTGACTTTAGAAAATCCTTCATCGTCAATCTTTATGAAATCTTATAACCTGCCTTGACGTTAGCTCACAGAATTGTTAACCCACCATGATGTCATCTTGCATTAATATCGCACAAGGCCCAAAACATCTTAGTATATCTTCATCTTTAATGAACCTCCCAAAAATCGAGGAGTCTGTGCAGCTACACAATCATTTTTGGCCTCCTCGACTCCCGTGCATGCCATCTATTCACTGCCTTATAAATAGGAACATCGGTCCTTTTCATTTCCCCCCTTGCCTCCTCGTCTTTGCCTTCTTCCTCACAACGCCACACGCGCCCGAGCTCCGCCGCCGTCAACCTTGCGAACTGCTTCGACACCGGCCGCTGCATCGACCTGAACGAACCAGAGCACCCCGGCTCGCCTTCACTGTCCAACAGCCCCAGTAAGTTTGACTTCACCTCAGAACAGATCTGCAGTTAGGGTTTTCACTTGTTTGTTGGTGTTCTTCACCATTCCTCGTTTTCTCCTCTAGATCTTGTAGTTTTTGATCTGAACATGGCACGAAACCTGTGCGGTAGCAATTTAGCACTCATTTTTAATATCTTAATACCTCCCCTTCATAGAAGATCTCATCTGAACACATGAACTTCTCTGCTGCTGCCAACTTAGGTTTAGAATTTTCTTCATTTTCTGAACTCCGCAGATCCAAAATTGTAATACAAATATGTGAAAACTGTTCGTCCAACACTTTGCAATCCTTCAGTTATAGATCTAAAAACTAGCAGCTGTTCAGGCGGCTTAACCGATAAACCTTAAGCCTTCATATACCATTAGTCCCCATTTAGGCCGCCAATAGATATCTCTACATAACTCAATGCTATCCTCCGTCTTAACACACTCCTATTTAAAATTCTTACCTTTGAATCAATGGCCGGCTTAACAACATAGTCTTAAACCGGCAATATTTTCTTTTCAGACCTTCATCCTCAACAATGACTAAGACTATCACTTCATGCAATTGGGTAGCTTCCCAGGTTACCGAGGAGGATTTAAACGACTTCGTGCAGACATGCGTCAGCTGGTGATTCATCTTGAACAGGGAGAGCCGCCAATCGAGTAGCTGTGGCTCATGTTATCCAGAGGATTAGAATAATGACCCGGGGGTGTTGGAACATGCTGAGGAGGAGTCAAGTTCACCCATGGCGGATTTTCAGCTCGTGGCTGAACCGGTGATCCAGCCGCTGGTGTCTCAACGGCCCAATCCACATCAGGCGGGTTACTGGTTCCTGCCCTAGGCATGTTGAAAAGGTTCCTCGCATCGTAAACCAGGGGTAAATGACTTGCATACCTTCTATTAAAGACATCTTTTGATGCATTCCGGCCCAAGCTCAAACGGAAATTTTCTGTTGGAATCCGCTCTACTTCTTTCTCCAAGGTGGCTCGTTCCGTCGCCATCGGGTGTTCTTAGCGTTAAGATCCTCCTTAGCTTGAGCTATCTCATCACATAACTTTGCAACGTCCACATTATGTTGCACTTGGTTCGCCGGGGTTACCTCCACCATCAGCATCGTTGCCAGAGTCTCCAACAGTTCAGATAAAACTTGAGCCGGTAGGCACACAGGGTCTCCTGCCCCGGCTGCCGTAGCAGTCGCTGAACCAGATATCATTGCTGTCGCAGTGGAAGAATTCTGCCCCAGCTGTGTACCAGCCATGAAGATCGCAATCCGGCTCGGCGGCTCATAGGGGTCCGGAATACTGTCGCCATTGGAACAGCCCCCAAGCCTTCCATCCTGCACATGATACATGGAGTTGGTCTCGCCGGTTGAGGACTCATCACCAACTATCGTGGATTTATCACGGCAGATGCCCTAGCAAGAGGACTTAGGTGTGGATCCATCGCCGCTAGGTTAGCTTGAAGGGGTTAAACGAGACAAAGGACACCGAGTTTTTACCCAGGTTCGGCCCCTCTCAGTGAGGTAAAAGTCTACTCCTGCTTTAGGTTGTATTGCTTGGGTTTGATTACCAGGGAGCGAATATGCTTGACCTAGTTCTCGACTTATCGTTCCTTGCCTTAACCCGCCGCCAGGTCACGCCTTCATATACATAGGTTGATGCTCGGCGGCTTACAGAGTCCCGGCCGGCTCATACACAATGTGTCCAGCTCGGTGAACAAATTAAGCTTTCCTTAACATACAATTTAAACATATGGCAGTTTATACCAATGGGTCTCAAGTCACCTCCGGGTCTTGGGCCTTCAGTAAGCTTGCTTTATGGACCACCATCTTCAACATATTCTTGGGCCTTCTCATCTTGAACGGCTGCTACCTCTTGAGCTTGCGTTGGTTTTCCCTTGAAGAGGAAAGGGTGATGCAGCAAAGTAGCGTAAGTATTTCCCTTAGTTTTGAAAACCAAGGTATCAATCCAGTAGGAGACGGCGCACAAGTCACCAAATACCTGCACAAACAATCAAGAACTTGCAACCAACGCGATAAAGGGGTTGTCAATCCCTTCACGGTCTCTCGCAAAAGTGAGATCTAATAGAGATAGATAAACGGTAAAGTAAATATTTTTGGTATTTTTGGTTTATAGATTGGAAAGTAAAGATTACAAAATAATAGATCGGAAACTAGCAAGATGTAAACGAGATTCAATATAATGGAAAAGCTCGAGATAGCATATATTACGATGGGTGAACAAATTACTGCCGAGCAATTGATAGAAAAGTGCATCAAGTAGACCGACTCTTGCCTATATCTACTACTATTACTCCACACATCGACCGCTATCAAGCATGCATCTAGAGTATTAAGTTCATAAAGAATGGAGTAACGCATTAAGCAAGATGACATGATGTAGAGGAATTAACTCAAGCAATATGATGAAAACCCCATCTTGTTATCCTTGATGGCAACAATACAATACGTGCCTTGCTGTCCCTACTATCACTGGGAAAGGACACTGCAAGATTGAACCCAAAGCTAAGCACTTCTCCCATTGCAAGAAAGATCAATCTAGTAGGCCAAACTAAACCGATAATTCGGAGAGACTTGCAAAGATATCAAATCATGCATGTAAGAATTCAGAGAAGAACCAAATAATATTCATAGATAATCTTGTTCATAAATCCGCAATTCATCCGATCTCGGTAAACACACCGCAAAAGAGTATTACATAAAATAGATCTCCAAGAACATCGAGGAGAACCTGTTATTGAGAATCAAAGAGAGAGAAGAAGCCATCTAGCTAATAACTATGCACCCGAAGGTCTGTGGTAAACTACTCATGCTTCATCGGAGAGGTAATGGTGTTGATGTAGAAGCCCTCCATGATTGAATCCCCCTCCGGCAGGACGCCGGAAAAGGCCCCAAGATGGGATCTCATGGGTACAGATGGTTGCAGCGGCGAAAAAGTGGTTTCGTGGCTCCCCCTAATGTTTTTAGGGTATAAGAGTATATATAGGCAAAGGGACTAGGTCAAGGGAGCTACGAGGGGCACACGAGGGTGGGGGGTGGGCTACCCCCTGGGCGCGCCCTCCTGCCTCGTGGCTTCCTCGTTGCGTCTCCGACTTCACCTCCAAGTCTTCTGGTTTGCTTTCGGTCCAAGAAAGATCATCGCGAAGGTTTCATTCCGTTTGGACTCCGTTTGGTATTCTTTTTCTGCGAAACTCTAAAATAGGCAAAAAAATAGAAACTGGCACTGGGCCCTCGGTTAATAGGTTAGTGATAATCCACAAGTATAGGGGATCGCAACAGTTTTCGAGGGTAGAGTATTCAACCCAAATTTATTGATTTGACACAAGGCGAGCCAAAGAATATTCTCAAGTATTAGCAACTGAGTTGTCAATTCAACCACACTTGAAAGACTTAATATCTGCAGCAAAGTATTTAGTAGAAAAGTAGTATGGAAATAACTTGATAGCAGTGGCAAAAGTATGATGGCAGTTTTGTAGCGATAAATAGCGATGGCAATGGAGAAGTAACTAAGCAAAGAACAATATGTGAAAAGCTCGTAGGCAATGGATCAATGATGGATAATTATGTCGGATGCAATTCATCATGCAACAATTATAACATAGGGTGACACAGAACTAGCTCCAGTTCATCAATGTAATGTAGGCATGTATTCCGAATATAGTCATACGTGCTTATGGAAAAGAACTTGCATGACATCTTTTGTCCTACCCTCCCGTGGCAGCGGGGTCCTATTGGAAACTAAGGGATATTAAGGCCTCCTTTTAATTGAGTATCGGACCAAAGCATTAGCACTCAGTGAATACATGAACTCCTCAAACTACGCTCATCACCGGGAGTGGTCTCGATTATTGTAAATTCGGGGTTGCCAGATCATAACACATAGTAGGTCACTATTGACTTGCAAGATAGGATCAAGAACTCATATATATTCATGAAAACATAATAGGTTTAGATCTGAAATCATGGCACTCGGGCCCTAGTGACAAGCATTAAACATAGCAAAGTCATAGCAACATCAATCTTAGAACATAATAGATACTAGGGATCAAACCCTACCAAAACTAACTCGATTACATGGTAAATCTCATCCAACCCATCACCGTCCAGCAAGCCTACGATGGGATTACTCACGCACGGCGGTGAGCATCATGAAATTGGTGATGGGGGATGGTTGATGATGACAATGGCGACGGATTCCCCTATCCAAAGCCCCAAACGGACTCCAGATCAGCCCTCCTGAGTAAGATTAGGGTTTGGCGGCGGCTCCATTTTGTAAAACGTGATGAATCCTTCTCTCCCATATTTTTCTCCTCGAAAGTGAATATATGGAGTTGGGGTTGAGGTCGGTGGAGCTCCAGGGGGCCACGAGGCAGGGGGCGTGCCCTGCACCCTCGTGTACATGGTGTGGGCCCCCTGACATTGATTCTTTCACCAATATTTTTATTAATTCAAAAATGTGCCTCCGTGGATTTTCCGGTCATTCCTAGAACTTTTATTTCTGCACAAAAATTAACACCATGGCTGTTCTGCTGAAAACAGCGTCTGTCCGGGTTAGTTCCATCCAAATCATGCAAGTTAGAGTCCAAAACAAGGGCAACAGTGTTTGGAAAAGTAGATACGTTGGAGACGTATCAACTCCCCCAAGCTTAAACCTTTGCTTGTCCTCAAGCAATTCAGTTGACAAACTGAACGTGATAAAGAAAAACGTTTACAAACTCTGTTTGATCTTGTTGTTGTAAATATGTAAAGCCAGCATTCAAATTTTCAGTAAAGATTATGAACTAACCATATTCACAATAACATTTAGGTCTCATGTTTACTCATATCAATGGCATAATCAACTAGCGAGCAATAATAATATATTTGGATGACAACACTTTCTCAAAACAATGATAATATGATATAATAAGATGGTATCTCGCTAGCCCTTCGTGAGACCGCAAAACATAAATTCAGAGCACTCCTGAAGATCAAGGACTGAGTAGACATTGTAATTCATGAAAAAAGAGATCCAGTCACAAACATACTCAATGTAAATTAATAGCAATGCATGCAAATGACAGTGGTGCTCTCCAACTGGTGCTTTTTAATAAGAGGATGATGACTCAACATAAAAGTAAATAGATAGGCCCTTCGCAGAGGGAAGCTGGGATTTGCAGAGGTGCCAGAGCTCGAGTTTTGAAACAGAGATAAATAATATTTTGAGTGGCATACTTTCATTGTCAACATAACAACCAAGAGATCTCGATATCTTCCATGCTACATACATTATAGGTGGTTCCCAAATAGAATGGTAAAGATTATACTCCCCCACCACCAACAAACATCAATCCATGGCTTGTCCGAAACAACGGGTGCCGTCCAACTAACAACAATCCTGCGGGAGTTTTGTTTGCAATTAGTTTGATTTGATTTGAGCATGGGACTGGGCATCCCGGTTACCAGCCATTTTCTCGTGAATGATGATTGGAGTCCACTCATCGTGAGAATAACCCACCTAGCATGGAAGATATATACAACCCTAGTTGATACATGAGCTATTCGAGCATACAAAACAAAATTTCATTTGAAGGTTTAGAGTTTGGCTCATACAAATTTACTTGGAACGGCAGGTAAATACTGCAAATAGGAAGGTATGGTGGACTCATATGGAGTAACTTTGGGGTTTATGGAAGTGAATGCACAAGCAGTATTCCCTCTTAGTACAAGTGAAGGCTAGAAAGAGACTGGGAAGCGACCAACTAGAGAGCGACAACAGCCATAAACATGCATTAAGATTAACCAACACTAAGTGCAAGCATGAGTAGGATATAAATCACCATGAACATAAATATCGTGGAGGCTATGTTGATTTTGTTTCAACTACATGTGTGAACATGTGCCAAGTCAAGCCAGTCGAATCATTCAAAGGAGGATACCACCCTATCATACCACATCACAACCATTTTAATAGCATGTTGGCACGCAAGACAAACCATTATAAACTCCTAGCCAATGAAGCATGGCAAGAGCAACTATAATCTCTAATTGTCACTGCAAACATGTTTCATTCATAATAGGCTGAATCAGGAACGATGAACTAATCATATTTACAAAAACAAGATAGGTCGAGTTCATACCAGCTTCTCTCATCTCAATCAGTCCATCATATATCGTCATTATTGCCTTTCACTCGCACGACCGAACGGTGTGGATACTAATAATAGTGCACGTGCGTTGGACTAAGATGGAATCTGCAAGCATTTAATACAAAGGAGAAGACAAGGTAATATGTTTTCTTGGTTAGATCAACAATAATGCATATGAGAGCCACTCAGCATTTTCATCATGGTATTCTCCTCTCGACCCCCAAAGAAAAGAAAAGAAATAAAACTATTTACACGGGAAAGCTCCCAACAAGCAAAAGAAGAACGGGAAATATTTTTGGGTTTCCTTTTAATTTTACTACTACAGGCATGGAAAGTAAACTAGCTGAAGGCTACAACTAATTTTTTGGGTTTTTCTTAAGGTTTTCCAAACACACAAGAAGAAAGAAAGAAAAGAAAATAAACTAGCATGGATAGTACAATGAAAAAGTATGAACACTAACAACTAGCATGAGTGTGTGAACATGAATGTAATGTCGGTGAGAAATACGTACTCCCCCAAGCTTAGGCTTTTGGCTGCCCATGGATCGAAGCTACTCTCTCCAGTGTACCGAGGAGGGTCCTCAGGGTGCCACTAGTTGGCGATCTCCTCCGGATACCACTGATAAACAGACTGTCGATAGGGGTCAAGTGGTGGCTCAGGCTCAGGCTCTGGAACTTGTGTCAGATTCCAGTATGCATAAATGGCCTCGGGCAAGACGAGGTATGTCAGGACCGGATTTTCGGGATATCATTTCCCAGAAAATGGCCCTTGTGCTCACCAGCCCCAGGATTACTGTTAGATGATGAGGCACCAACTTGATACAGAAATTCCAAGCAAAATACAAAATGTGTAGTACAAGACCATTCTGGCCTATGAGTACATCAAATGGTTTCTGGTGGCTGGTGGCGGAAGCGGTTTGTGGTCTTTCAGCGTCTATGGGATTCCATTTCCCACAGGAACAGCTGACCTGGATAACTCCTATCTTCGCGAGGTTCTTGTCACCATTGCTTAGTTTCCGGGGCTGTCATTGCAACGCTCCTCTCCAAGCAAGAAATCTGGCAAAGACAATAGCCAGGGACAAGCCAGTGAGTACTTTGAATGTACTCGCAAACATTATGAACACGAGCATATTATAACAAACGATAATCATGCTCTGAAATATTCTATGATCACAACGTCAGTCATAAAATAAAAATCCCTGATGCATGCAAGCAGGTTATTTATATACAACATGAATATGCAATAACAGAGTAGTAATAAAATGCACCGATCGGGTGTCTGAAGCGACGCCTCGAAAGGATAGTAAATAACGAGCATGCCTCAGTCGGGCGTCTCAGCGACACCACATAAAGGGCTTATAAGTGAGACGAGTAACGAACATGCCACAGTCGGGCGTCTGTGCTACACCACATAAAGGGCTTATAAGAAAACAATCACAGTGAATATCCAGGAGGTAGAACCGTCCCAGGGATACTCAATAATTCAAATAATATAAAGGGTTAGTCCATAATAATAATAATCATAATCATCATAAGTCACAAGTCATGATCCATATTTTGGTTTAGCAGTTTCTCCACCGAAGACCGACACTAAGATTGACACTTGACCAATCCCAGACTGTAGTCCTTAACCATGGACAAGGCTATTTGAATAGATATAATCTCTGCAGAGGGTGTACTCTTTACCCACGAGTAACGGATTCCCTTAGTCCATCAGGACTAATTCCGTCTACGGTCTTTTAATTGAAAACACACATGACCCGCACACACCAGCTTAACTTACCGGTGTCTCAGATCACCCACGACACCTGTCAAGCAAAACTCTAAGTGGGGAGGCTACAACCTTGATTAGCATGGGATCAAATTTATACCGCGCGCTACTAAGGGGTGCCCCCCTCTCGGTCCCAACCGAAAACACCCATGCCCCTGGACCAGGTGGCATGCCTACCGGCTGCAGTCGGTATCTTCCACCATGGCCTCTCTTTACGGTGTGTGCTAGAAAGGGGTTGACAACTTACTAAACCGTACCCTACCTGCTGCAGGGACAAGTGGTAGAACGAAACAAGTATGGGGGTTACTGGAACAAGACTCGATCTATGGTCGACTCAGGAGGTTTATGTATTCCTTGCATGATTAGCATAACAAATATATTTCATCCAACAGATAGAATCACTACTCATCATACCCCATCATGCCATATCGGACACACTCATCTCGACGAGGAACTAGGGACAAGCTCAGGTCTACCCAAGATGGAGACTTTCCCGGCTTCCTTCCGGTAGGCACGAAAGGCATACGAGGATGATCACTATCACAAGCATGTCCATTTTCAGCAGCAAAGACTCTTCTTTATGCACTCATGCATATGATTGAATCATCACGTAAAATATCGAATGCTCCATGTCAAAGTGGTGTGGTAACCATATCAAACAACACACGAAAATATTATGTCAGGGTTCAGGATGCTTGCCTTCAAGTTGTGGAGAGACAGGGTGCATTTTTTGAAAGTTGCCTTAAAATAGTACAAACAAGTTGTCTGAATATTCAAATTAACACAAACTTTAAAAATAGTACAAAAAAGTTGTCTGATTTTTTTTTTAAATAAATCTTAAAATAAACTAGGTGAAATTTCAGAGAGGTAGGAAAAAGAATCAACTCATTCGGAGTTATATTTAAAAAGTTATAGCCAGTCAAAGTTTAGTCAAATTTCTGTTTTAAATAAAACAGAAAAAGAAAAAGAAAAAAAAAACGTTTCGAATAGGAGAACACGTAGGAGACGTACTCTGGGATTACGCCTCCACTTAAAACAGCGCGGGCCAGCTCAGGGTCACTAACAGTGGGTCCAGGGGGCCCACTGGTCAGGTTTGACCAGTCGCCCCCGCCCCCATCCTCCTTTGTCTGAGCAGAGGCGGGCCTCCGGCGATCGACACCGGCGAACGCCGGCTCCTCGCGGGATCCCGAGGGCAGGGATGGATCCGCCAGTCTAGGGCGGTCCTCCCGATGGTCGAGGGGGTGGCGGGGATGGAGGGAGTCGCCGGCGGCGAGCTTCGCGGCGGACGGTGGCTTCGGGAGATTTGGGGCTTCGCGCTATGGTGGCTCCCGAGCGAGTTTGAGGTGTTGGGTGGCTCCGCGAGATCGAGGGGAGTCGTGTGGTGGTGTTGGATGGACGGGGGAGGCTCTGGGTGCGACGAGCGGGACCGGAACGTGATGGCGGCCGGACTGGCCGGAGACGAGGAAGAAGACGCTCCCTGGTCGATTGCCGGCTATGGGAGTGCTAGGTGGGGTGGCTTGAGGTCGCCTGAGGGACTGGACGGACTCGGGGCTCCTTATATAGGCGGTCGAGGTCGGTTCCGACGGCGGCCGTGGATAAGAACGGCGAACCGCCATTCTGTAGCCAGGGGGCGCGTGGCGATGGTTGGCGGGGTATGGCAGGGTGAGCGGATGAGCTTGAGCTGCTCCAAGGGCGAGCTGGCACGCTGGAGTGGCTCGGGCGGCGCCGTCCATGGCAGAGACTACTGCAGCCGCCCGCTCGCTGCCATGGCCGACCGACAATGGCGCCAGAGGGCGCCGGGGACAGATGGTTACAGCGGCGGATGAGGCGGCGTGGCTCTACGGGCGAGCAAAGGCTAGGGGCGCGGGGCGAGCGAACGCCGCGGCTCGGTTGCACGCCCGCGTGCAAAACGTGCGCTCTGGGCACGCCCAGAGCACGCACACCAGGCGTTCGGCAAAATGCCAGGGTATGCCAGGAGGCTTGGGTGGGGCTGGGGATTACCTGGTCTAGGCTAGGGTTTGCAAGGAGATCACTGGACAAGCTTGATAGGTCAGGGGATCAAGTTCACAATGCAAACTAATAATCATGCCAGATCTGTTCATGCACTCAAGGTGTTTGAAAGAATGTCAAGGGCATCTAGGCAACTATTGGGGTGGCCAAAAACTCTAGATCTTAGTCTCTTTAGATGTAGGTGATGGTGGCAAGGTTAGTTTGGCAAAACTAGAAACTAGTTAGTGCAAGTTTTGGAGAAAACCCTTTCTGGAAAGAAAGAAAAGGGCATAGTTTCATGGACCAAAAATACTCTAATGGGTGCATTCTCCTGGACTTAAGGGTTTTGCAGGGTGGTTAATAAGCAGGAGGAAGATCATGGGCATTAGAGCAACAAAAATTAGAGTTGCTGTAGAAAAAGCCAAACTGGACCAGAGAGCAAAAGAGGATGTTTTGCTCAAAATTTTCAAAGAACATTAGTGGGTTTTTGCACAAAGATGAATAATATACTCCTACTAACATCCCCTAATTTTGGTGGAAGTTTTAAAGAAATATTTAAATAGGTTGTAGTGCAAAAGTGCAACTAGACCAGATTTGAAAACTTGTGGTAAAACTCAAAATCTCCAAATGACTAAAGAATATTTTTGCATAAAAGTGATTTAGGGACATCATATGTCATCCCCAAATTTTGGTGGGATTTTTAAATAAATTTATCAAAGGGTTGCAGTGCAAATGGGACCCTAAATCTTATGAAAAATCATTTTTAGAGAAGTAGAGCTCAGGGAAAATAATTATATAAATAATTCCACAGATAAAAGAAATGTTTCAAGAGAGGGTATACAAGCCCAACAACATTTTTGAAAAGTTTTTACTTGGGGCAAAAACTCCACAATTTCAAAGAAAAGAAAGGTTCTGAAATCAAAGATAAATCCAAAAAATAAAAAAAATAATTTCCTGGCAAAATTTTAATAAACAAAACATGGTTAAATTTTTGGGGTGTTACGAGGTACGTGCCTGAAAGTATGTTAAACAAAGAGGGTGCAGGCAAGGTAATAGTCTCATAGTGAGTTTTATCAAATATCAATTTATACTTAAGCATCTTCTTCTTATTTTTAACAATAAAGTCATGTGCTACCATACTCTTATAATCTTGAAAAATAGTGGGCAACAACTTTTCCTCTTTCTCATGATGCCTAATAGGTATCTCAAAGTGTTTAACAAGGCGTGAAGCAAAGATACCTCCGAAAATGGGGCCTTTTGTACGGTTCAGACATAACCGTTTAGCAACAATAGCGCCTAAACTGAAGGTTGTATCACGAAACAAAGCATGGCGCAAAATAACAAGGTCAGGAGCACTAAGATTTCAACTGTTCCCGCGACCAATTAAGCATCTACTAGCAAATATCGCAAAGTAACGTAGAACATGAAAATGTATACTAGTAGTTCTTGCATCTGAAACTTTCCTCGTCTCCCCACAGCAATTCTATCAATAAATCCATCCACATCGCTAGGATGTGGTTCCTCGATGCTGCCCACAAAGGGTATCTTGCAAACCAAACAGAAATCATGGAGTGACATCTCCTTAACCTTATCATGGAAGTAAAAATTTTGCACGAAAATATTAGTGAGTAGGAGATACTGTTCGCGCTGGTCGTGGAGGAAGTTGTTGAGGCCTGCATTCTCAGCCAAATAATAAAAGTCATCATAAATTCTGGTGGCCTTCGGGAACGCATCACAAGGCCATTCACACGGCTGGACCTCCGAGGTGCAAGGAAGATTGTACTTGGGCTTTTTATTCTCTTCATTCTGCTTATGCTTTGAGCTTCGGCTCGAGGAGCCCCTCAACAATCTCTTCATCATAATATTTTTCTCTGGAAAATTTCTGAAATTTTTAGTGACTCAAAATAAAAGTGAACCAAACTGAACAAGATTGATAGCATCTACTTCCACAAGTGCCTAGAGGCTATATCATGCATTAAAACTACTTTGGACCATATAAATTTGTCATGCAAACTCAAGAATAGGGTCACCTCAGCAGCAAAAATTTGCAATAAATAAAGCACTAGAACAAAAACTAATTGGGCCATTGGAAGAGTCACATACCGAAGAATAATCCCCCAAAGCAGTTTTGTGAATGGAGCTTTGAGCAAGGAGATCAAAAATGGCAGCAAAACAAGCTACAACATGGGTTTGGGCTACGGGAGGATTTTTCTGGAGGAAGACGAAGTGAATGGTTGCTGGAATAAGTGGAGGGGGCCACATGGGGCCCACGAGGCAGGGGGCATGCCCCAGGGGGTGAGCATGCCCTGTGCCCTCGTGGCCAAATGGTGGGTCCCCCTGGTGTGTTCCGAGGGCCAGAAATTCTTAAATAATCTACAAAAATCATACTTCATTTTCAGGGCATTCGGAGAACTTTTATTTTCGGGGTATTTTTATTGCAAGGATAATTCAGAAACTAGACAGAAAATAATATATTTTCTTTATTTAATCTAAATAACAGAAAGTAAAAGGAGGGTACTGAGAGTTGTGCTTTCTAGCTTCATCCATCTCATGCTCATCCAAAGGAATCCACTAACAAGGTTGATCAAGTCTTGTTAACGAACTTCTTCCAAATAACATAAAACTGGAGAATTTTCGAATAACACTAGGTTACCTCAACGGGGTTATGCATGTCCCCAACAATAAGAATATCGTATCTCTTTCTGATAATAGGAAGAGGGAATTCAAAACCTCTGATAGTAATAGTTGGGATTTTTCCAATAGAATTGATACTATGAACTTGAGGTTGTTTCCTCGGAAAGTGTACCATATGCTAATTACCATTAACATGAAAAGTGACATTGCCTTTGTTGCAATCAATAACTGCCCCTGCAGTATTCAAAAAGGGTATACCAATGATGATCGACATACTGTCGTCCTCGGGAATATCAAGAACAACAAAGTCCAGTAAAATAGTAACGTTTGCAACCACAACAGGCACATTCTCACAAGTACCGACAGGTATAGCAATTGATTTATCAGCCATTTGCAAAGAGATTTCATTAGGTGTCGACTTATTCAAATCAAGTCTACGATATAAAGAGAGAGGCATAACACTAACACCGGCTCCAAGATCACATAAAGCAGTTTTAACATAGTTTCTTTTAATGGAGCATGGTATAGTTGGTACTATAGGATCTCCAAGTTTCTTTGGTATTCCACCCTTAAAAGTATAATTAGCAGGCATGGTGGAAATTTCAGCTTCTAGTATCTTTCTTTTATTTGTAACAGTATATTTCATGTACCTAACATAAGGATTCATTTTAAGCATATCAGTCAAACGCATACACAAAAAGAGAGGTCTAATCATTTCAGCAAAGCGCTCAAAATCCTCATCATCCTTTTTCTTGGATGACTTAGGAGGAAAAGGCATGGGTTTCTGAACCCATGGTTCTCTTTCTTTATCGTGCTTCCTAGCAACGAAGTCTCTCTTATCACAACGTTGATTCTTTGATTGTGGGTTATCAGGATAAACAGCAGGTTGAATCTCCACATCATTGTTGTTGCTAGGTTGAGTATCAACATGAACATCATCATTAACATTATCACTAGGTTCATGTTCATTACCAGATTGTGTTTTAGCATCAAAGATAGAAATATCATTGGGATTCTCTGGTGTGTCTATAACAGGTTCACTAGAATCATGCAAAGTCCTATCGTTTTTCTTTTTCTTTTTCTTAGAAGGACTAGGTGCATCAACACTAATTCTTTGAGAATCTTGCTCAACTCTCTTAAGATGGCCCTCAGGATACAAAGGTTCCTGGGTCATTCTACCACCTCTAGTCATAACTCTAACAACATTATCATTTTTCTTATTATTTAATTCATTGAGGAAATCATCTTGTGCCTTAAGTACTTGTTCTACTTGAGTGGTAACCATGGATGCATGTTTACTAATAAGCTTAAGGTCACCTTTAACTCTAGACATATAATCACTCAAGTGTTCAATCATATAAGCATTACGTTTCAATTGTCTACCAACATAAGCATTGAAGTTTTCTTGTTTAACAATAAGATTGTCAAACTCATCCAAGCATTGGCTAGCAAACTCATAATGAGGGATATCACCTTCATCAAATCTATAGAGAGAATTTACCCTAAATACCTGTGTCGGGTTATCAAGACCATGTATTTCTTCAATAGGTGGTAAATTCTTAACATCTTCATCTTTAATGCCTTTTTCTTTCATAGATTTCTTTGCCTCTTGCATATCTTCAGGACTGAGAAATAGAATACCCCTTTTCTACGGAGTTGGCTTCGGAGTTGGTTCAGGAAGTGTCCAATCATTATGATTGCTCAATATATTATTCAATAGCAACTTAGCTTGCTCAACAGTTCTTTCCCTAAAAACACAACCAGCACAACTATCCAAGTGGTCTCTGGAAGCATCGGTTAGTCCACTATAAAAGATATCAAGTATTTCATTTTTGTTGAGAGGATGACCAGGCAAAGCATTAAGTAATTGGAGAAGCCTCCCCCAAGCTTGTAGGAGACTCTCTTCTTCAATTTGCACAAAATTATATATTTCCATTAAGGCAACTTGTTTCTTATGAGCGGGGAAATATTTTGCAGAGAAGTAATAAATCATATCCTGGGGACTACGCACACAACCAGGAGAAACAAAATTAAACCGTATTTTAGCATCACCCTTTAATGAGAACGGAAACAATTTAAGGATATAGTAATAACGAATTTTTTCCTCATTAGCGAATAGGGTGGCTATATCATTCAATTTAGTGAGATGTGCCACAATAGTTTCAGGTTCATAGCCATAAAAAGGATCAGATTCAACCAAAGTAATTAACTCAGGATCGACAGAGAAATCATAATCCTTATCAGTAATGCAGATAGGTGAAGTAGCAAAAGCAGGGTCATATTTCATTCTAGCATTCAGAGACTTCTCTTTCAGCTTAGCTAACAGTTTCTTAAGATCATATCTATCTTTGCAAGTAAAAAGGTCTCTAGCAGTTTCTTCATCCATAACATAACCATCAAGTACATCAGGCAATTCATATCTAGGGGGAGAATCTTCATCATCACTTTCAACAATATTATCAGTTTTAATAATTTCATTCTCTCTAACCCTAGCAAGTTGTTCGTCAAGAAATTCACCTAATGGCACAGTATTATCAAGCATAGAAGTAGTTTCATCATAGGCATCGTGCATAGCAGAAGTGGCATCATCAATAACATGCGACATATCAGAATCAATAGCAGGTGCAGGTGTGTCAAATTTACTCATAACAGAAGGTGAATCAAGTGCAGAGCTAGATGGCAGTTCCTTACCTCCCCTCGTAGTTGAGGGAAAAATCTTGGTTCTTTCATCTTTCAAGTTTCTCATAGTGATCAACAGATATAAATCCCAAGTGACTCAAAGAATAGAGCTATGCTCCCCAGCAACGGCGCTAGAAAATAGTCTTGATAACCCACAAGTATAGGGGATCGCAATAGTTTTCGATGGTAGAGTATTCAACCCAAATTTATTCATTTGACACAAGGGGAGCCAAAGAATATTCTCAAGTATTAGTAGCTGAGCTGTCAATTCAACCACACCTGAAAGACTTAATATTTGCAGCAAAGTATTTAGTAGCAAAGTAGTATGGAAGTAACATTAACGATGGCAAAAGTAACAGTAGCAGTTTTGTAGCGATCGTAACCGTGGCAATGGAGAAGTAACTAAGCAAAGAACAATATGTGAAAAGCTCGTAGGCAATGGATCAATGATGGATAATTATGTCGGATGCAATTCATTATGCGACAGTTATAACATAGGGTGACACAGAATTAGCTCCAGTTCATCTATGTAATGTAGGCATGTATTCCGAATATAGTCATACGTGCTTGTGGAAAAGAACTTGCATGACATCTTTTTTCCTACCCTCTCGTGGCAGCGGGGTCCTATTGGAAACTAAGGGATATTAAGGCCTCCTTTTAATAGATTACCAGACCAAAGCATTAGCACTTAGTGAACACATGAACTCCTCAAACTATGCTCATCACCAGGAGTGGTCCCGATTATTGTCACTTCGGGGTTGCCGGATCATAACACATAGTAGGTGACTATTGACTTGCAAAAGATAGGATCAAGAACTCACATATATTCATGAGAACATAATAGGTTCAGATCTGAAATCATGGCACGTGGGCCCTAGTGACAAGCATTAAGCATAGCAAAGGCATAGCAACATCAATCTTAGCACATAATGGATACTAGGGATCAAATCCTAACAAAACTAACTCGATTACATAGTAAATCTCAGCCAACCCATCACCGCCCAGCAAGCCTACGATGGGATTACTCACGCACGGTGGTGAGCATCCTAAAGTTGGTCATGGAGGATGGTTGATGATGATGATGGCGACGGAGTCCCCTCTTTAGAGCCCCGAACGGACTCCAGATCAGCCCTCCCGAGGAAGATTAGGGCTTGGCGGCGGCTCCGTATCGTAAAACGCGATAAATCCTTCTCTTTATTTTTTCTCCCCGAAAGTGAATAAATGGAGTTGGGGTTGACGTTGGTGGAGCTCCAGGGGGCCACGAGGCAGGGGCGCGCCCCGGGGCAGGGGGCGCCCTGCACCCTCGTGGACAGGGTGTGGGCCCCTTGACATTGATTCTTTCGCCAATATTTTTTATTAATTCCAAAACGTGCCTCCGTGGATTTTTAGGTCGTTCCGAGAACTTTTCTTTCTGCATAAAAATAACACCATGGCAGTTTTGCTGAAAACAGCGTCCGTCCGTGTTAGTTCCATTCAAATCATGCAAGTTAGAGTCCCAAACAAGGGCAAAAGTGTTTGGAAAAGTAGATACATTGGAGACGTATTAGTTATTCCAAAAAATAATATAAAATAGCATATTAAAGCCCATTAAACATCCAAAAGAGAAAATATAATAGCATGAAACAATCAAAAATTATAGATACGTTGGAGACGTATCAACCGCCAGGGGTATGACTCGGCCCCTCCTGGGCGGGTCATATCTAATAGTTATATCCCCAACATAAATGTTCCAAATGTTCCTCCAAAGATCTGCTATGAATCAGTATATCATCAAAATAGACTACCACAAATCGTCCAATGAAAGCACGTAACACATCGTTCATTAATCTCATGAAAGTACTAGGTGCATTAGTTAACCCAAAAGGCATGACTAACCACTCATATAATCCAAACATAGTTTTAAATGTTGTTTTCCATTCATATCCCAATTTCATACGAATTTCATGGTATCCATTACGCAAGTCAACTATGGAGAATATTGTAGAGCCACTCAATTCATCAAGCATATCATCTAGCCTAGGAATAGGATGACGATAACGAATAGTAATATTATTAATGCCTCTACAATCAACACATGTACGCGACGTACCATCCTTTTTTGGCACTAGTATAATAGGAACAACACAAGGACTAAGAGATTCGCGTATATAACCTTTGTCAAGCAGCTCCTATACTTGACACATAATCTCCTTCATCTCCTCTGGATTGGTACGGTATGGCGCACGGTTTGGCAGCAATCATCGGGAATTAAGTCAATCTGATGCTCAATCCCTCGAATAGGTGGTAATCCCGATGGCACGTCTTGTGGAAATACGTTAGCGAACTCCTGCAAAATGTTAGTGACATCAGGAGGCAAAGAGGAAGGCACATCCTTGAATGAAAATAATACCTCTTTGCACACAAAAGCATAGCAAACAAAGTTGCTGAAATCTAGCTCATCAATATCAGATTTGGTGGCAAGTAAAAATGCACTTTTCATTTAATTTTAGAAGCGACACTAGATGGTTTATTATTAGGCTTCATTTGTTGCTCAAATTATTTTGCCACAATCTGATTTTCACTCTTAGTGTTCTCCTGTTTTGCTTTATTAGCTCTATTAATATCATCTTTCAAAATGGAACCAGGAGTCATAGGAAGCAAAGTAATTTGTTTATCCTTATGAACAAGAGTATACTGATTGTTTCTACCATGGTGTATGATTTCTTATCAAATTGCCATGGTCTACCAAGTAATAAGGAACAAGCTTGCATGGGTACCACATCACAATCAACATAATCAGCATAGGTAGAGATACTAAAATGCACACGAACAATGTGTGTTGCCTTAACCTTGCCGCTGTTGTTGAACCATTGGATGTAGTAATGATGTGGATGTGGTCTTGTGGTGTGAGATAGCTTCTCCACCATCTCCATGCTTGCCAAGTTGTTGCAGCTCCCTCCATCAATGATGACGCAGACAAAACGTTCCTTCACAACTCCCTTTGTGTGGAACAAATTATGCCTCTGATTTCGCCCAGCTTGTGTGACCTGCACAATCAAAACACGTTGAGCAACTAAACATTCATACCTGTCAGCATCTTCAGCAGCCATGTATTGCGTCTCATGATCAGAATCATCTCCACCATGTTCTTCACTTGTAATAAGAGCCAAAGTCTCTTCATCATAGTCACTAGTGGACTCATACCCAGCATCCTCAGTAGCAATCATCACACGCTTAGATGGACATTCTCTCGCATAATGACCTCCACCCTTGCAACGACGACAAATAATATCATGTGTTTGCCCTGTTAATGCCATGGATGAAGAAGAGCTTTGTGCGGGACCGGAAGGTGTACTCCTGGCGGATGGTGGTGGTGGTGCCTCTTTTCTTGTATCTCGGTTGGAATTGGCAGCTGAAGTCAGTGGTGCTGCAGTAGGATGTGTGGTAGTAGAGGATGTACGTGGTGTCCACGATGAAGATTGACCTGTAGAAACATTAGTTCGCGCTAATGCCTGTCGATCCTGCACTTCACGTTCAGCTTTACAAGCAAGATGGAATAAATGAGTGATATTATTATACTCCTTATACTCTAGAATGGTCTGAATCTCTATTTAATCCACCCATAAAACATGCAAGCATAGCTTCATTATCCTCAACAATACCACATCTAATCATGCCAGTTTGTAATTCCTGACAATATTCTTCTACAAAAAAATTCCTTGTCTTAAACGCTGCGATTTTTGAAGCAATTCATGTTGAAATATGGTGGAACCCAACAAGTACGCATCGCTCTTTTCAAAGCAGCCCAAGTAGCTGGAATAGGACATAATCTACAATGTTCAGACCACTAAACAGAAGCAAAGCTAGTGAATTCACAAACAACAACAGCAAGACGTCTATCCTCAGGATATTGTAAACATGTGAAACATTGTTCAGTTTCTAACTCCCAAGTAAGATAGACATCAGGAATATATCGACCCTCAAATGGTGGAATTTTCAACTTCAGTTTAGGAACATGATCATAATCTTGTACCTGAGGTGGTTGTAGCCCTACCATTACGAATATAGGCATGAGGACGGCCTAGTGGTGGTGCTGGTGGTTACACATAGTGCTGATTTTGGTTAACCTCATCCTCGTAATCGCCCTCGTGAATGTCCTCCTCATCGGCAGCAGCAGGAGCCACAGAAGCATCAACAGTAGGTGCAGCGGCACCAGAATTTTGACCAAGCTCAAGGGGAACGCGCAGTGCTCGTCCCACTTGATTTGGAAGGCGACGTTGTTGTTGTTGTTGTTGTTGTTGTTGTTGTTGTTGTTGTTGTTGTTGTTGTTGTTGTTGTTGTTGTTGTTGTTGTTGTTGTTGTTATTGTTGTTGTTGTTGTTGTTGTTGTTGTTGTTGTTGTTGTTGTTGTTGTTGTTGTTGTTGTTGTTGTTTTAGAGGTGCGGCAGGTGTAGCCCGCGGTGGCTGTGGAAGACGTGCGAGCAATTCATTAAACTTGTTATCAATCTTTGTTTCGAACGACTTCTCAATGCCATCTATCTTCTCCATGGCCTTCAAATCTGTTTAGCACATCTTGCACCTGTCCACTCATCATTTGCTGAAATTTATCATGTAGTTGTTTGTTCGTCATGTTCTCCCAATCAGTCTCATTGGCTTGTGATCCTGCCATGGTTAGCATCAATAGAAACACACAAGAATATGATCCTTCAGACTACTAGGAAGTGGTGGTGGTGGTGGTGAGTGAATCTCAAATTCTTACCAGTTCTTACCTAGCAGCGGGTGGTGATTGGCAACCGTTGTAGTCAATACTCTCAAATCTTGGATAGAGCGATGGCCAGGGAGAGTCAAACGCACGACGTAGATATATGTGGAGTTGGGAAGGTTTATGATATGGTAGCAAAAAGGGTCAGCAATAATCAATTCAGAGATGCAAAGTTGAATAAACGCTCAACGACGGTACTATGTTGGTCCTAGGCTAGACCGTACTAGAGACGTGAGCCTAGAGCACTAACAAAATCACGGCGCTGCACATAAACAAGGGAGGAGCACTCTCTGATTTTTTTGCTCTTTTTTGCTCTCCTCTTTTTTTGCCAAAAATCACTATAATGGTGAGTGTCTCAAAACTCTTCCCAAGTTAAGGTAACAGGATAGACACGAAATTTTTGCGACCAATTTTTTTTTGATTGCCCGAACCAAAAACTGGAAATGGCTCAAAAAAACTTTCTATAATGGCACCTATCTCAAAATGCTCAGAAACACCTAAAAATAGGATAGCCAGATTTTTTTTTTGACAAGTGCGTTTGCGGAAAATTTTGGGCCTAAGCGGAGGGTGGTTTCCGGACTCTTTTTTTGGAAACCAACCTCTTCTACGGAACGGCAAAAGATTGATGGAATCTGAAACCTACTCAGACTAGGAAACACAAATTTGGAAACAGATGGATCTCGAAAGTAAATGTAATATGATATGGACTCGAATCTGTGGTGGTATATGGCAGCGGTGATGATGATGGTGGTATATGGCAGCGGTGATGACGATGGTGGTATATGCCAGTGGTGACGACGATGGCGGTATATGGCAACAGTGATGACGATGGTGGTATATGGCAGCGGTGACGTCGATGGTGGTATATGGCAGCAGTGATGACGATGGTGGTATATGGCAGCGGTGATGACGATGGTGCGACGACGGCGTGACAACTTATGAACAGAACTCGAAACTCTAAAGGACTAGACACTAAGACCAACAACTAGACATGGCGATGCAACCGAAAATTTAACAATGCAAAACCCTAAAAATATTATGCACAGGCTCAGATTAGTTCAGATATGATGAACTAACTCTAGTTTTTTTGGCTTTTTCGTGGACTGTAGGTATGAAGAACAGACTCGATCTAAACTACGAAAAACTGTAAAATCTCACCGAGCAACCTGGAAATCTGATACCACTTGATAGAGGCGAAGGTGTCCTGATGTTTTGATAAGATGGTGGCTATCATTTTCTGTGGGAGTCAACCTTGACGATCCGACAACGAACGTGCGAGACGCCGCGCCTTAGCAATCGCTAAACCAACTTCTGAGGGGTTATTGACCATGCCGGAGCATGATCAACCTGACCACGAGGGTTTGTTTTCCTGCGAGCAAACGAAGAACAAGCAAGAAACTAAGATTGCAATCTGGATATTGCGAATATAAGAGGAAAGAATTATTAATGTAGGTGGGGTTCTGTGACGCCTTTGTCTGGTCGTTGAACACAAATGAAGTACGCGAAGTTGCAGCTATGGCAAACTCTTAATCTAAACAAAACCCAATGTCTAAACTGTGCCCTAAGGGCTGTATATATGGAGGAAGAGGGGGAATTTCATGGCCCTTGGAGGAGGGGTCCGAAACCAACCCTATCTCTTGTTTCCCCACACATACGGACTCTAAAAACAGCCTATACTCAAGTATTTCGAAATTACATGGGTCTGGCCCAATAATAAGGTGACACAGCACCTATAATAGCCTCTGGACGAAATTTAGGAAGTGACATCTTGTATATTTCGTCTAAGCCTTCATGCACTCATTATGGTGGCTTCAAAGTCCTGAAATCATCACTTGAAACTTCATTCCCGTTCCCCTTGCGCATGCCATCATCTCAAGGCTTGAACTTGCTCCAAGGTTCATCTTTCTTGTCCAAGCCAAGCCCTTCATTTGTAAGCAAAACAAATGTATCCAATTTAGGCATCATCATATTCTCATGAACAATTGAATCTTTACCAAGAAATGAAAGTACCTGGTAATTCAATTGACGTGTGCGAGCTCTAGTAATTGGTCCAGTATGTATAGTAGCAGGGGTTGTGGATGTAACAATGGTATTGATGTCCTCATCAGAGATGAAGTCGGAGGAGCCACGAGGTGGCCACAAGGACGGAGGGCGCGCCCGGGGGGTAGGGCATGCCCCCTACCCTTGTGGGTCCCCGTGACCCTCCTGACCTAATTCTTTTGCCAATATATTCCTATATATCCCCAAACCAACAAAGACATCCATGAAAACACTTTTCCGCCGCTGCAACATTCTGTACCCGTGAGATCCCATCTAGGGACCTTTCTCAGCATCCTGCCGGAGGGGGATTTGATGACGGAGGGCTTCTACATCAACTCTATTGCCCTTTCAATGAAGCATGAGTAGTTTACCACAGACCTACGGGTCCATAGCTAGTAGCTAGATGGCTTGTTCTCTCTCTTTGATTCTCAATACGATGTTCTGCTCGATGTTCTTGGAGATCTATTCGATGCAATACTTTTTTGCAGCGTGTTTGCTGAGATCCGATGAATTGTGGATTTATGATCAGCTTATCTATGAATATTATTTGAATCTTCTCTGAATTCTTATATGCATGATTTGACTTCTTTGTAATTCTCTTCGAACTATCGGTTTAGTTTGGCCAACTAGATTGGTTTTCCTTGCAATGGGATAATTCACTACTGCAGGATGCTGCTAACGCGACACTATGATCAGAGACCCTTCAAGAAACTGTGTGCGATGCAATAATCGCAAACGGTGGTGTCAGAGAACCGTCAAAAATGTCCAAAATGTTTGCGATGACGGATGCATCAAACACGGTTCAGATTTTAGTTGCGTGTGTGATGCAGGGCATACTGTTCAGTTCAATTAACTGTTTGCGATGAGGAGGAACAAAAGAAACGAGCAGCCGGATGAAGGCGTGTGCGATACACGGCATACAGTTCACTCGGATGAACTATTTGTGATTAGGCAACACAAAAGAAATGGTCCGGCAGATCAAGGTGTGTGTGCAATATACAACATGTGGTTCACTCGGATGAACTGTTTGTGTTGAGACAAAAGAACAAAAATGGTTCAATATAACAAGATGTTTGTGATACGCGGCAAACAGGTCTGTAATCAGCAATGTGTGGGAAGACCGATAACAACACAGGAGATTCCTGTTAACAAGCCGTGTGTGTTGTGAGCAAACGATTGCTGGTATACAATCGTTAGTGATTGATGAAATCGTCACTGACGGGTTCCCTTGTTTAGTCCGTGTGCGATGTGATTTGCTCTGTCTATAGAGTATCAACAAATATACTTAAAAAGATAGCATTGCATAACCAAATTAAGCATACAATTAGACAAGTGACTACACATATAACATTTTCACACACCAAAGTAAGCAATCACATGCATACTAAACTAGGTGAAACAAGGATCTAATTATCTACTTCTTGTTGCGGCGACGCTTGCCATTGCTCTGCTTCCGGCTGGATCCCCGACCGTTTTGGGGAAGGAGGCACTTCCTCATGTAAACGATCCACATGTACATGTCATCACGTGTACGCCTACTTAGCCGCGTATACGACGTGATCTTTGTCGAGTTTCTTTATCCAGGCCGAGTGCCAGGCACGCTTGTCGTTGTTGCAGGAATCATTTATGTCTCTGTAGTAGGGGTCGATGATGGCCTTGGCGAGGTGAACTAGTGAGTCCTTCTCATGCTCCTTGCTGCCCCAGATCTTGTATTGGCCCTTGATGCCAACAAGATTCTCGCAGGTGATGCCCGAATTCTTGAGTGCCTTGACATCATTGGTGATGTCGACTGTAGCGAACATGTTGTGGGGGCTGTTGACAAACCTGGCGAAACGCTCACAAGGCCTTGTGGCCAGGCAGTTGTGGTAGCCGAGGACGTGGTGGCCCACGCATATCTGGGCAACGACGACCTTGGGACGAGACCCGGCACGAGCGCGGGTGTGCTCGATGTCGAACCCGACCACCTTGTACTTCTCGTCGGCAAGCAACAGCTCCATGATGCGGATGGAGTGCTCCACCCAAACTGGGTGGTGTACACCACCGAGAGCTCCTCGAACCTTCGGTGGGTGTCAACCACGACATGGATGGTGAACTGCTGCTCGTCATCGGCAGCCCCTCGGAGCGCCATTGGAGCTGCACAGGATACTCTCTAAGAATTTGTCATGGTGGGTGTGCTTCTTGCAATGGTGGGGCGCGATCGAAAGGTTGAAGAGACACAAGGGTTAAATAGCCGGTGTAACAAATGGGGGCCAGCCGGCCTGTAATCGTCACGTCTTGTCATGGCATTCTTAGCGGAGGATTCTAGTGCATGCTTGACAACACCGCACCACAGTGAGGATTCCAGTGCACGCTTGACAACACCGCACCGCAGTTTGACCACGCGTGGGCTCGAAGAGGCGCCAAATGTATCGTTAGTGAGCCCGTTCCTGTCCTACCGCGCAGTTTACCGCGCAAGCTTCTCGTCTGGCTTGGATTGCCACGCGTCAGCTTGTAGAGGGACAAATCATGGGCGTTTATTGTCAAAAATCTTTGTAAAAACGAAGTGTGTGGAATGACTTCGGTCATAAGTTTGATGAGGTCAAAGCTACACAGAAGGGTGATGATGGACACTTGAGTGCGATAATTAATTATGTGCTCTACAGGGCACACGGTGGAAGAAACCAACGGTGTGCAATTGAAAGCACAAGTGCTCCCTGGGTGATTTTGGTAATTAATGTCAACATATCTCTTGTTGGACTAATACCTTTATCTAGTGTATTTCAGATAAGTCCAAGAGTGGAGTGGCACGGACAAGATGATGTGGAACCCCTTCAAGATGCTAAGGACAAAGGATTGGCTCAAGATCTAAAGTTCAAGACTTTACATTTTCTATTTCAGTGATCCAGGATCACATTGAGTCCATAGGAAAGCCAATTTAAGCCAATAAAGAGGCTAGCCAACTCGCTCCCATGGTGATCCCTCGATGTCATGCATTCGCGACCATCAGATCGTCCTTCTTCTGAGCCTGGGCCGTCAGATCTTCGCCTTTGGTAAATCTAATATTCACCTGTTGGTAAGTATTTTTAGAGTATGACCGGTGGGCTCGTTTCTGGCATCTATCGACTGGGTGAAACGTCACGTAGGTGTGAAAGGATTTTGGCCAATCCTCTCCTCGTGCGCGGTGTGCTGCTAGTGGGTCGTGGAACCCTAGACCCCTTTCCCCAATCCCACGGCCGCATCCATCCTCCACCCCGAGCGTGCCCGGGCTCCGCCTCCTCCTCCTCCTCCACCACCATCCCTTCTCTTCTCACTCTTCCTCCTGTTGCAGCCGCCTCCTCTTCTCCCTCTCTTCCTCCTCCTTGCCCCATGCACCCCCTCTTGCGTCGCTCGTCTCCACCTCATATTCGGCATCTTCGCTGCCTCCATAGATCAAGGAGGACAGCGCGATGACGACCATGATGCATCGGACATCCCAGATCGACGACACCATGGAAGCCATGAGAGTTGGCCGAGGAAGAGGGGATAGGGCCACAAGCCATGAAGGGCACGACGGCTGCGGGCAGAAGCAGCATGGGTTGAAGGAGCAGCGGATGTGGGCAGGGTTGGAGGTTGGGGGAGACTCGTCGGCTGGGCGACAGCGAGCGCCGGTGAGTGCAAGCATATGTTTCAAGAAGCGTCCTCTCCTACAAGGCAGGCAAGGACGATGTCGTTTCCCTCACATGTCCTCCTCGCATCCCTTTTGCTCCCCCTCCCCTGCCTCCTCACCTTGCCTTTTTGTTGGATGCAATGTAAGACAGCCCGCAGGCAAGCTCAAGCTGGAGGCGATGAAATCCCTTCTTGTGCGAGAATCTAACTTCTTATTTGTGCAGCGTTCTTTTGCTTCTATGTACTGTACCATGGTTGTGCTCTAACCACATCGTTCCCATTTGTTTTGCAGGTTCTACGATCTGTTGCATCTCTGTTCTCCTCGTTAAGGTTTATGTGGGTGTTATCATGGTGCTTGGTCTGCTGATCATTTTAATGTTCTGGATCTGGGGTGTGGCTGCAGCAGAGGGGAGGCGGCCAATGACAGGGAGAAGGAGCAGGCCGTCGAGGAGTGCAAGCAGAAGGGTAAGATGTGTAATTTTTTTTTCATATTTTACAGATGATCTTGACTGTTTTGCAACTTGTATTGCATTTCCAGGGACTATCCTCTTGCTTATTTAGTATTTCCTTTGTTCCCTGAAGATTAATTTTGGCCTATACAGTTTCCGGTGACTGGAAGTCTGAAACTAAAGACAGGGCATATTGTTTTGGTTATGAGTGGTTGGAGATATTGTGGCTTGATGTCCCTAGAGCAGTCAGACCCTTGCAAGATAGGTGAGCCTGATTTCTTCTGCAATTCTTCCACCACAGTACATGAAAAGGAATATGGTCTACCTATCGGTACCATTTCTTGTGGAGGATTGGTGCTTCCCCTTTATTTTGTCACACTTTGGTGTCCTTGAGTTCAGAATAGATTCACCTTTGTTCTGATTCTTCTTTATATATTCCCAGGGGTTAAAATCCTAGGTGCCAAGGGCATTGTGGTGGTGCGATCCATGTCTCCTGCGAGCGCTCGACATGGCGTCGATAGCCCCAAAGAGCAGGGCTTCAAGGTTCTTTTCATTGAATGATTTGATTTGTTCCTCCTATGTTGTGCGCGATTACTAACTAAAACTGTAGGTCTGCTATGCATCAGGCTGGACAACAAGCTTCACTTGATGAAAGCATTTCCCTTCTAAAACAGAGTACTGCTGAGATTAATGCACAAGTTAATCTTGATACTAAGGTGGTTATGGGATTGCTTTATCTATGCTAGGTCAATATGTTAGCCAACCACTTAAAAATAATCACTTGCATTTCTTCCTATGAACTCTGAAACCTGACGAGTGACGACGCATAATTTTTTTGGCAATAGAAGGTGTCAGTGAACACGAGTACTCAGTCAAGAGCAATATAGCGGTAGATACTTTAAAGCGTAATTTTATATAAGAATAAATAAATGGCACTTAAGTTGTTAAGAAATTGTTGTTGTAGTATTGTCTCACCCTTTATCTGCTCTCTCGAAAACTGTGGATTGCTATGGGCTGGAGCTCTAGGGGAGGAGGGAGGTAAGCGTGGATGCAATGAATATTGTTCGAATGAAAAATTGGGTGGAAACTGAGTAGTGACAGTGAGACTTATTCCATTTGTTTATCCTTTGCCCTTTTAATCAAAAACAATGTTCAGAGCTTGCGTGGTTGTCAAAATATAATTCTGTAAAGGAGAAATATTGATATCATGCAATGATAAATGCAGAGTAGGATAGTTATAGAGTTCTTACTTAGTTTTCATTGAGCAAAGATTGGATCAGTGCGATTTGTTCTAATACCAAGTAAATCTTGGTCTGCATAGTTTTTTCCTATATTCGTTTAAAAAAATTGGGACTTGATGTGAAAAAGGGTGTGTGTTAACATGCATGTAACCAAATCATGGATTAATGTGAGGTACTATATATACTTCCCTATCTCTCTGCAAAACTTTATGGTCCTCTTTGATACAACTAGGAACATCAAAACCAAATGGGATTTCATTGAGTGTACTTCAGATGGCCATACTGTAAGTGCACCATTACTAAATAGTATATGAATCTGCCTTGTATAATTAAGACACACTTCTACATAGCGCTGCTATATATTGATACTATGTGATCACTTAACATAAATCTGGCTAGGCAATTTGCTTGCCTAACTCTCTGGTTACATATAATTCGATCCTGATAGTGACATGATTTACTCCGTTTGATCAAACAGGTAGAAGCCAAAGATGTTTTACGTGAATCTAATGACGTCCCTGCTGCTATAAGCTAGGAAATTGACAAATTCAACATTGGCAATCTGGTCTTGTACTCTTCATCCAAAAGCATATTCCGATAGTGAGATTCTTATTGTGGATGGTTCAGCATCGACCTGAATTTTGTTAACCTACTACAGAAAGACCTTCTAGGGTGTTTAGCTGCAGTACTATGACAAATAATGAAAAAAATCAGTGTCTTCTCATTTAATATTCTAGCTGCAAGTACTTGACTACAAGTTTTATGTGGAATTTTTCTGTACAGCTTGCACTGAGGGAGTCCTAGATTAAGGGGTCCTCGGACAGCCGGACTGTATGCATATGCCGGACTGTTGGACTATGAAGATACAAGATAGAAGAGTTTGTCCCGTGTCTGGATGGGACTCTCCTTTGCATGGAAGGCAAGCTTGGTGGTAAAGATATGAAGATTCCTTTCTCTGTAACCGACTCTGTATAACCCTAGCTCCCTCCGGTGTCTATATAAACCGGAGGGTTTAGTCCATAGGTCAAGATCAATCATAACCATAGGCTAGCCTCTAGGGTTTAGCCTCTACAATCTCGTGGTAGATCAACTCCTGTAATACTCATATCATCAAGATCAATCAAGCAGGAAGTAGGGTATTACCTCCATGGAGAGGGCCCAAACCTGGGTAAACATCGTGTCCTCTGCCTCCTATTACCATTAGCCTTAGACGCACAGTTCGGGACCCCCTACCCGAGATCCGCCGGTTTTGACACCGATATTGGTGCTTTCATTCAGAGTTCCACTGTGTCGCCACCATAAGGCCTGATGGCTCCTTCAATCATCTACAACAACGCCGTCCAGGGGGAAGTTTTTCTCCCCGGAGAGATCTTCGTATTTGGCAGCTTCGCACTGCGGGCCAACTCGCTTGGCCATCTCGAGCAGATCGACAGCTACGCCCCTGGCCATCAGGTCAGGTTTGGAAGTTTGAACTACACCGCCGACATCTGCGGAGACTTGATGTTCGACAGATTCGAGCCCATGACAGCCACGCCCTGCCGCCATGATGAGCATGACCTAAATTTGTCATCAGACTGTGCGCAGGAGATCGCGCCTGTAACCGCACTGGCCCTAGATCCAGAGCAAAGCGCGCCATCGGAGGATGGGAGGCTCAACCCCGCCACGGAATCCATGGACTCAACGGCGCTAGAGCCGAACATAGATCTGACCTCCAACGAGGCCTGTGTCATCGGAACCTCGACCTCGTCTCCGGCCATAGGCTCCAAACCGCGTGTATCCGCACCCACCGAACCTGACCGGGCGCCGATTTTAGAGTTCAGCTCCGCGGACATCTTCCAACACTCACCCTTAGGCGACGTGTTAAACTCATTAAAGTCCCTCTCCTTGTCAGGAGATTCTTGGCCGAACTATGTCCGGCTTGAGTGGGAAGCGGACGACGAAGAACTTCGTTACCCACCCACCACCAACTTGATAGCCATTGTCGATGATTTGACCGACATGCTTGATTTCGACTCCGAAGACATCGACGGTATGGACGATGATGCCGGAGAAGAAAAGGAACCACCGCCCACAGGGCGCTTGACAGCCACCTCTTCATACGACATATACATGGTGGATACACCCAAAGAAGACAACGACGATGACAAAAAGGAACCAGTCGAGGATAAAACTCCTGGAAAGTAGCCAGAGCGCCAACGTCAGCGGCGCCGCTCGAAACCACACCATGGTAAAAATAATGATACCGGCACAAGAGGGAATAACACCCCAGACGCCGCCGAAGACAATAAAGAAACCGCGGACCCAGCAATGGAGCTGGACGAGCAAGGTGATGGCAAACACAGTCCGGGGCCCTTGTCCGATCACAGCGATGCTGAAGACTCCAATTACCAACATGTCTCCGAAGAAGAGAGTAGTCGGGGTGACGATGCATTCATCGTCCCGGAAGAACAATTAGAACAAGAGCACCTCCACCAGAGACTTATTGCCACCGTGAGGAGCTTGAAAAGGCAGAAGCAAGGGCTTAAAGCCGCACAGGATACGCTCAACGATAAATGGAATGAAGTGCTCAACACTGAGGAAAATTACGGCGGTAATCGCCAAACAAATTGCTACCCCAAACACAAACTACTGCCCGAATTCGATGACGATGCTACCACGCCCATACCGTCGAATAACAATACGGCCGATCAGCCAGGCCGACCACCCCGTAATCGAGGCAGAGCGGCCAACAACGCCGCACACAAAACCGCACCCCCTACCCATAAAGGAAAGGAGGTTGCAGTCCGGAACCAAAAACATGATCTACTCGAAGACCTGGACAAAAGAGTTGTCAGAACCAGGTCCATTTATGGATCCAGGGAACGCATTCCCGCACAGGATCAGGGCCATCAAATCAAATATGCAAGTAACTTACCAGTTCAGAACCAACAACGAGCACTGCAACCGTCGGGCCCGCGCCGCGACATAGCCAAATACAGGGGTGCTGCACACCCCTTGTGCTTCATCGATGAGGTGCTGGATCATGAATTTCCAAAAGGCTTTAAACCCGTGAACATCGAGGCATACGACGAAACGACAGACCCTGCGGTCTGGATAAAAGACTTTATTCTTCACATCCATATGGCTCGCGGAGATGATCTCCACGCCATCAAATACCTACCCCTCAAGCTAAAAGGACCAGCCCGGGACTGGCTGAAAAGCGTCCCCGAAAATTCCATTGGAAGCTGGGAAGAACTTGAGGATGCTTTCAGGGCCAATTTCCAAGGGACCTATGTCCGACCTCCGGATGCAGACGATCTAAGTCACATAACCCAACAACCCGGAGAGTCAGCCCATAAGCTTTGGAACCGGTTTCTAACTAAAAAGAACCAAAACGTCGATTGTCCGGACGCCGAAGCCTTAGAAGCTTTTAAACACAGTGTTCGGGACGAATGGCTGGCCAAACACCTAGGCCAGGAAAACCAAGGACAATGGCAGACCTAACCACACTCATGACTCACTTTTGCACGGGAGAGGACAGCTGGTTGGCCCGTAGAAGCACTAGCGACCCTGGCATATCTGTAGTCAGGGACGGCAATGGAAAGCCACGACTAAATAAAAACAAGTGTCGAAACAACGGAGAAAGCTCGGACAATACAGCGGTAAACACCGGATTTAGGGGCTTCAGACCCGGTCAATGGAGAAAGTCACTTAAAGGCACCAGAGATGGTCCGTCTAGCCTGGATAAAATTCTCGAAAGGACCTGCCAAATTCATGGCACCCCCGACAAACCAGCTAACCATACCAACAGAGAGTGTTGGGTCTTCAAGCAGGCTAGCAAGCTCAACGCCGAACACAAGGGGAAGGGACAGCAAAGCGAAGACGAGGACGAATCTCGCCAGCCGAATATGGGGGAACAAAAGAAATTTCCACCAGAGGTCAAAATAGTGAACATGATTTATTTCACTCATATCCCAAAGAGGGAGCGCAAACGCGCACTCCGGGACGTATACGCTATAGAGCCTCTCGCCCCCAAATTCAGCCCATGGTCGGCCTGTCCGATCACTTTCGATCGCACGGATCATCCGATTAGTATCCGTCACGGGGGCTCGGCTGCCTTAGTGCTCGACCCAATAATCGGCGGATACCACCTCACCCGAGTCCTCATGGACGGCGGCAGTAGCCTCAATCTGATATATCAGGACACTGTCTGCAAGATGGGGATAGACCCGTCAAGAACCAAGCAAAGCAACACTACCTTTAAAGTAGTAATACCATGCGTAGAGGCCCGCTGCACGGGCACCCTAACACTGGACGTCGTCTTCGGCTCCCCCGAAAACTTTCGAAGCGAGGAGCTAATCTTTGACATTACCCCATTCCGAAGTGGTTATCATGCACTACTCAGACGAACGACCTTCGCCTGCTTCAATGCAGTCCTGCACTACGCTTATCTTAAGCTTAAGATGCCTGGCCGCGTGGCATTATCACGGTGAGCGGGAGTACAGAGCGTTCTCTTCGTACAGAAGAATACGTGGCGGCTCTGGTAGCTGAAGCTCGAAGCGACCTTTTTAAACCAAACAGCTCATCGGTCCTCAAGACCGCAAACACAGCCAAACGTGTTCGGTGTACACCTACGTGTAAAAGCTCAGATAAACCTGCGCTTGGTTAGCAGCCCTGCCCCATAGATCGCCCCATAAGAAGAATGTACATATTTTCCTGTATACATAAATATACACTCAAAATTCCTTGGGCAGTGCTGGGGCACCCTGTGCGCAAGAAGTCAATAGTTCGGCTCGACCCTTTTCAGACTCAAGAAGCTACAGTTCATGGTTCATCACGACCAGCGAACTATACCCACGGCCATAACAGATCTTTTCACCTGGTTGTTTCTCTTTTACAGATAGGCCATCATGTTATACCCTTCAAGGACACCGCACAACGGAGATAAAGGCGCAGATATGCCGCAGGGCCCCGTTTTCAAGGTTTCTGTTTGGATTAAGACCCTATGTAAACCTTTTTTCTTATTATTATCTCCTATTTATTCGTACCCTCCAGGCATATAAAACACCCTGGAAAGATATCGGCAGTACTTGCAAACTTACGATTCGCCGTACAAAAACGGATGTTATAGAAGCAGCCAAGCAGTGTGCTTTGAGAACTATATTCTCACCACAGGCGCTCTCTCCTCACGCCGGGTCGTAGCGCATGCCTTGAATTTAGGGTTCATTACCGGGGGCTGTACACAACCCGATATATACTGAAAAGTCTGAATACCTTCAGGAGTGTTCAGCGTCGTGAGTTTTGGCCTTATATGCATCAGCTCCGAATCATTTCTTGGGTCAATAGTTGGGTTTGCCTGGCTCCTATGCTTGCTACCTTACGTTCCATTCTATCGGCTAAGGCGGCCAAGGGAGAACTACTGCGATTGTGCCCTGGTTCATCCGGATGAGCACCTCAATAGAGAAAGATGAAAACTGACTGTCATGATAAGGCGAGAGCTGGTCAACCACTCGAGGACTCAGCGGAATCTTCATGATTCCTCTGCATTAACGAAGGACCGGTTTCCTGGTCATGTATGTAAACGCACCGTATTCGGACGAACGCGGACATACCAGGGCTATATAGTAGCCCCACCATCAAACTCCTATGGCTAAGTGAAAGTGTTAAAGCTCTATAGTCCGATTGCCTAGTTCGACGCACTAACACCTCCTTAAACGGACCAAGACGTTGGGTCAAGTGTGATGAAGTGCTTTTCCAAACACCCCCGCGTTATACGCGAGGGGGCTGAAGCCGACGACTGCAAACTTTCAGGTTATATACATATATACATAAACGGCCGCACAAGAGGCGCTAAAATACTTTACGGGAAAAAGTATAAACATAGCCTTCATTATCATAAGCATTGTTTTTACAATTTGAATACATGTTACTTGAACATAATATTCTTCGAGCACTCACCCTCTATCAAGCGGGCACCCTCTAATACTTCTTCAAAATATTGATCTGGTGTGTCCCGACCCCCGGGCGGACCCCCTGTTGCAATATCGGTGGCCTTCATCTTTGCCCAATACATCTTCACACGGGAAAGGGCCATCCGTGCACCTTCTATGCATGTTGACCGCTTGACAGTGTCGATATGCGACACCGCACAAACAAGTTGCTGCACTAAACCAAAATAACTGTTCGCAGTTGGTCCCCCCAACCACAGCCGGTCCATGATAGCCTTCATGGCAAGTCCGGATAACCTGTGGAGCTCGTCTCATTCGGCCATCTGCTCATTCTACAGCAGCGGACGCTTTGGCATGCTAAACTGCGACAAGAAAAAAGCCGTTCCGCTTCATGGCCTTCTTGGGTCTGGAAAAACTGTGTCGCATTACCAGCACTCTTTGACAAGTCCAAATACGCATCCGGAGAACTCCACATTTGATCAAGTGGGGAATACTTTGGATCGCCGAACTTAGTTCGTAATAAAAAAGGCTTTCCAGCCGCGATCTCCCCAGCTTGCCGGATCTCCTCCCGTGCCGCCCTGGCCTCTGACCGGGTTTCCTTTGCCGCTTGTAAGGCCTTCTCAAGGTCAACCGCTTTTTCTTTGGTCTCTTTCTCGAGAAGTGCATATTTTGTTAGCGGCGTCCCTTAGCTCAAACGCCATGTTGGATATTTTCTCCTCACTCAGGCAACGAGTAGCCTGTTCGGCCTTTAATTCACCAACTGCCTTCTCGGCAGCCACATTGCTTATCCTAGCTTGCTCCTTGGCTCGGGCAAGCTCAGCCCGAATGGTCTCCACGGTGGCAGCTCCACCTACAGTCAAGAACACTATAAATTCCAGCATCATGCTCTAATTTATACGCACTGACCGCCCAAAATACATACATTGCACCTCATCAAGCTACTGTTCACGAGCGCGATGCCATCATCCGCCACATCAAGTTGCTGCTTTAGTTCGGCAAATTGAGCAGCCTGGGCAGTGTCCGGGGCTGCAGCCGCCTGTGTAAAATTAGCAAAATTATTACCTGAGCATATGCATTTGATCATCTGATCGTCCCATTTGGAAGACAATCAGAGTCTCCGGGGCTAGTATCTATACACAGTGCACATTGCGTTTACGGTACAAAACAAGAGGTTACTTTGCGTACCTCAAAGCCTCTTAGCAGGCTCGTAAAGGCTTCATTCAAACCGCTTTTTGCGGACGAAATTCTTTCAATCACCATACCCATTAAGGTACAATGTTTCTCTGAGATATACGCTTGCCGAGGAAGACCCGTCCATATGTCCAGCTGTATATTGGATGGTCCGGAACTTTTGTTGGTCTCTCTAGGAGCCGAACACCCCGGACCTTGGGCGGCCGAAGAGTCATCTTTTGGCCTGGCGCTCCTTCACGGGTCGGGAGAGATCCTCCGGGACGACACCTCGGGGTCGTCTGCCTTATGAGGCGGGGAAGTATGAGGCGGCGTCTCACTCTCTATCATCTCCGGAAGAAGATCCCCCGAGGACAAAGATTGTTGAGGGAGGCTATAAGCCGAACTGCAAAACATACGTTTCAAAATGTTATCCTCAAAAGTGAGAAAAGAATGGGGTATGCTTATTAAACACCTTTCTTCACTTACGGATCAGCTAAAGGCTCGCCCCCTTGTGGGCACCCTGATAGGGATTTCTTCCCTCGCTTGGAAGCCCTCTGCCTCCAGGTTTTCGGGAGCGTCTCTTTTCTTCCCGTGGGGAGAGGGAATGTTAGATTCTTCCCCCCATTCACCCTCCAGCACGGGAGTCATGACTTCCTTGGATACAATGCAGGACGCACCTCCGGTATGAAGGCTGCTTTGGTCCTCTCCACTCCTCTCCTTTCCTTCCCTCGACGGCACTTGATATGGTGCCAGAGCCAGCATCCTGGTTAACACTGGGTCCGCCGAGTTTTTGGGAAGAGGGGCCGAACACATGATCCTCTCCGCCTTCCTCACCCAGCCTTGGCAGAGTATGGTTTCCTCAGTTTTGTTATGAGAAACTTAAAACTAAAAAACGTGTTCAGAAATAGAGTACTTACTGGGGAATCCGGATGGTTGCAGTCGAGGCCTGCGTCCTCCGTGGTGTTTGGACACCTTTTTCATGATCCGAAGAGTAATTCATACATCCCTTCGAGCGTTGTGCTGAGGAAGCGCTGAATGGTTGATGGTCCTTCCGGATTGAATTCCCACATACGGATAGGTCGGCGCTGGCATGGCAGGATCCGACGGACTAACATGACTTGAATTACCTTAACGAGATCGATGTCCTTCTTAATAAAGTCTCTAATGCGGCTTTGCAGTATTTGAACTTCATCTGGCGACCCCCAATCCAGCCCCTTGTTAATCCACGATGCAAGCTGTGGCGGAGGGCCAGATCGGAAGGTGGGTGGAGCCACCCACTTGGTACCACGGGGCTCCGTGATATAAAACCAATCCCGTTGCCATAGTCCGGAAGTTGCAGTGACTTTGGCCACACAGCATCGGCCGACTTGCTTATCAGAGCACCTCCGCACTCTGTGTGTCTCCCATCTATTATTCTCGGCCTTACGTCAAAGGTCTTTAGCCACAAACCGAAGTGTGGAGAGATACGGAGGAAAGCCTCACGTACAATGATGAATGATGAGATGTTAAGCAGGGAGTCCGGAGTTACATAATGAAAATCTAGTCCATAGTAAAACATGAGCCCTCAAACAAAAGGATTGAGGGAGAAACCTAGCCCTCGAAGGAAGTGAGGGATAAATACGACCCTCTCATTAGGCCTAGGGGTAGGGATAACCTGCCCTTGTGTTGGAAGCCTGCGAAGGATTTCCGCGGTCAAGTACCTCGCCTCCCTGAGCTTCGCGATATCCTCCATGGTGACAGAGGAAGCCATCCACCGGCCGTGAGAGCTAGATCCGGACATGGCCGGAGGATCGAAGCGACTGGTAAAGCTTCGGGTGTTGGGACTCTAGTTGGGAGGGGGAGGGAATAGCGTAGAGGGGAAAGGCGGTTCTTGGCCTCCTTATAAATACGACGAATATCAAACGTCCCCTACGCGGCCTCAAAACATTCCTATCCCCAAGGTATAATACCCACGGGGCGGTTGGGTTACCCATGTCCGTGTTGATGAGAATCCTGTAATAAGGGGGGCACGATCTCCGCTTAGACAAGACGTGCCAATAAAACCTCCTCGCAAAGCATGGAGCAGCAGGCCGGAAAAACAATTCAAAATAATGGCTGGATGATGACGTAATGTCGTGTTGTCAGAACTGTCAGCGGAGGGGGCCCGTGTGAGCATTATGCTCTCCATGGTGGTATATGGAATTTGTTTTGCAGAGCCAGACACGATTCTTATGTTCAAGATCTACTTTGAAGTATTCGGAGAAGGAACCCGCCTTGCAATGCCGAAGACAATTTGCGCGCCGGACTCGTCGTCATTGAAGCCTTATTCAGGGGCTACTGAGGGAGTCATGGATTAAGGGGTCCACGGACAACCGGACTGTATGCATATGCCGGACTGTTGGACTATGAAGATACAAGATAGAAGACTTCGTCCCGTGTCCGGATGGGACTCTCCTTTGCGTGGAAGGCAAGCTTGGTGGTTAAGATATGAAGATTCCTTTCTCTGTAACCGACTCTGTATAACCCTAGCCCCCTCCGGTGTCTATATAAACCAGAGGGTTTAGTCTGTAGGACAAGAACAATCATAACCATAGGCTAGCTTCTAGGATTTATCCTCTACAATCTCGTGGTAGATCAACTCTTATAATACTCATATCATCAAGAATAATCAAGCAAGAAGTAGGGTATTACCTCCATCGAGAGGGCCCGAACCTGGGTAAACATTGTGTCCCCTGCCTCCTGTTACCATTAGCCTTAGATGCAAAGTTCGGGACCCCCTACCCGAGATCCGCCGGTTTTGACTCTGACATGCACAAACTCAGTGAGATCGGGAATCATGATCTCATATTTTTTTCTCTTGAAAGGTAGGTGTCATCTCCTACATTTTTTTCTCGGAATTAAGCATGTTTCTAAGCCTTGCTTGAAAGTTTCTCATTATTAACTTAACAACCAACCTGGATGGTAAAAGTTTACTTCACTTGGTAACAGGGGTTGGACACCGAAAGCTTGCTATCTAATTTTCTTCTCTGTAGAGGAAAACAAGTACGCCTATAGTTGGACACTGAAAGTCTGCCAAAATTATTTTTAGAGTTTTATAGTGTTTACATTTATAATGTAAATCCTTGCTCATGTTACACCTTTCTTGTTCTTTTGGCCATTTTTTTTGCATATTAACCATTTCTATACTTTTTGTCCTTTTCTTTTAATACAATAGTGTCCAGGCTTATGGATTCCTATACTTTTATTGTCAATCTAGCATACTTCTGTCACTCCCGTCTTGTTTTAGCTCTGTTGATGGATGATTTCTTCCATTTATCTTTATTCCCATTTTATATTTTCTGATTACTGCTTCATTATTTATCAATTGAGGCATGTTGTTGTGCACTTCTTACTGATGATGATCCTGGTGTTGTTTGTTTGAGAAAAGAAAGAGACAACTCGATGTGCATATTTATCCTTATTTTGTTCAATTATAATGGGATGAAGTAACTTAATGACTGATAGTGTTGTTGGTAGTGATAGACAATAGGGAATTTACTTGAGCAGTTCTAGCAAGAATACTTCCAGAATACATCTTGTGATCTGTTGGTAACAACACCAAGTTTGCCAACTTGTTCAACCAAACAAAGTGTATAACATGCTTCATTTCTGCAGGTATAGAGAAGGAAAAGAGAGCATTGTATTTTGAGTTAATGAAATATATTTGCAAAAAAGAGAGTTAGTGAAATATTCTCAATCAAGAAAACTCAAGGCCGGTTCAATCAACAGAAAAGAATAGGGTGAAACCTCTTGCGTTTTTTATTAGCGCACACATGGCTCTAAAATTGGATAGTTGATCTTTATTTATTCACTCAACGTTGTGTTAGCCATAGACCTCTCTCCCACCCTCTCTCTCTCTCTCTCTCTCTCTCTCTCTCTCTAAAACCAGCTTCTCATGCAAGATCTTATCCTATGCCAAGTTATTTTGTGGGTATCGTTTTAAAATAGTTATCTTTGTTGTTCCACTTAGCTACACCATCCTTGAGTGTTTTTATGTAATCTAGAAAATAAAGTGCTTTGCTTCTTTCCTTACTTGGTTCAAGGTTCCAGGTGTGCGTTCAACAGTGTCACTAGGGGTCCAGTTTCTCATTTTTCAGATTTTGTAGTAGCAGAGATGTGTATAATATGGATAACTGAACTGGTGTTTAGGTGTTTTAGTGCAGGACTGCTACTTGCTCGATTAGTTAGATGAACTGGTGTTTAGAGATTTTAGTGCAGAGTGATGTTTCAGTTTCGATTGGAGGGCTTTGAGATGCACCGTGAGGGCTAAAATGAGTCTTATACTGGGTCTTTCATGAATTTAGTTAGCCTAAATACTTCCAGAATCCCTCTTGCAATATGTAAGTCTGTTGGTAACAACACTAATTTTGCCAGTTTGTTCTGCCAAACAAAATGTGGAACATACTTCATTTTTGCAGGTAAAAGAAGGAAAATAGAACATTGGAGGAAAAGGCAGCAGAGTGGATTCTCCAAGCTTTCTCAAATGTTTGAACAAGGAAAAGATAGTTACAAACATTTTTCTCTCGCCTTGTTACATCTTGATGTTAATAGGCTTTGGAAGGTACTATGCACCCCGTTCAAGGTTTACAGAATTTGCACGATCCTATTACAGTTTGTTCTGATGACAGAATTGACCAGTTCTTCCTTGAGGAAATTAATATTTCAGCTGCTACTCCTTTGTGCATTGTTACATAGAGTTATAGTTGTGAAGATGTGTACGCATCAACATATAATTCCCACCATCCTATTACAGTTTGGTCTGACGACAAAATCGAGCAGCTCTTACTTGAGTAAATTGTACAGCTCTTCCTTGAGTAAATTAGTATTGTAGCTACTAAGCCTTTGTGCATTCTGATATAGCTCTATTGAAATACTACTTATGCACTTTAAACCCAGAGCTGCTTTACATCATTTTTGTTCTCATCCGTTCTCCCAAATTTTAGTCCGCTTCAGCAATGCTATGACCTGCCACTCCATGTATATATGAAAAACGATCGCAATTTCGATGTTGTGATTTGGTCAATCCTTGGTGTTTTGATTACTACTGATCTCTCTGTTTGGCAACTGATGCCACCCAGAGGGCTGCCAGCCCTGAAAGGCAAGGAGTGTAAACCACGTACGGGCGTGGCTCAGAAAGCAAAATGTTTTGCAGTGAGTCAAGCGTAATATGATCAAAAGGAAATGGGGTCGATGCTAAAACTCAAACAGTTCCCCAGAGGGGGCCCTGGGTTGAAAGAGCTGATGCTTTCTTACTTCATCTTAATATAGGGATTATAGCATTGGAATTATGGAATTTGAATGGATTGAGTACATCAAGATGAAGAAATTAGGGTGTCATATTTCTTCTCATAGGAATACAAAAACGTATCACCCACTTCCTACAATCCGGTCTAAATCTTTGGGTAGGCTCCGCTGGATCAACAACCATAGATGCACGGAGTACGGTAGAATTCCCTAATGTGGTCATTCGAGAAGTCCCATCGAGGATGACTCCCGTACAATTCTTGCAAGAGCTAGCGTCTACGGGTAAAGTACCGCCTATCACCTATGTTCCGCCATCCATCAGAGCTCATGTACACCACTCCATCGGAGCTCATGGACGCTCCTTCATAAGAGGAGCTATCACCGGATCCATCTGAGTTGCTCTGAGTTTTTGTCAGAGCCACTGTCGATGCTTCCATCAGAACTCCTATCCACAGGCTCAGTTCGAGATCCCCTCATGCTCAACCGTTGCACTGACCTACGACACCATAGATTGTCAATCAAAACAATGGCAGCTTATAAATAACCATAAATTTACTTCCATATGAGTGCATCCCTAAACAGAAAGGATCACAGCACAGGATCTATAATGCCTAGAAAACGAGCCAAAAGGGGTGGGAATCGCCACAAAAGAGAAGGAAGATGCAAGATAGAGATAGATGGAAAGTAAATCCATGCATGTAGACAAATTCAAAATCAAAAGAGGTAAGAATCGCACCAGTCGCGGCTGACGAAACGCCTCTATCACCCAGCTGAGGAACCGAGAAAGAAAGGAAGGGGATAGACAGTCTTTGCTGGCTCCGCCCCCTGCCGCTTCATATTCAGCTCCTCACGGGCCACAGACATCGCTCTACGTGGGCTGGGCAAAATAATATATGGGCTATTCTAATACCTCCTGATCCCTATATCTCCCTATATGCACAACAAAGACATGTTTTTTTCTTAGGTTTCTTATCTTTCCCCCTCTTTTTTTTGTAGGAAATATATGCATGGCCAGGTTTCTCATCATGATAACCATGTTTTCAAACTTGCTAAAAATACAATCATGCCAAATTTACTCTCTCATTATAGTGGCCATATTTTCAAACTGAACATATTCATATTATGCAAAATTTCCCTTTTCCCAGACTATTATTTAACAATGTAATAAACATGTTTACAAAATAGCATGATTTAGTTGAAGATTCTTGCAGCATGAAACTATTTTCATCGACAACATGTCTTCAGCAGGTCTCTGCGCCATTTGGTGCAATGGGTCAACTAGTACTATTCAAAGGGGATGAGGTGTTGCTTAATGGCTTGCTTGCTCAAAGTGCTTAGTGATATGCTCCAAAGCCCTCAACCACATTATCATATCCACATATGTCCCAAACCAAAAGTCAAACTCGGCCCCACCGATTTGATCCATCCGGCGCCACCGAGTTCATTTTACATAGCCACTGCCAGAAACCCTAGTCACTTCGGTCTGACCGATGGGATCTCAATTTCACCGAGATGGGCTTGCAAACTCCCTGTTATCTATTGCAATATTTTCGGTCTCACCGAGAATATGTAATCGGTCACACCGAGTTTGTCTGACTGACTCTCTGTTTTTCTTATTACCAAATCGGTCCCACCGAGTTGTGTAATCGGTCAAACCGAGATGAGGTTTTACCCTAACCCTTGCACATTGGTTCCACCGAGTTGATCATATCGGTCCCACCGAAATGCCTAACGGTCACATTATGACCTAAATCGGTTCGACCGAGTTTTCTGATTTGGTCCCACCGAGTTTGGTGAATTGTGTGTAACGATTAGATTTTGTGTGGAGGCTATATATACCCCTCCACCCACTCCTCATTCATGAGGGAAGCCATCAGAACGTGCCTGCACTTCCAGCATTCATTTTCTAAGAGAGAACCACCTACTCATGTGTTGAGGCCAAGATATTCCAATCCAACCATATGAATCTTGATCTCTAGCCTTCCCCAAGTTGCTTTCCACTCAAATCTTCTTTCCACCAAATCCAATCCTATGAGAGAGAGTTGAGTGTTGGGGAGACTATCATTTGAAGAACAAGAGTCAGGAGTTCATCAACAACACACCATCTATTACCTTTTGGAGAGTGGTGTCTCCTAGATTGGTTAGGTGTCACTTGGGAGCCTCCGTCAACATTGTGGAGTTGAACCAAGGAGTTTGTAAGGGCAAGGAGATCACCTACTTCGTGAAGATCTACCCTAGTGAGGCAAGTCCTTCATGGGCGATGGCCATGGTGGGATAGACAAGGTTGCTTCTTCGTGGACCCTTCGTGGGTGGAGCCCTCCGTGGACTCGCGCAACTGTTACCCTTCGTGGGTTGAAGTCTCCATCAACGTGGATGTACGATAGCACCACCTATCGGAACCACGCCAAAAACATCCGTGTCTCCAATTGTGTTTGCTCACTCCAATCCCATCACTTTACTTTCTTGCAAGTTGCATGCTTTACTTTTCGCTGCCCATATACTCTTTGCATGATTGCTTGATATGTATTGTGAATGGTTAAACTTGTGGTTAAACTCCACCTAAATTTGAAAAACTCAAAAACTACCAACTTTGTGTGTTGAGGGTCTATTCACCCCCTCTAGACACCTCTTCTCGATCCTTTCAACTGGTATCAGATCATTGGTCTCCATTGCTTTGGTTTAAACACCATTGGAGGAAAATGGATGAGTCTACTTTGGGGAGTCTTAGACATAGAGTGCCTATACTTGATGGAGAGTACTTTCATGAGTGGAAAAATGAGATGCTTGTGATTTTTAATGAATATCATTTGAACAAGTACATTACTAGCCCTTGTGCACCTCATGTTGATCCTATGCATCGTACTCTTGATGAGTCCATTGACATGATTCGCAATCTTAGAACTGTTAATCTTATCACTAGAGGTTTGCCTAGAAACTTGATTGGTTGCTTGCCTACTCTTAATTGTGCCTACACTATATGGAGATTTCTTGAGGAACGATTTCCAAATTATTCCTTGCAAAATCTAGATGAGATTCTACACAAGTCTATTGCCTTGAGTAAGATGAATTCCAATGATCCTAAGTTTGGCGATTGCCTTTTTGAGCTTACAAATCTTATGTGTGCCAAAGGAGACGTTGGAATTATTAGCAATATTATTTCCAAAGCTATTAGAATTCATAAATAAGATCATTTTCAAAATCATTTATCTAATGAATCACCCTCTCTAGGAATTGATCCACCACATGACGATGTTGAACATGGATACTATGATGAGGATGAGGATAGTGATTATGATCTTGATGATGCAATGAGACACTTTGGTCTTATGGAGAATCTTTGAGGATACATGGTAGGAGGAAAGGAATGGGTCCTTGATAGTGGATGTACCTATCACATGACCGAAGATAAAGATATGTTTTGTGAGCTTGCTGAAAACGACAGCCCTCGAAAGTATGTCACCTTTGGTGATAACTCAAAGGGTAAGGTGGTTGGCCTCGGTAAGGTGGCCATCTCACATGATAGCTCCATACAAAATGTCATGCTCGTTGAATCTCTTGGCTATAATCTGCTTTCTGTTTCTAGACTAGCTGACTTTGGTTTCAATGTCCTATTTACCAAAGTAGATTGCCAAGTGTTTTGTAGAGAGAATCATAAAATGGTCATTACCTATATATGTAAAGGTGATCTATACATTGTTGATTTCACTAAAAAGGCTACCTAGAACTTGCTTAATTGCTAAATCTTCTAAAGGCTGGTTGTGGCATTGGCGGTTAGGTCATGTGGGCATGCAAAACCTTGACAAGCTTATTAAAGGAGATCATATCCTTGGTGTTAAAGATGTCATATTTGATAAGGATAGACTTTGCAGCACTTGCCAAGCAGGAAAACAGGTTGGAGGAAACCACCCCATGAAGAACATCATGACCACAAGGAGACCGCTCGAGCTACTTGACATGGATCTCTTCAGTCCCAATGCCTACAAAAGTCTCGGTGGAAACTCATTTGGTCTAGTTATAGTTGATGATTTTTCAATATTTACGTGGGTGTTCTTTCTCTATGATAAATTGCAGGTCCAAAAGATCTTCAAAAACTTCGCTAGGAAGGCCCAAAATCAATTTGAAGTGAAGATCAAGAAGGTTCGCAGCGACAACAGAACAGAGTTCAACAACGCCAATGTGGACACCTTTCTTGATGAAGAAGGGATTTCACATGACTTCTCGGCTACACACACACCTCAACAAAATGGAGTTGTTGAGAGGAAGAATCGGACGCTCATCGAAATAGCAAGAATGATGCTTGAAGATTACAAGACACCAAAGCACTTTTGGGCGGAAGCGGTTGAGTCAGCTTGTCATGCGAAAAATCGCTTGTATCTTCACAAGCTACTCGTCAAGACGGCATATGAGCTACTCACCGGTAACAAACCCCAAGTTGGATACTTTTGAGTATTCGAATCAAAGTGCTACATTCTTAATAAGCATCATCGTTCTAAATTTGCTCCCAAATCTCATGATGGCTCCTTACTTGGTTATGACTCAAACTCTCACACTTACCGTGTCTACAACAATGTGGGACACACCAAGATGAAGAAAATGAGGAAGTACACCAAGATGAACCGCATCAACCTCCTTCTCCACCACAACGAGAGAACGACAACGTCAACAATGAAGAAGGCCAAGAAGAAGAACAAGATGATGAAGAAGATGTTCCACGCCGATCGAAGCAAAAGCTCTCACGAGTTCGAGCAAGAGTTGCTAGAGACCATCCCGTTGAGCAAATCAACAATGATATCCAAACTGGGAGAATCACTCTCTCTAAATCTCGTTTGGCTAATTTTTGTGAACATTATTCATTCATATCTAGCATTGAACCCATGAACATTGAAGAAGCATTGGAAGATCCGGATTGGATAAATGCCATGCATGAAGAACTACACAACTTTGAGAGAAACCAAGTGTGGACATTGGTCGAGAAGCCCGACAACAACCATAACATCATTGGTACCAAATGGGTGTTTTGCAACAAGCAAGATGAAGATGGACAAGTAGTTCGCAACAAAGCACGTCTCGTCGCCCAAGGCTACACTCAAGTCGAAGGTATGGACTATGGTGAAACATATGCCCCCGTTGCTAGACTTGAGTCCATTCGCATATTACTTGCCTATGCTAATCACCATGATATCACTTTATACCAAATGGACATTAAAAGTGCTTTTCTAAATGGTGAAATTGAGGAGGAAGTTTATGTTAAACAACCTCCCGGCTTAGTTAATCCTAAGAAACCCAATCATGTCTACAAACTTCACAAAGCTCTTTATGGTCTTAAACAAGCTCCTAGAGCGTGGTATAAATGCTTGACCAAGTTCCTTATTGAAAAAGGCTTTGAGATTGGAAAAAAATGATTCTACTCCTTTCACTAAAAGGGTTAATGGATAATTATTTGTGTGCCAAATTTATGTTGATGATATTATATTTGGATCAACTAACCCTCATTTTAGTGAGAAGTTTGGAAAGCTTATGTCGGAGAAGTTTGAGATGTCTATGATGAGTGAACTCAAGTTCTTTCTTTGTTTGCGAATCAAGCAAACTAAGGAAGGTACCTTTGTCTCTCAAACAAAGTACACCAAGGACTTGTCAAGAAGTTCAATATGGAAGAATGCAAAGGTATGAGTACACCCATGCCTACTAGTGGACATCTTGACTTGACTAAAGACGGTGAACCAGTTGATCAAAAAGTTTACCGCTCTATGATTGGTTCATTTTTATATCTATGTGCCTCTCGTCCCGATATTTTGCTAAGTGTGTGCATGTGTGCACGATATCAAGAGGCCCCTAAAGAATGTCATCTTAAGGCTGTGAAAAGGATAGTGAGATACTTAATACATACACCAAATTTTGGCATTTGGTATCCTAAGAGGTCTTCCTTTGATCTTGTTGGCTACTCCGATTCGGACTATGCCGGAGACAAGGTTGATAGAAAGTCCACTTCAGGTACTTGTCAATTTCTTGGTAGATCTCTTGTGTCTTGGTCCTCCAAGAAACAAAACACGGTATCCTTATCCACCGCCGAAGCGGAATACATTGCCGCTGGTTCATGTTGTGCCCAATTACTTTGGATGACCCAAACTCTTAAAGATTATGGGATATATGTGAAACATGTTCCTTTGCTTTGTGACAACGAAAGTGCTATTAAGATTGCTCACAATCCCATGCAACATTCTCGAACTAAGCACATTTAAGATCGTCATCATTTCATTCGAGATCATGTTGCTAAAGGTGATATTAACCTTAAGCATGTTCGTACCGACAAGCAATTGGCGGATATATTCACTAAACCACTTGATGAGAAAGTGTTTTGCAGGTTGAGAGGTGAATTGAACATCATTGATGCTTCAAACTTGGAGTAGGTACTCCATTTGGATACATGCAAGACATAATCCTATGACTAATCCTTGATACTTCTTTTATGATGATAATCTTATGTCTTGAATATATTTGCACCTTCCATGTTATCTAACCCTTGTAGGCACTTGGATGAATCAAATCTATGAGATTGCAACTCACTCACATCTTGAGAAATCTCTACATCACAAAGTCTCTATTTTACGGTGGTTGAAGACAAGGAAGCATGAAACCCTTCAAATATATCCTTTGACAAATTCCTATGTCAAAATTTACGATTGTCATTTTGGATACACAAGTGCTCTTCCTTGCAAATCTAATCCATGTAGGTAGATGAACTCCAATTACAAGTGGTGCTCCAAATGAACTACATCAACATTGAGCATCCCACACAAGTTCAACTACATGATCAAGATCAACACCACCACCCAAGGTATATTATTCCATCTTAGAGAAGCTTTACCCCAAGTCATGGGTCAAAGCAGCTCAACAAGATGAGAATACATCAAAGTGCTTAAATGAAAATGGCAACCCCATTTTGTGTTTAAATGATGAGTATGACCTATGATCAAGTGTCTTCACTTGACTCCTAAGTCAATATACTCTAACATAGGTGACTTTGTCGCCGACCAATTCTAGATGAAGTTCTCTAGTGGTTTTCCTTGTTCTCGCATTTGTCACGTGCATATTTATTTTCCCTTTCAAAAAAACTTCATCTAGATTTCTTCTCTTTTATTTCTGTTCTGCATTTCTCTGCATCCAATTCCTTGCAAATCCTTTAGTTAATTCATTGCAAATCCTTGTGAGATCTTATTTGCCTAGTGAGCTGAGGTGACTAGTGCTTTCTCTCTGTGATGAATTCGGACAAACCGACTTGCCTCTTTCGGTCAAACCGAAACTTTTCGGTGCCACCGAAGGAAACAACTCGGTGTAGCCGATTTCAATGCTGAGAAAACACTTTGTCATTTGCTTCCTGCACATTTTGTTTCAGCTCCACGCGATAATTCTTTTCCTCTAAACAGCACTTTATTTTTCCCTGCTACTTTGCCATGTGACTCAAGGACCAAACCTATTTTGACTCACACTCCAGAAGACCCTTCTTGGAAATTGATGGCAAAGGGGGAGAGAGAGCTCACATCAAAGCTTAATCATATCAAAAGGGGGAAAAGAGAGATAAATTATCACATCATAGAAAGACCCCAGTTGCTTGGTATTCAAAGAGGAGAGAAGTTACATGTCTTTAGAGGGGAAAGACATGTTCATGTTGTTTATGTTTTGTTTGTGTGTTGGCTTTGCTCTGATTTTCCATTCCCTATCTTCTCCCAATATCCCATATAAGATTCAGGGGGAGCAAGACATCTAACGGAAGTTAATCTTTGAATTTATTACATATCTTTACCTTTTGGGGACATGTTTGCACTCAAATAGAGTACCTAGTACTCACTCTATACATGTTATCCCAAATCTTAGTACTCTTGTGGTCTACTGCTCTTGCTCTGCATAGTAGATGTCTCTGTGTTGTCTAACCTTGTTTTCTTAGGTTCATCTCTTCCAAAGCTAGCTCAAGACCACAAGCTAAGTATATGCATCTCACTCATGTGCATGAGGATCTCTTGATGTTATATATATTGTTTGCAAGAAGGACTCATGAGCATGAAAGTACTTTCTCATACTCACACCATTTACTCTGATGCATATAGCCAAGATACATGTAACACATTGCTTGCTCTGTCATGATTATGCACTCACATGATCTTACGTTGGAGGACGAGGTGCAGGTCGACTGCTTCCCTCTCCTTCCGAGCTACGCCACAAATACAACATGCGCTCTGCAAGGAGGACGAGGTGCAGGTCGACTGCTACCTTCTCCTTCCGAGCTACCCCACAAATACAGCGTGCGACCCGGAAGGAGGAAGAGGTGCAGGTCGACTGTTACCTTCTCCTTCGGAGGTATGCCACAAAAACCCTACCCAGTGGAGAGCAAACCTCTTACTCGGGGGCTTAGCTGCAGCCCAGTGCTCGCCTAAGTTTTTGAAAATCCTACCGAGTGGAGAGCAAACCTACCACTCGGGGGCTTAGCTGCAGCCCAGTGCTCGCCTAAGTTTTTGAAAATCCTACCGAGTGGAGAGCAAACCAACCACTCGGGGGCTTAGCTGCAGCCCAGTGCCAGCCTAAGTATGATGAGATACAAGTCTATTGCAGTATGTGCTTCATCCCTACCTGCAAAAGCGCATCACAAACACTAGCATATATTCTGAGCGAAGGACAATGTTCGTTCGAAGGCAGATGCAAACATACTCAACGTCAAACCCAAGTTCAGATAGCGTCCTACGGATCCAGAAGTGCTCAGGCACTAAGCCTGTTAAGTTTACCGGTTACAAAAACCACTCGGCATACCGAGGCAACTTTAAGGCATCAAGCATAAAAGTTCTTTACCCCTCCTGCGGAGGGCTAGAAGGCGCAACAAACTCGTCCAGGTCGATTCCATCTGCGATCCGAGTGGCAGCAGCGATGAAGGTCTCCATGAAGGATCGGAAGTCATGCTTCTTGGTATTGGCCACCTTGAGAGACGCCACTTGTCCTCTCGCACGTCCTTGCAAAGTGAACACGGACCGAGACAGAGCAACATCGGCACCACACCGCGAAGACTTCTTCCATTCTTGCACTCGACTTGGAACTTTGTTCACCGAGTCATCGAGACTCAAGATCATTCTAAAGTGTTTCTCCGCCGAGTCTTTGTGTCGATGCGCGACGCTGCAACCTTGATCTTGCAAGATAGTCGACCACAGAAGAACGCGAGACTCGAGTCGAGCACGCTCATGGCGGCTTCATCCTTCACAGAGAGTTGATGGGATCTAGGCTCGTCTCCAATCGACCGATCTCTTCCTCAAAGTTTCGCGAACTCAGAGACACAACCCAAAGTTAAGGCAGCAGTTTGGTGGTAAGTCCATAATTAAAAGCTTGTCGGATACAAGTGATTACCTTCAAGCATGAGGAATAGCTTCTTGGCGAGTCCTCCCAGATAAGCTTCCAGATCATTCTTCTTTCCCACCAATTCGCTGGCCTTGTCACTCAGGGCTATCTTGTCATTCTTCAGTCGACTGACCTCTTTGTTGTCCGCGTCAAGAGCATCTTTTAGATTGGTATTCTCCTCTTCAAGTTTGCTGATTGAAGCCAACTTCTCTTCTGCGAGTTTGGTCTTCTCCGAAGCTGCTTTCTGCGCCTCAGCGAGGTCAAGATCCTTCTTCTTCAGAGAATCCCTCAGTTTATCTGCAAAATCATAGTGAGATCAGACTCGGGAGTGGACAAGAAACAAAGGCGGTCGTCAAGGTTCTCACCAAACATACCTTTTGCCTCCTCCTTTGCCTTCATGAAATTCTCCTTGACAAGCTTCAGATCAAGTTTGAGCTGGATATGCTTGTTCTCCAACTCGGTATAACGAGCTGCAAGCTCGCAAGATTTCTGCGAAGGATCAATCGACAGACGTCAAAGATAGGTCACTTCCGAGTGACTAAGAGAAAAATCGTAGTATTTCTAAGACTATAGCCGAATCTAAACATTCAACTGTAGTCTCGGGGACTACATCCAGTGGGTGCACTCAGTGTGCCCCCACTAGTTCTATCAGCTCGAGTCGATCGAACGACCAAAAGATGTAAAGGCTAACCACCGCCAGCTAGCCACGCTTAAAAAAAGAGGTGTTCTTCAGACCGTAGTCGATCGCCCGGCAATCGACCACGGTCTCGGGGACTACACCCAGTGGGTGCACTCAGCATGCCTCACCGGTTCCATGATTCCATTCACCAAGATCGAGTAAAGAAAGTAATGAGAAAAGTTCAAGACATAAAGACTATGGTCGATCGCCGCCAGCCCACCATAGCCTTGGGGTCTACACCTGGGTGCACTCAGCGTGCCCCACCAATCCAGATATTCAATCGACACACCCGGTGGGTGTATGATGATACTAAGATTTTCGTAAAGAAAAGTTTTGAGGTATCATATCCCAATGTAATGTGCAAAGTGATCGACTAACACGAACATTGCTCAAGGCTGAACTAAGCGCCATAAGTCGCTCGACCGGCATCTCGGATCGTCTTCACCTGCTCCATCATGACCCCCGCCTGGCATATGGCTTCTTTAGCAGCGCTTGCTTGGTCCTCTGGGATGTGGTGGGTGGAGAAAAGGGAAGGCGGATCAGCACCCGATGACGAGGGGCGAGCACTCGTCAGCGGCACCACAAAGGATACGGTAGCCCGAGTGGTGTTGTCCCCCTCTGGAACCAACGTCTCAAGTGCTGATATGACCTGAGCTGTCTTGCCAGCAGATGCCCTCCTATTCCTCCTCTGCCTCAGTGGCTCATCATCATCATCATCAGGAAGATCAATGATAATATTAGGTGGAGCTATAGAAAAGATTCAAAGTTAAAAATGAAGATCCTATCGACTGAAAACGAAACTACAACGGTCATACCAGGGTTGGAAGTGACAACATCCTCCATTTCTTCATCTTCAGGTCTGGTCGAGGTCTCAGAAGTAGCAACACTGCAGTTTCAGAAATCAGTCGGTCAGCGAACGAATTGACCAAGAGTAAATCCATGTGAAACAAGAGAACACAAGTTACGCCATTACCCGGAAATAGTGGGAATCACCATCTTCATCTTCGGCAGGGCCTTCGTCGGCTTTGATGACGCCGCTCGGGATGGCTTCGGTGCTTTCTCAGTCGGCCGCGGAGAGGTCGTCCGAGGGCGCTTGGTCGACTGCACAACAGGCATGACCCCCTTGCCGCGCTCGACTGCAGGGTCATGGATCGTCTTTCAGAACGGAGAGGCTGGAATTCCTCCTCCTCTTCCTCCTCCTCTTCCTCGTCAGAGCCAGCGTCTTCGTCACCCTCCTCACTATCCGATTCCCACTCCTCCTGACTTTCGCCTCCGCTTCGTTCCTCCTCTTCGGTCTGAACTTGCGCCCCGTTGGGCATCGAATACAACTCAGTAGTGCTCTGGAAGACAACAAAACAAGGCGAAGGTCAGTCGGCCGATTTCAGTAAAACAGAATGAATGAAATAGCATCATAGTCGGAGATAAGTGGTCATACCTTGTATGGTTCGTAAGACTGGTCGAGTGGTGGGATCCTCCTAGCTCCACGAGGGTTATCTTTGTTCCCTGTGATGGCAGTCATCCACCTCTCTAGTGTGGCGTCCTCGACCTCCTCTGGGTGGACCCGAGTGGTGTCTTCGGTTCTAGAGTACAACCACATCGGGTGGCCTCGGTATTGAAGTGGCTGAATGCGCCGTCGAAGGAAAACCTCCAGAAGATCCATGCCAGTCACTCCGTCGCGAATGAGCTGGACTACATGCTCCATCAACATTTTAACCTGAGCCTTCTCCTCCAGAAGCACCTTCAGAGTGGATGGCTTGTTCACTCGGTCCATGGAAAACGGAGGGAGGCGGTTGGTCGCCTCAAGGCCGATCGATCTTGGCAAGAGAACCAGTCGACTACCACCTCTAATCGACTCGGGAAGGGTCATGGCTGGAAAGGCACTCTTACTGCTCATCTGAACCCCAAGACCCCCGCACATTTGGATTACTTGGGTCCTCTCGTCATTCGGACTAGACTTTTTCACCGTCTGAGAGCGACAGGTGAATATGTGTTTGAAAAGGCCCCAGTGCAGCCAACAACCCAAGAAGTTCTCACACAGGGATACGAAAGCGGCGAGATAGGCAATGGAGTTGGGTGTAAAGTGGTGGAGTTGTGCCCCAAAAAAGTTCAGAAACCCCCGAAAGAAAAGATTCGGCGGCAGAGAAAACCCGCGATCAACATGGGTGGCCAAGAGGACACACTCACCCTCCTGAGGCTGCGGCTGCCACTTCGTCCCCGGAAGACTTGCTGACCCATGGGAGATCAGCCCTTCGTTGGCCAGATCGTCGAGGTCCTTTTGGGTGATGGTCGAGCGGATCTAGTCTCCCTGGATCCAGCCTTGCGGCAGGCTGGACGGCGACGAGGATTCGCCCCGACTGGTCGCTCTCCCCTTCGCTTTCGCCTTCACCGTCGCCTTCTTTGCCCGCTCTAAGGTCGCCGTCTTCTCCTTCACCATCGTCGCCGGTGAGGCGCGCAAGGAGCAGTAGAGCGGAGATGGAAGCGAGCGCAGTGGGCGAGTTCGAGGAAGAGGAGAGGGGAATGAGGGCACACTGTTCAAAAAAAACCCATCCGGCGCCTTATATGAAGTCGCTTCCGAGTGGCTGACTGGTAGGCCCGGCGATCTCAAATCTCAAGAATACACGCCGCGATGACACGTGGCGAAAAAGGTGGCGCAGAAATCGAGGCGTCTTTGCCTTATCCCATCCGAGTACCGCGGCCTTCTCCGCTTCACGCGCTTCCCAAAATTCGGATCCCGCTAAATCCACTAACAGCAGAGCAACTTGTCAGATGGCAGATTTCCTCCGATCCGCCGCTCGGAAATCTCCAAGTTCGTAAAGTTCATTCGACAGATGAAAAGAATAGATCAAGGCCACTGAAAAGAGAAGTTGACACCATCACTAAAAAGTCATTGATCCAGAGTAAGACACACTCGCTGCACAAAAAACAGGTCGGAAAGATTATCAACTCCTTCCTCACTCAAACCTCGATCCATTCGGGGGCTAATGATGAAGTCATGTACCTAGGGTAGGGTCATGGACCTGTCCAAGGTACCCTCCCCAAGGACATCTTTAGAAGAAATCGCCCGATCGACCTAGAAGGATTCCACTGACAGACTCAAAGACACTCGACCATGAAGACCCACTCGACCACCAGAGTTCAAGAGTCACTGCTTCCAAACGGTCTGTAATTAAGTAGTCTTTATGGTCATGATGACATTTTTATGTAAGGCATGCTACGAAGAACGCCAGCCTTAATGTACTTTAAACCTCCGCCACGTGGGCTGGCTGGGGTCCTAGCGCACTCTATATAAGCCACCCTCCACAGTGTAAGGGTTCGCACCGTAACTCATACGCATATAATCCAGTCGACCGCCTCCGGGCTCCGAGACGTAGGGCTGTTACTTCCTCCGAGAAGGGCCTGAACTAGTAAATCTCTCGCATATACAACTACTCCATAGCTAGGATCTTACCTCTCCATACCTACCCCCTATTCTACTGTCAGGCTTAGAACCACGACAATTGGCGCCCACCATGGGGCAGGTGTCTTAGCGACTTATTGGAGAAGTTGCAATTGTTCCGATCGCCTTCACCATGGTTTCCGGCGGAGTTTTGGTTGAGGGCTGCGAGATCCATCTCGGCACGCTCACGTTCATCGCCGACGACTCCGCTTGGCTTCAGGAGGCTCCACTCGACATCGACGCGCTTCCAGTCCGCAGTGCGACACACTTTTGTGCGTGTGTCCGCGGCGTCCTGCTGCGACAACCGTTGTCCCTCAGATCGGTCGACTCTGCGCCATCTTCCTCCCTCGTTTCCCGCTTGGTATAAGCGCCTGGTCGGTCGAGGCTTGAGCAGGGCGAGGCACGCAGGGCCCGCCAATCGGCCACCCCCAAGTCGAGGCGATCGAGCCCGACGAGTCTCTACTGACTGTTCGATCCGCCGACCGCTCCTTAGAGATCGTGATCCGAAAGCGACAAAGAAGGATCCAAAGACTCCGTAAATGTCCGAAACCCAATATACTCCCGGGGTTCCGAACCCCCAGATTCGATAAATGTTCGAAACCTCCCGAAACACTTCTGGTGTCCGAACATAGTCATCCAATATATCGATCTTTACGTCTCGACCATTTCAAGACTCCTCGTCATGTCCGTGATAATATCCGGGACTCCGAACTACCTTCGGTAGATCAAAACACAAAACTCATAATACCGATCATCACCAAACTTTAAGCGTGCGGACCCTACGGGTTCGAGAACTACGTAGACATGACCGAGACACGTCTCCTGTCAATAACCAATAGTGGAACCTGGATGCTCATATTGGCTCCCACATATTCTACAAAGATCTTTATCGGTCAAACCGCATAACAACATACGTTGTTCCCTTTGCCATCGGTATGTTACTTGCCGGAGATTCGATCGTCGGTATCTCAATACCTAGTTCAATCTCATTACCGGCGAGTCTCTTTACTCGTTATGTAATGCATCATCCTGCAACTAACTTATTAGTCACATTGCTTGCAAGGCTTATAGTGATGTGCATTACCGAGAGGGCCTAGAGATGCCTCTCTGACAATCGGAGTGACAAATCCTAATCTCAAAATACACCAACTCAACAAGTACCTTCGGAGACACCTGTAGAGCACCTTTATTATCACCCAGTTATGTTGTGACGTTTGGTAGCACACAAAGTGTTCCTCCAGTAAACGCGAGTTGCATAATCTCATAGTCATAGGAACATGTATAAGTCATGAAGAAAGCAATAGCAACATACTAAACGATCAAGTGCTAAGCTAACGGAATGGGTCAAGTCAATCACATCATTATCCTAATGATTTGATCCTGTTAATAAAATGACAACTCATGTCTATGGTTAGGAAACTTAACCATTTTTGCTTAACGAGCTAGTCAAGTAGAGGCATACTAGTGACACTATGTTTGTCTATGTATTCACACATGTATTATGTTTCCGGTTAATACAATTCTAGCATGAATAATAAACATTTATCATGATATGAGGAAATAAATAATAACTTTATTATTGCCTCCAGGGCATATTTCCTTAAGTCTCCCACTTGCACTAGAGTCAATAATCTATATTACATAGTAATGATTCTAACACCCATGGAGTCTTGGTGCTGATCATGTTTTGCTCGTGGAAGAGGCTTAGTCAACGGGTATGCAACATTCAGATCCATATGTATCTTGCAAATCTCTATTGTCGGATATGGGGTTCTAGCAGACCCTTAAGGTTCGAACTTTGGGGTGCGCACGAAGATCTTTCCCCTACCGATCTACGTCCGATCATCTCGCAAGATCTAAGCTAAAAACGATGAACTACACAAGGGACACAAGATTTATACTGGTTCGGGCCACCATTGTGGTGTAATACCCTACTCCAGTGTGTGGTGTGGTGGATTGCCTCAGGGGCTGATGATGAATAGTACAAAGGATGAATAGCCTCGCGAGAGGTGTTCTTGAGCTGGTGCGATGAATTGCTTGGGTGAGTTCGATCGCCTCTCTCTCTGTCTAGGGCTCTCACAGATCGTGCCTACTTTGTGGTGGCTAGTCCTATTTATAGAGGTCCTGGTCCTCTTCCTAAATATTGAGCCGGAAGGGCGCCAACAACGGGCATTTTGAAGGGGAACATCTAGTACAAGTTATCCTGACTAAAGTTGGTCTTCGGCTGCCAAAGGCACTGGTGATGATGCCGTCTTGGGCTCCACGGTGACCTCCATCCCGCGGCTCTGTTGGTCTTGGTCTCATTGCACTGAAATGGCAACCTTTGCGTGATGCCTCGGTACTCCACGCCTGTGCTTGCCCCCTTTGCAGCAAGAGCAAACAAGGACACTGCGCAGGCCGGTGCTCGTCTGGCGCCCGCCTGGTCTCGATCGTCATGAGTACCTCGCGAGGTACCCTGCCTTGATTTCTCCGCCTCCTCATGAGCCTGCCTTGCGAGGCCGTTCCTGAAGAAGTCTTGCGTCGTCCGCCCCGCGAGGCTTTGCCCTCGTGAGGGTCTTGAGTTTTGTGCTGATGAAGATGGGCCGTACTGGGCCGCCACTTGAGCCACGCTGCAGGCCGCAGGTAGGCAAGTCTGGGGCCCCCATTCCCAGAACACCGACAATAGCCCCCGGGCCCACGACGTGCTCGGACTTGGCTTAGCAAAGAAGCGAAGGGTCAAGTGTGGAGCGCCACGGGCCCCCTCAGCCTGCGGCCTTGGGTGCCGCATGGCGGTTGATTGGACGTGGGCATCTTCGCTTCCCCATGCTGCCTCGGCAACCTCTCGACTTGATAAGTCCCTGCATGCAGAAATGGGTCATGATTACCTGAGATCATGGTGGCCGGCGGTTGGCCTCCTCCGGACTATAAGTACGGACGGGCGAGAGCCCCCGTAGCCCATCTCTTCCTGCTTATCTCCTTCTTCTTCTTCCTCGCCCTTGCTTCACCCTATGCCAATGGCGCTGATCCACCGGTTCTCAGCGGAAGAGAAGGGAAAGGCCCCCCCGAGAGGGTGCCGATCCGCTTCCGCCGAAGAAGCGGCATGTCCCCGGCTGCTGCGACGTGGTCGCATTGCAGGGGACGTCATGGCCCTGGTACGAGCGGCCGCTGCCTGGGTTCCCGCTACCCTTGTACGCCCGGATCGAAGGCCCTAGAGAAGAAGACGCCGAGCGACACCGATAGTGCCATCGGCGACGCCGACGAGTTACTGCGGTGCGCGTCGTCTCCCCTGGAGTCCATGCCAAGGGCTCTTCTCACGAGCTTGTGCTTCACGCTGCCATGCCTCCACGCTCTTGGATTCGCCTCCCTCCCTCCTTCGCCTTCGAGATGCCGCCGAGTGGGTCTTTGGGGCTCTGGCTGCAGCACGCTGATTGCAGCACCCTTGCGACCAGAGCGTAGGTCGCGGTCGTCGCTCCAGGCAAGGTCTTCATGACACGGGGCTGGGGCGAGATCGCACGGGTCTGCCGGGTAGGGGGTGCCCTCGTAATTCATCTGGAATACGATGGCGCCTCCTTGATGTTCTTCAAGGTCTTCAATGCAGAAGGACGCCGGCTGGAGTGCTGCCCCAAGGAGAGCGGCCGGGGCATCGACGTGGTGAGGGCCAGGCCCGCCAATCGCTTCCCCGCAGTTCCTCAGGCAGTAGCGGAGGAGATAGAGAATCCAGCGACTCCCCCGGGCTTCACGTGACTCCGGAGACGAGCGACGATAGCTACGAGCCCCCGAGCTCGCGTCGCGCTCGGAGTAGGGCAGCTGCGTCAGGCCGCCGACGCCACTGATCTGGATGGGGTTGGCGCCGGCGCCTGTCGGCCCACTGTTGATGATGGCGTCTCCTACGGAGGCACGCGCAGTTTGCGTTCCTTAGGATTAGCACCTTTTGTTTCCTGCGAGGAATTGAAGCAACACCCCGCGGGGGCATGTAAGGCGCCTGACATGTCTCTTGTGAATATTATACCCTTATTATGAATTGATGCGAGATGCATGTCCTATCCCGGCTCAGCTCCCCCTTTCTTTCCTCACGAGGGCTTGGTGCTCTACGCTGACAGGTCCTGGTCTCCAGGCAGGCTTCAGCCGTCGCTGGTATGCCAGGTCGCGATGCCGTGGTCAAGGCCAGGAGGTGAGCGGCCCAAGGTCCAGTAAGAGCCCCTGAGTCGCGATGCTCAGGAGGTCCCCCTTAGCGCTCTAGCAGCCTCCGCTGGGCGAGAAAGGAAGGCAACGTCACCATGACAGAGCTGCACTTGGCGAAGGTTTGGCGTCGCGTTGATTTAGCTTTCATTGAGGCGTGACTTATTTCATGAGCTTGGAGTCGTTCTTCGGTGAGGTGCCTAGCCCGTGTGCCGGCAGCTAGGGTGTTGCTGGGTCGGTCCTCATGAGCTTCTCCCCTATTCCCCGCACTCTCCTTCATGCTCTACGTCCTCAGGTCCCGGCCCTTGAGCGAGCTCAGCCGCCGCTGGTATGACAGGTGGCGATGCCATGGGTCAAGGCCAGGGGATGAGGGCTGGAGAGCCAGTAAGAGCCCATGAGTCGCGATGCTCCGGTGCCCCCTTTTAACGCGCGAGCGGATCGTACGGGAGAGAGAAAGAGAGCTCACGACGCCCTCCCACGCTACTCCTTGGGCAGATCCTGTATACCAACACAAGGAAAACAAGGACTGCTATTACGGTTGCCAACCAGCCATTGGTTGCTCCGAGGGAGTGATTGAGGCACTGAGGGCCTGGTGAGGTAGCGCTATGCGGGGCTGCTGCGGCCAGAGCTCGACCACTCGGATTTGTCAGTGTTGCGGGGACGGACACATGCACAAGCGCCGTGCCAGAGCGAGCCGCTCCAAAGGTAGTTGTCAATCGAGCGGGCGATTATCTCAAGCAGGTTAAGCACGAAGAAGCTAATCAACTTAGATAGATGCAAGGAAAGGCAAACGCCACTGGGTCAGGCCCAAGTGACTTGGGGATGATGCAGCCCGAGGGGCGCCCCCAACAAGGTAAGCTGAAGATGAAAGCAAAACAGATACATGCCGCAGGGACAGACCCACACGGCCTGGGAATGATGCAGCCCTGGGGGCGCTCCCAGCTGAAACAAAACTTGAAAGAAGTCACCTGATACCATTGCAGAATGAGCATCGGAGCAGCTGACGGTGTGATGCGAAGAAGCCAATCCTCACGAGCCCTAGGAGCTCCGAGCCTCGGGAGGCTCAGGAGGTCCCGGCGGCTCAGCGAGGTCCATCTCCATTTCCTCTAGGAGCGCATGATGCTTGGCCAACTGAGCTTCCAGAATGCTTCTCATCAGGCACTGGTGGGCTGCAGCCGCGTTCGGCAGGCTGAAGGGCATGCGAACGTAGCTGTGCGGGGGACCCGTGCAACGCCCCACGCGCGAAGGCCAGAAGCGCTCCTAAGACGTGACTTGATTGAGCCCTGGGTAGTCGATGCAGATGCGCAGCCCGCCATCCTCGCCTGGATGGGGAGCTACACTGGGCAGCCGGCGGTTGCCGCGGATGACTCTCGATTCATGTAACTCCTGAGCGACCTTGGTGATGAACTCCAGAGGGTTGGGCCCTCCTTGCCTCACGCCTTCCTGAGAGAAACGTGTCGTGAAGCACGCCTCCAAGTGGTGCCCAAGTGCCTCCCTCGGACCTTGGCAAAGTCAGTGGCTCCCCAGGAGAGAGCCCCTGAGCCTTGCCCGAGGAGGGCGTCGGGCGCGCCTTCCTATGCGACGGAGGGTGGCGCCCCTTGGTTGGGCGCATGTCCGGATGTGGCGCCTCCGGAGGCGCCTGCCTCCTGAGGCCTTGAGCCAGGTGATGTCTTCTTCTTCTTGGGAGCTGCTTCAGGAAGGTTTCACTCTTGCCGTCTGGGTCCTCGATTGACGCGGCTTGGAAGGCGCGCTCGCAGGAGCACACCGCATCCTTCTCTTCACAGGGGACCGTGATGACCCCACCACTTCCTGGCATCTTGAGGATGTTGTAACCATGGTGAGTCACTTCCATGAACTTAGCCAGCGCTGGATACCCGAGGATGGCATTGTACAGCAGGCGAATGTGGGCGACGTTGAAGTCAATGAGCTCGGTGTGGTAGTTGTTGCGCTGTCCAAAAGTGACAGGGAGGCGGACCTGCCCTATCGGGACAGTGGAACCATCAGTGACTCCTGAGAAGGGCTTGGTTGGTTGAAGCTGATCATATGGCACTTGAAGGTTGTTGAATGTTTCGACTGACAGGACGTTGAGACCTGCCCCGCCGTCGATGAGGGTCTTGGTAACTTGCACATTGCTGATGACTGGGGAGCAGAGCATCGGGAGGACACCGGTCATTGCCGCACACTTGAGCTGATCCACTGAGATGAACATGATGGCGCACGTGGACCACCTGAGAGGGCGCGTGGCCTCAAGCTTGGGGAGGACTGCATTCACCTCGCGAGCAAACTGTTTGAAGATGCGATGAGAGGCTGGGGCCTGAGCCCTGCCCAAGATGCAAGCGATTGCACGTGGCTCCTGGAAGCCCCCAGCCCCCTCGTCCTGATGATGGTCTTCATTCCTTCTTGGTGGTGGTGGCAGAGGAGGAAGTCCTGTGTTGCCTTGCGGGCGATCCTCACGAGGCTGGTCTTGCCAGCGGTCCTCACGAGGCCGGTCACGCCACCCTTGGCGAGGGCCACGATCATCCCATCGTCCTCCACCTCTTGCTCCGCCTCGGTCGTAGCCCCGATCGTTGCGCTCGAGGCGTCGACCGACTCGGCCTTCTCGCATGGCCTTGAGCTCTTGGCATTTGTTGGTGTTGTGGGTATGGAGATCATGGTACACACAGTATCGGCTGCCCTTGGATGACTCTGGCTGGTCCTTGCCGCTCTTTGTGTCCGGCTCTGCTGCGAGCACAGCTGCCCCCTTGCGCTTCACATCCTTGGCCTTGGCTTTGTTCTCTTCTGGGTCTGCTGCTGGGAGCTCGAGAAGGGAGAGGCGTCCCTCCTCAGCCCTTGCACACTTGGTCGCCAGGTTGAACAGCTCCAGAGACGTACACAGATCTTCGTGGATCACCAGCTCCTTCATCTTGACGTCGCGGACGCCATCAGAGAATGCTGAGATGATGGACTCCTCGGTCACCCTGGGAATCTTGAGGCGAGCGTTGTTGAAGTGCTGGATGTACTTCTGCAAGGTCTTTCTAGGCCGCTGCTTGATGCGGCGCAGGTCACCCACGGCCGGCGGACAGTCGCGCGTGCCCTGGAACTTGGCGATGAAGCGAGTGCGCATCTCGTCGCATGAGGAGATCGTGCCAGGAGCCAGGTTCAGGAGCCAGGTGCAGGCGCCGTCCTTGAGTGCCATGGGAAATTAGTTCGCCATGACCTTTTCGTCCCCGTTGGCGGCCTCGATGCCCAATACCGCTGTAGGAACTCCGGGGTTGATGGAAAACATGACCATTGTTGGCGCCAACTTGAACATGGGAAATTAGTTCCCCTTCAAAATGGCCATCGTTGGCGCCCTTCAAAATGACTATCGCTGTAGGAACTCCGCGGGGTCGGCAGTGCCGTCGTAGCGAGGAGGCAGGTCAGGCTTGAACTTGCCTAGCCAGGCGACACTGCATAGCTCAGTGGTGAAGGCGCGGCAGCCTGTAGTGACCACAGGAGCTCTTTGCTGATGCGGGGCTGATTCATGAAGATTCTCACGCGCCGCTGCCTGGAGCGGCGCGGGGTCTTGACATGCTGGCGCAGGGATGCGGTCGTGGCGCACTAGTGCCGGGAGCACACGAGCACCTTCTTGGGGATGAGGGATTTCTTGGCAGCTCCTTTCTTGTCGCACGGGTGCCGAACACGGTGGATCTCGTCCTGGGGCCGCGCAGCCAGGGCGCCTTCTTGGGGAGGAGGTGGCGGAGGCAGCTCCTGATCTGCGCCTCCTGCGCAGGACAAAGGGCGAGGCAGCGAGAGGGACGGCGCAGGGGAGCCTCCTGCGGCGCTGATGAGCTCTGTGATGCGAGCGAGCCACTCCTCATAGAGGTCGTCGACGGGATGGCTGTGCAGGAGCTCATGCGCCAGGAGCAACGCGGCGTGCGCGTCTGCGGGGGCGTGACGGGCGTGGGACGACGAACCAGCTGGAGTCAGCGACGGGGTGGCGGTGCGGCCTTCCCGCCGCACCGAAGGATGCAGCGATGAGGCCTGCTGCTCGTTCATCGCCGGGCCGATGGCGGCGTTGGCGGCAGGCGACGGGGAACGACGGGGACACCCACCGACGGGAGCCGTCTGGGCGACGTGGGCGGCGTGAGCAGCCTGACGCTCGGCTCGGGAGCGGCGGGCGCCAGCCATGGACACGACGGAAGATCGATGCGAAACGGCGGAAGAAAGACTCCGGCGCACCCCTACCTGGCGCGCCAAATGCCGGATATGGGGTTCCGGTAGACCCTTACGGTTCGAACTCTGGGGTGCGCACGAAGATCTTTCCCCTACCAATCTACGTCCGATCGTCTCGCGAGATCTAAGCTAAAAATGATGAACTACACAAGGGACACAAGATTTATACTGGTTCGGGCCACCGTTGTGGTGTAATACCCTACTCCAGTGTGTGGTGTGGTGGATTGCCTCAGGGGCTAATGATGAATAGTACAAAGGATGAACAACCTCGCGAGAGGTGTTCTTGAGCTGGTGCAATGAACTGCGTGGGTGAGTTCGATCGCCTCTCTCTCTGTCTAGGGCTCTCTCTAATTGTGCCTACTTTGTGGTGGCTAGTCCTATTTATAGAGTCCCTGGTCCTCTTCCCAAATATTGGGCGGGAAGGGCGCCAACAATGGCCATTTTGAAGGGGAACATCTAGTACAAGTTATCCTGACTAAAGTTGGTCTTCGGCTGCCAAAGGCACTGGCGATGACGCCGTCTTGGGCTCCACGGTGGCCTCCATCCCACCGCTCTACTTGTCTTGGTCTCGTTGCACTGAAATGGCAACCTTTGCCTGATGCCTCGGTACTCCACGCCTATGCTTGCCCCCTTTGCACCAAAGAGGAAACAAGGACACTGCGTAGGCCGGCGCCCGCCTGGTCTCGATCGTCATGGCTTGCGTCACGAGCACCTCGCGAGGTACCCTGCCTTGACCTCTTCGCCTCCTCGCGAGCCTGCCTAGCGAGGCCGTTCCTGAGGAAGTCTTGCGTCGTCCGCCCCACGAGGCTTGGCCCCTCGTGAGGGTCTTGAGTTTTGTGCTGATGAAGATGGGCCGTACTGGGCCGCCACTTGAACCACGCCGCAGGCCGCAGGCAGGCAAGTCTGGGGACCCCCTTTCCCAGAACGCCGACATCTATGTCTCCCACCTGGACTTGATCCCAGATGGAATTGAAGCGTCTCTTGATGTGCTTGGTTCTCTTGTGAAATCTGGATTCCTTTGACAAGGCAATTGCACCAGTATTGTCACAAAATATTTTCATTGGACCCGATGCACTAGGTATGACACCTAGATCGGATATGAACTCCTCCATCCAGACTCCTTCATTTGCTGCTTCCAAAGAAGTTATGTACTCCACTTCACACGTAGATCCCGCCGCGGCACTTTGTTTAGAACTGCACCAACTGACAGCTCCATCATTCAATATAAACACGCATCCAGTTTGCGATTTAGAATCGTCCGGATCAGTGTCAAAGCTTTCATCGACGTAACCATTTACGACTAGCTCTTTGTCACATCCATAAACGAGAAACATATCCTTAGTCCTTTTCAGGTATTTCAGGATGTTCTTGACTACTGTCCTGTGATCCACTCCTGGATTACTTTGGTACCTCCCTGCTAAACTAATAGCAAGGCACACATCAGGTCTGGTACCCAGCATTGCATACATGATAGAGCCTATGGCTGAAGCATAGGAAACATATTTCATTTTATCTCTATCTTTTGAAGTGGTCGGGTATTGAGTCTGACTCAACTTCACACCTTGTAGTACAGGCAAGAACCCTTTCTTTGCTTGATCCATTTTGAACTTCTTCAAAACATTATCAAGGTATGTGCTTTGTGAAAGTCCAATTAAGCGTCTTGATCTATCTCTATAGATCTTGATTCCCAATATATAAGCAGCTTCACCGAGGTCTTTCATTAAAAACTTTTATTCAAGTATCCTTTTATGCTATCCAGAAATTCTATATCATTTCCAATCAACAATATGTCGTCCACATATAATATTAGAAATGCTACAGAGCTCCCACTCACTTTCTTGTAAATACAGGTTTCTCCAAAAGTCTGTATAAAACCATATGCTTTGATCACACTATCAAAGCGTTTATTCCAACTCCGAGAGGCTTGCACCAGTCCATAAATGGATCGCTAGAGCTTGCACACTTTGTTAGCACCTTTCGGATCGAAACCATCTGGTTGCATCATATACAACTCTTATTCCAGAAATCCATTCAGGAATGCAGTTTTGACATCTATTTGCCAAATTTCATAATCATAAAATGCGGCAATTGCTAACATGATTCAGACAGACTTAAGCATCGCTACGGGTGAGAAAGTCTCATTGTAGTCAACCCCTTGAACCTCTCGAAAACCTTTTGCAACAAGTCGAGCTTTGTAGACAGTAACATTACCATTAGCGTCAGTGTTCTTCTTGAAGATCCATTTATTCTCGGTGGCTTGCCGATCATCGGGCAAGTCAACCAAAGTCCACACTTTGTTCTCATACATGGATCCCATCTCAGATTTCATGGCCTCAAGCCATTTTGCGGAATCTGGGCTCATCATCGCTTCCTCATAGTTCGTAGGTTCACCATGGTCAAGTAACATGACCTCCAGAATAGGATTACCGTACCACTCTGGTGCGAATCTTACTCTGGTTGACCTACGAGGTTCGGTAGTGATTTGGTCCGAAGTTTCATGATCAATATCATTAGCTTCCTCACTAATTGGTGTAGGTGTCACAGGAACCTGTTTCTGTGATGAACTACTTTCCAATAAGGGAGCAGGTACAGTTACCTCATCAAGTTCTACTTTCCTCCCACTCACTTCTTTCGAGAGAAACTCCTTCTCTAGAAAGGATCCATTCTTAGCAATGAATGTCTTGCCTTCGTATCTGTGATAGAAGGTGTACCCAACAGTTTCCTTTGGGTATCCTATGAAGACACATTTCTCTGATTTGGGTTCGAGCTTATCAAGTTGAAGCCTTTTCACATAAGCATCACAGCCCCAAACTTTAAGAAACTACAACTTTGGTTTCTTGCCAAACCACAGTTCATAAAGTGTCGTCCAAACGGATTTCGATGGTGCCCTATTTAACGTGAATGCAGCCGTCTCTAAAGCATAACCCCAAAATGATAGCGGTAAATCAGTAAGAGACACCATAGATCGCACCATATCTAGTAAAGTATGATTACGACGTTCAGACACACCATTACATTGTGGTGTTCTGGGTGGCGTGAGTTGCGAAACTATTCCGCATTGTTTCAAATGTAGATCAAACTCGTAACTCAGATATTCTCCTCCACGATTAGATCGTAGAAACTTTATTTTCTTGTTACGACGATTTTCCACTTCACTCTGAAATTCTTTGAACTTTTCAAATGTTTCAGACTTATGTTTCATTAAGTAGATATACCCATATCTGCTCAAATCATCTGTGAAGGTGAGAAAATAACGATACCCGCCGCGAGCCTCAATATTCATCGGACCACATACATCAGTATGTATGATTTCCAATAAATCTGTTGCTCGCTCCGTTGTTTCGGAGAATGGTGTTTTAGTCATCTTGCCCACAAGGTATGGTTCGCAAGTACCAAGTGATTCCGAAAGCCCATCAGTATGGAGTTTCTTCATGCGCTTTACACCAATATGACCCAAACGGCAGTGCCACAAATAAGTTGCACTATGATTATCAACTCTGCATCTTTTGGCTTCTACATTATGAATATGTGTATCACTACTATCGAGATTCAACAAAAATAGACCACTCTTCAAGGGTGCATGACCATAAAATATATTACTCATATAAATAGAACAACCATTATTCTTAGATTTAAATGAATAACCGCCTTGCATCAAACAAGATCCAGATATAATGTTCATGCTTAACGCTGACACCAAATAACAATTATTTAGGTCTAAAACTAATCTCGAAGGTATATGCAGAGGTAGCGTGTCGACGGCGATCACATCGACTTTGGAACCATTTCCCACGCGCATCGTCACGTCGTCCTTAGCCAGTCTTCACCTAATCCGTAGACCCTGTTTCGAGTTGCAAATATTAGCAACAAAACCAGTATCAAATACCTAGTTGCTACTGCGAGCTCTGGTAAGGTACACATCAATAACATGTATATCACATATACCTTTGTTCACCTTGCCATCCTTCTTATCCGCCAAATACTTGGGGCAGTTCCGCTGCTAGTGACCAGTCTGCTTGCATTAGAAGCACTCAGTCTTAGGCTCAGGTCCAGACTTGGGTTTCTTCTCTTGAGCAGCAAATTGTTTGCTGTTCTTCTTGAAGTTCCCCTTCTTCTTCCCTTTACCCTTTTTCTTGAAACTAGTGGTCTTGTTGACCATCAACACTTGATGCTCCTTCTTGATTTCTACCTCCGCAGCCTTTAGCATTGCGAAGAGCTCAGGAATTGTTTTATTCATCCCTTGCATAATATAGTTCATCACGAAGCCCTTGTAGCTTGGTGGCAGTGATAGAAGAATTCTGTCAATGACACTATCATCCGGAAGATTAACTCCCAGTTGAATCAAGTGGTATTATACCTGACATTTTGAGTATATGTTCACCGTGTAACTATTCTCTTCCATCTTATAGCTGTAGAATTTATTGGAGACTTCATATCTCTCAATCTGGGCATTTGCTTGAAATATTAACTTCAATTCCTGGAACATCTCATATGCTCCATGACGTTCGAAACGTCGTTGAAATCCTGGTTCTAAGTCGTAAAGCATGGCACACTGAACTATCGAGTAGTCATCACTTTTGCTCGCCAAACGTTCACAACGTCTGCGTTGCATCTCGCAGAAGAGGCGCAGCACCAGCGGTGCTTCCAGATGTAATTCTTCTGTGCAGCAATGAGGATAATCCTCAAGTTACGGATCCAGTCCATGTAATTGCTACCATCATCTTTCAACTTTGCTTTCTCAAGGAACGCATTAAAATTCAACGGAACAACAGCACGGGCCATCTATCTACAACAACATAGACAAGCAAAATACTATCTGGTACTAAGTTCATGATAAATTTAAGTTCAATTAATCATATTAATTAAGAACTCCCACTTAGATAGACATCTCTCTAATCATCTAAGTGATCATGTGATCCAAATCAACTAAACCATAACCGATCATCACGTGAAATTGAGTAGTTTTCAATGGTGAACATAACTATGTTGATCATATCTACTATATGATTCACGCTCGACATTTCAGTCTCAGTGTTCCGAGGCCATATCTGCATATGCTAGGCTCGTCAAGTTTAACCCGAGTATTTTGCGTATGCAAAACTGGCCTGCACCCATTGTAGATGAACATAGAGCTTATCACACCCGATCATCACGTGGTGTCTCGGCATGACGAACTTTGGCAACGGTGCATACTCAGGGAGAACACTTTTATCTTGAAATTTAGTGAGAGATCATCTTATAATGCTACCGTCAATAAAAGCAAAATAAGATGCATAAAGGATAAACATCACATGCAATCAATATAAGTGTATGATATGGCCATCATCATCTTGTGCTTGTGATCTCCATCTCCGAAGCACCGTCGTGATCACCATCGTCACCGTGCGACACCTTGATCTCCATCATAGCATCGTTGTCGTCAGGCCAACTATTGCTTCTACGACTATCACTGCCGCTTAGTGATAAAGTAAAGCAATTACAGGGCGATTGCATTGCATACAATAAAGCGACAACCATATGGCTCCTGCCAGTTGCCGATAACTCCGTTACAAAACATGATCATCTCATACAATGAAATTTAGCATCATGTCTTGACCATATCACATCACAACATGCCCTGCAAAAACAAGTTAGACGCCCTCTACTTCGTTGTTGCAAGTTTTACGTGGCTGCTACGGGTTGAGCAAGAACCGTTCTTACCTACGCATCAAAACCACTATGATATTTCGTCAAGTTAGTGTTGTTTTAAACTTCTCAAGGACCGGGCGTAGCCTCACTCGGTTCAACTAAAGTTGGAGAAACTGACACCCGCCAGCCACCTATGTGCAAAGCACGTCGGTAGAACCAGTCTCATGTAAGCGTATGCGTAATGTCGGTCCGGGCCGCTTCATCCAACAATACCGCCGAACCAAAGTATGACATGCTGGTAAGCAGTATGACTTGTATCGCCCACAACTCACTTGTGTTCTACTCGTGCATATAACATCTACGCATAAACCTGGCTCGGATGCCACAGTTGGGGAACGTAGTAATTTGAAAAAAATTCCTACGCACACGCAAGATCATGGTGATGCATAGCAACGAGAAGGGAGAGTGTTGTCCATGTACCCTCGTAGACGAAAGCGGAAGCGTTAGCACAATGCGGTTGATGTAGTCGTACGTCTTCACGATCTGACCGATCCAAGTACCGAACGTACGGCACCTCCGAGTTCAGCACACGTTCAGCTCGATAACGTCCCACAAACTCCGATCCAGCTGAGCTTCATGGGAGAGTTCCATCCGCACGACGGCGTGATGACGGTGATGATGTTGCTACCGACGCAGGGCTTCGCCTAAGCACCGCTACAATATGACTGAGGCGGAATATGGTGGAGGGGGGCACCGCACACGGCTGGGAGAGATCAACAGATCAACTTGTGTGTCTAGTGGTGCCCCCTGCCCCCGTATATAAAGGAGCAAGGGGGGAGAGGCGGCCGGCCAACGAGGGCGTGCCAGGGGGGAGTCCTACTCCCACCGGGAGTAGGACTCCTCCTTTCCTTGTTGGAGTAGGAGAAGGGAAGGAAGGGAGAGAGGAGGAGAAGGAAAAAGGGGGGCGCCGCCCCCTCCTTTTCCTATTCGGACTAGAGGGGGAGGGGGTGCGTGGCTGCCCTGGCCGCCCCTCCTCTTCTCCCACTAAGGCCCATTAGGCCCAATATACTCTCCGGGGGGTTCCGGTAACCCCAGTACTCAAATGTATGAAATCTGTGGCTGCTCAGGAACAGGGGTCCCCAGACTTGCTCGCTCATGCTGCTGCAAGGCGTGGCTCAAGGAGGCCCAACACAGCCCATCTTCATCAACACAAGCTCAAGACCTCGCGAGGGGCCAAGCCTCATGGGCGGACGGCAAGGAGCTTCTTGCAGCACGGCCTCGTCGGGCTGGCTCGCGAGGAGGCGAGAGTTCAAGTCGGGGTACCTCGCGAGGTGCCCATGACGCAAGCCATGACGACCAAGGGCGCCAGTCGGGCGCCAGCCCGCGCAGTGTCCTCCTTTCCTCTTTAGTGCAAAGGGAGCAAGCGCAGGCAAGAGCATCTAGTAAAGGCGTCCATTTCGGTGCAACAAGACCAAGACCAGCCCAACGGCCGGAAGGAAGTCATTGTGGAGCCCAAGCCGGCGTCACCACCAAAGCCTTTGACAGGCGAGGACCAACTTTAGTCAGGATAAGTGTACCCACTGTTCCCCTTCAAAATGGCCAATTGTTGGCGCCCTTCCCGCTCAATATTTGGGGAGAGGCCCAGGGCCTTTGCCTATAAATAGGACTAGCCACCCCCAGGGTAGAGGTATCTGGACCTGGCCTAGCAATCGGGATCCTCACCAAGAAACCAAGAGATAGAGTGATTGAACTCATCCCAAAGCGAGTTCGTCGACTAGCCAAGAATGCACCCTCGCGAGGTCGTTCGCCTTGTATTGTTCATCATCAAGCCCAAGAAGCAATCCACCACACCACACATCGGAGTAGGGTATTACACCACAATGGTGGCTCGAACCAAGATAAATCTTGTGTCCCTTGTCTTTGTTCAGTTTGGTAGTTTAGGTCTTAGCGAGTCGGCAAAGAGCGAGCCGGTAGAGGGTTGAATCTCCGTGCGCAACCCAGTGTTCGAACCTCAAGGGTTTGCCCCAACCCGAAATCCGACATTTGGCGCGCCAGGTAGGGGTGCGCCGGAATTTGCCTTCCGTCGTCTCGTTCTTCTCCCACCATCACATCCATGTCTGACGCTCGTCGGGCTCGCGCCGGGCGCCGAGCCGCCCTCGCTTCCCATGTCGTCCAGACGGCCCCCATCGGCGGGCGTCCTCGTCGTTCCCCGTCGCCTGCCATCAACACCGCCACCGCCCGGCGGAACGGAAGCGGCATCGTGCTCGCACTTCCCGATGACCTCTAGGGAGGAGCCGCAGCCTTCTTCCTCACCCACCCCGTCCGCCGGCTCCTTGGTCGCCACGGCCCTCCTAGGCGGCTCGCAGCGCCGCCCTCCAGCCCGCCACGCAAGCCATTCGTCTCACCGGTCGGTGCCGCCTCCGCGACAGGGGCTCTCTCGGGCAGGGAGCCGTCGCCGGCTGACCTTCGACTCGAGGACCACCCCACCAACTCGCCTGCTCAGGTGCGCTCCCCATGCTCGCACACCCACCATCGCCAAGTGGCTACCACGAGACCCTCATCGACGGTGGTGCGGGCCTCAACGTGCTCTCGGTTGAGGCCTTCAACCTCCTCTGCATACCCCGGGAGCGGCTGCAACCCAGCCGGCCTTTCTCGGGCGTCGGAGGCGGGTCGTCCAGCTCCTTGGGGCAGATCTGACTTCCGGTGACCTTCGGCACCTACGACAACTTCCACACGAAGCTGGTCGACTTCGACATCGCCCCCATCGGCCTCCCCTACAATGCCGTCCATGGCTATCCAGCATTGGCCAAATTCATGGCCGTGACTCACCCGGGGTACAACCTCATGAAGATGCCCGGGAGCAACGGCGTCCTCACCGTGCCCGGGGACACCGAAGGTGCGCTACGAGTACTCAAGCTCGTCCTCAAGACGGCGGCGGTGGCGCGGCCCGCCGACGTCGAAACCCCCAAGCCCAAGGGGGCTGCGCCGGCCAAGAAGAAGCAGTTGTTCACCCAAGACAGGGCGGAGACCAAGCAGGTACCTGTCGACGAGGACGGGTCCACTAACGCCACTTTCACCATAGGCGCCAACCTCGAGCCCGAGCAGGAGGAAGCCCTGGTCAAGTTCCTACATGCAAACAAGAAGGTGTTCGCCTGGGTGCCCGATCAGCTGGCAGGGATCCCACGGGGTGTAATCGAGCACCACCTCAATGTATGTCCCAACGTGCGTCCCATGAAGCAGAAGGCGAGGAGGCAGTCCACTGAGAAGCAGGCCTTCATCGTCCAAGAGACCCGCAAGCTAGAAGCCGCAGGGGTTATTCGTGAGGTCCGATACCCGGGTTGGTTGGCCAACCCCGTAGTTGTGCCAAAGAAGGGAGGAAAGGAACGCATGTGTGTCGACTTCACCAACCTCAACAAAGCATGCCCGCAAGATCCGTTCCCGCTCCCTCGCGATCGACGGATTGTCGATTCCACCCTGAGTGTGACTGCTATGCTTCTTGGATGCCTTCTCCGGGTATCACCAGATCAAGATGGCGGTGGAATATGTGGAGAAGACGGCCTTCCTAACCCCTGTGGGGTGTATTGCTATACATGCATGCCATTCGGATGCGCAAGAACTGGGCAACCTTCCAAATGCTCATGCACATCACCTTGGGCCCGCAGCTCGGGGAAGAATGTGGAGGCTTACGTCGACGACATCGTAGTGAAGTCTCGCAAGGCCAAGACCCTGATACAAGACCTGGAGGGAACCTTCGCGAGCCTCAATGCAGTGAGCCTACGACTCAACCCGGAGAAGTGTGTGTTTGGAGTTCCCTCGGGCAAGCTCTTGGGTTTCCTCATATCCCACCGAGGCATCGAGGCCAACCCAGAAAAGGCCAAGGCAGTTGAAGACATGAGCCCACCGATGACCCTCAGGGAAATGCAGAAGCTCACGGGGCGCGTGATGGCACTGGGGCGTTTCATCTCCCGATTGGGGGAGCGGGCGCTGCCTTTCTTCCAGCTGATGAAGAAAAAGGGGCCCTTCAAATCGATCAAGAGGCCGATACATGCGTCCAAGATCTCAAGAGATACCTAACCAACCCTCCAGTGATGGTGGCCCCACGCCCTCAAGAGCCCTTTGTACTCTACCTCGCCGCCACTCCCTACTCCGCTAGCGCAGCCCTGGTGGTAGTTAGAGAGGAGCGTCGGGCCAAGACCACGGCAGCCACCCGAGCCAAGGCAAAGCTGGATCAAAAGGGACTTGCGGAAGTCACCACCGTGACGGAAGAAGATCAGCCACCGCGGCGGAGCACACCGAGGCGGAGAGGCCTCCTTCCAGCACCCAGCTCGAGGCTCCGCCACCTCAGAGGCACCACGGCTTTGAGGAAGCCACCAAAGACCGATGCCCCTAGCCTCGTCGAGCACCCGGTGTACTTCATCAGCATAGTGTTACGGGATGCAAGGGCACGGTAACCCATGCCGCAGACTCCTCCTCGCTGCTGCTGGTGGCCAGCATAAGCTGCACTACTTCCGTGGTCATCCAATCAAGGTTGTCTCGGCATACCCCTTGGAGAGGGTGCTCGGGATCCCCAACTCAGCCGGAAGGGTCGCCGAGTGGAACATTGAACGCAAGCATTCCACTCGAATTCAGCACGACCACTGTGGTCATCAAGGGGACCGTTAGCAGATTTCGGGTCGAATGGACAGAGGCACGGGCCTCGGGGCGGAGAGGATCGATCCCTCTCCCCAAGAAGCGAGGCGCCAGAAGGCTGGGTCATGTACTCGACGGAGCTGCTTCGAGCAGGCGCTAGAGCTGGGGTGGTGCTCATATCTCCCACTCAGTACAAGCTCTACTACGCCGTGCAGCTCTGTTTCCAGCAGGGCGAGAAGGTCTCCAACAATATAGCAGAGTACGAGGGACTAATAGCGGGCCTGAAGGCCGCCGCTGCCCTGGGAGTGAAGCGTCTTACTACCAAGGGCAATTCGCAGCTCCTCGTCAATTTCTCCAACAAGGTGTATGAGCCAAGAGATGAGCACATGGAGGCCTACCTTCCGGAGGTCCGCAGGATGGAGAAACAGTTTTGGGGGTTGGAGCTGCAGCACGTGCCCCGCGACACTAATCAAGAGGCCGACAACATCGCAAAACGAGCCTCCAGGCGGTTGCCCCAGGAGCTGGGCGTCTTTGAGGAACGACTCTTCAAGTCTTCGGCCCTGCCACCATTGTCGAGCATAGCACAGCCTCGGGTGGAGCTTCCTCAGCCACCTACCTCGGGAGCCCCAGCCTGTGGCCCGGCCTCAGGAGCACGCTTGCTCCTGACGATGGAGCCTCAGGAGGGGTGCTGGATCACAGAGCTCAGGAGCTACTTAACGCAAGGGACCTTGCCGGAGGAGGAGGAGGCAGAGCGTGTGGCGCGGCAGGCCACGGCGTACTGCATCATGGATGGAGAGCTCTACCGGAAACGACCGAACGATGTGTCCTTGCGCTGCATCACCAGGGAACAAGGGAAGGAACTGCTGGCAGATATACACGGTGGAGACTGTGGGCATCATTCGTCATCGCGGACCCTCGTCGGCAAGGCGTTCCGCAGCATTTTCTATTGGCCCACTGCGCTCAATGACGTTGTTGAACTTGTGAAGGCTTGCGAGGCCTGCCAATTCCATGCCAAGCAGATCCATCAGCCGGCAGGAGGTCTGCAAACCATACCACTCACATGGCCATTCGCGGTCTGGGGGCTGGATATCCTGGGCCCTTTTCCTCGGGCACCAGGGGGCTATCGCTACCTCTACGTCGTCGTGGACAAGTTCACCAAGTTGGCGAAGTCGAGGCCGCCCGCACCATCCTGCTGGTTCGCGGTCAAGTTCATCAAGGAATCGTGGAGCGGTTCGGGTGCCGAACCGATCATCATCGATACAACGGTTCGCAGTTCACCAGTAACCTTTTCAAAATATATTGTGCTAACCTTGGGACGCAGATATGCTACGCTTCGGTGGCGCACCCCCGAAGCAACGGCCTGGCCGAGCAGGCCAACGCAGAAGTCCTGAGGGGCCTCAAGACCAAGACATTCAAGAAGAAACTAGAGGCCTGCGGCAGAGGCTGGTATGACAAGCTTCAATCCATGCTGTGGTCCATCCGCACGACCGCGACCAAGCCGACTGGAGAGACCCCCTTCTTCCTAGTCTACGGAGCCGAAGCGGTCCTCCCTCACGAGGTCAGGCGTCGATCCGCGCGGGTCCTGGCATTCGATGAGGTGCTGCAGGACGCCATGCGGGGGACGGACCTCGTGCTGGGGGAGGAGCGTCGTCGAGAAGCTACGCTGCGAGCGGCAAGGTACCAAAGAGCACTCGCGATACCACCGCCGCAACATTCGCCCCAAAACTCTCGAGGTAGGGGACCTCGTGGTTCGCGGGTCCTCTCGTGGAGGGACTGCATAAGCTCTCTCCTATGTGGGAGGGCCCGTTCAAGGTTGTTCATGTTTCCAGGTCCGGCTCCGTGTACTTGAAGACTCAGGAGGGAGTACCTATACAGAACGCGTGGAACATCTGGCACCTCCGGAGGTTTTACCCCTGAAAAGGCCCAGAGCCTGTGAAGAAGGCAAATGCCTGTGAAGCTCATCTTTTTGGAAAAGGCCCAGAGCCTGTGAAGAAGGCAAATGCCTGTGAAGCTCATTTTTTTGGAAAAGGCCCAGAGCCTGTGAAGAAGGCAAATGCCTATGAAGCTCACCTTTTTGGAAAAGGCCCAGAGCCTGTGAAGAAGGCAAATGCCTGTGAAGCTCATTTTTTTGGAAAAGGCCCAAAGCCTGTGAAGAAGGCAAATGCCTCTGAAGCCCATTTTTTGGAAAAGGCCCGGAGCCTGTGAAGAAGGCGAATGCCTGTGAAGCTGTCGCATTCTGGAAAGGGCCCGGAGCCTGTGAAGAGGGCCAACGCCCGTGAAGCTCGCTTCCCCGAAGAAAGGCCCGGAGCCTGTGAAGAAGGCCAACGCCTGTGAAGCTCGCCGCCCGTGACACTCTCACATAATAATGAGTTGGAGCTGACACGCCCGGAGTTCAGGGTGCCGGCCTCAGCCCTGGGGGCCCTCCCACACCCAGTGGCAGCACTTAGCTCAGCTGGTGAGAAGACGTCGAAGACTAGACTAGGTGCCGGACGCGATTTTTCATTTGCTTCTGCAGTTGGCTAGCTCATTCCCATTTGGAGTTTTATCGAAACTATCGCGCTTTTGATCCGTGGTTCTTCGACTTTTTTTCTCTGCCTCGATTTCTTGCAGGGGGCTCGCGAGGCGAAGCCCGGAGCCCTCGTGAGCTGCCCCGCCCCTCGCTCAAGTTTCATGGCTCGGGTCCACCACGAGCACCCTCCCACCATGCCTCACGGGCACCACGACGCGAATACAGGGCCTGGGTCGGTCGCCCCTGTGGCTGAGGCTAGGGATTACTTGCGAATAGGCATACAATAGAAAGGAACAATACCGGGATAACAAAAGCAGTATAATGATTGACGAGGTTAACCCAAACGCACCCCCACGGGGCCACACATTGCTGTCTTTTTGCGCAGGAGGAAAGAAAGGGAAAAGAACAAAAGCAGGCGAAGCACGTCCCGCGCCGGCCCTCTTGGAAGACTCGAGCCGCCTCCGGAGCTCAGGCGGACTCCCTCTCGTGCTTCACCGGGGCGCGATGGCGAGCAGACCCGCTACCACCCTCCAAGCAGGTGTGGCGGCGTGGAGGCTGGCATGCGCGCTAGAAGAGTCACCACCAAGAAGAGCTGGTGAAGCTTGAGGAGTCACGGCGTCGCCACCGCCCGCTGCTGCCCTCTCCATCCACGCCGGCTGAGTCCCGGCAGCTGGGTCGTCATCTTGTGGCAGCACCCACGCGGCGACTATCTTCCCAAACACCTCACATAGAGGGTGGCCGTCGCCGCACTTGAAGTGCAGAGCACCGGGCGGCGGAGACCACGCCACATGAAAGCAAACGTCACAGCTGGTCGTGACGGGTTCTCGCAGAGACCTCAATGAAGCCCAAGGCTCGGCTGCAAAGAGCTATCCGCTGAGCCAGAGGCCACCCAAGGCGCCGGTGGAGCTCACCTAGAGGAAGCGAGGAGCTGAAGCCGGTGCCGGATGGCTCTCACCGCCCACCATGAACTCCGGCAGCACCTCCAGCAGGTGGAGGCGCTGCCTCGGGGACGACGGCCGAGCACGCCCACGACCATGGCTAGCCGCTCATCGCCCTGGCGAGAGCCACCTGCGACCACGGGACCGCCATGGAGGCCACGGTGGTGCTTGCGAGACGATCTCGACCGCCGCTGAGCGGGGAGAGGAAGACCGACCGGCGGACGTTCCCTTTTCTCGCGCCAAAACTTCCTTGGTGGAGCCATGGAGAAGAAGGAGGAGCAAGAGGGGATAGGCTGGAAGGGCGCATGCCATTCCATACTTATAGCCGGCGAAGGCCAACCGTCGACTTCCACGATCGCAGTAATCATGACCCGCTTGCATGCGTGGGACTTGTCGAATCCGTGCGGTTACCAAGGCGCCATGGGGAGCGGAGTCGCCCGTCAATCAACCGCCACGCTGGCGCCTAAGGTCGCATGTCGTTAGGGGCCGCGATGCCGCAGCTGCCCTTCGCCTTCGCTTTCCAGTTCGAGGCGCGCCGTCGGCCCAGGCTACTGCCGGCGTTTGCCAGAATGGGGTCCCAGACTTGCTCGCCTGCGGCTGCGGCGTGGCTCGAAGGAGGCCTAGCACAGCCCATCTTCATCAACACAAGATCAAGACCTCGCGAGGGCCAAGACATGGGCGGACGACAAGCTTCCTCGAGCACGGCCTCGTCGGTGGCTCGCAGTGGAGGCGGAGACTTCAAGGCGGGTACCTCACGAGGTGCCCATGACGCAAGCCATGATTTACTAAGGGCGGCTGGGCGCCAACAGCATGATGTCCTCCTTTCTCTTTGGTGCAAAGGGAGCAAGCGCAGCAAGAGCATCAAGTAAAGGCGCCCATTTGATTGCAACAAGACCAAGACCAGCCTAACGGCCGTAAGGAAGTCATTAGGAGCCCAAGCCCGCCACCACCAGAGCCTTTGACAGACGAGGACCAACTTTAGTCAGATAAGGTACCCATTGTTCCCCTTCAAATGGCCAATTGTTGGCGCCTTCCCGCTAATATTTGGGGAGAGGCCAGGCCTTTGCCTATAAATAGGACTAGCCACCCCGGGGTAGAGGCATCTGGACTCGCCTAGCAATCGGGATCCTCACCAAGAAACCAAGAGATAGAGCGATTGAACTCATCCCAAAGCAGTTAAATCGCACCAGCCAAGAACAGACCTCTTGAGGTCGTTACGCCTTGTATTGTTCATCATCAAGCCCAAGAGGCAATCCACCACACCACACACTGGAGTAGGGTATTACACCACAACGGTGGCTTGAACCAGTATAAATCTTGTGTCCCTTGTGCTGTTCAGTTTGGTAGTTTGGGTCTTAGCGAGTCGGCAAAGAGTGAGCCGGTAGAGGGTTGAATCTCCACGCGCACCCCAGTGTTCCAACCTCAAGGGTCTGCCGGAACCCGAAATCCGACAGAAACCTCCCGAAACACATCCGATGTCTGAGCATAGTCATCCAATATATCGATCTTTACATCTCCGCCATTTCGAGACTCCTCGTCATGTCCGTGATCATATCCAGGACTCCGAACTACCTTTGGTACATCAAAACACAAAAACTCATAATACCGATCGTCACCAAACTTTAAGCGTGCGGACCCTACGGGTTCGAGAATTATGTAGACATGACCGAGACACGCCTCTCACAATAACCAATAGCGAACACTCGATGCTCATATTGGCTCCCTACATATTGTACGAAGATCTTTATCGGTCAAACCAAGATAACAACATACGTTGTTCCCTTTGTCATCGGTATGTTACTTGCGGAGATTCGATCGTCGATATCTCAATACCTAGTTCAATCTCATTACCGGCAAGTCTCTTTACTCGTTATGTAATGCATCATCCCGCAACTAACTCATTAGTCACATTGCTTGCAAGGCTTATAGTGATGTGCATTACCGAGAGGTCCTAGAGATGCCTCTCTGACAATCGGAGTGACAAATCCTAATCTCGAAATACACCAACTCAACAAGTACCTTCGGAGACACCTGTAGAGCACCTTTATAATCACCCAGTTATGTTGTGACGTTTGGTAGCACACAAAGTGTTCCTCCGGTAAATGCGAGTAACAAATCCTAATCTCGAAATATGCCAACTCAACAAGTACCTTCGGAGACACCTGTAGAGCACCTTTATAATCACCCAGTTATGTTGTGACGTTTGGTAGCACACAAAGTGTTTCTCCAGTAAACGGGAGTTGCATATTCTCATAGTCATAGGAACATGTATAAGTCATGAAGAAAGCAATAGCAACATACTAAATGATCAAGTGCTAAGCTAACGGAATGGGTCAAGTCAATCACATCATTCTCCTAATGATGTGATCCTGTTAATCAAATTACAACTCATGTCTATGGTTAGGAAATTTAACCATTTTTTATTAACGAGCTAGTCAAGTAGAGGCATACTAGTGACACTATGTTTGTCTATGTATTCACACATATATTATGTTTCCGGTTAATACAATTCTAGCATGAATAATGAACATTTATCATGATATGAGGAAATAAATAATAACTTTATTATTGCCTCTAGGGCATATATCCTTCAACCCGTGAATTGTTTTGTCGTGCCTCTTCACAGGGGGAAACCCATGATTTGTTTTGTCGAGTCCCTTTTGTAGTGTAGTGAGAATATGTGCAGTTTTAATTGCTATATCGGGTTGTTTGCAGTATGCCTTGTTTATTTCAGTTGTACACAATGTGATGCTCTGTATGTGCAATTATTCACTGTGCAGTACATTTCATCAATCCAGTTTTAAACATACCGATAGGAATGCATATATTTGCTTGCTATTAAGCCGGTTATAGCTAGCATATGCCTCTTTTTGAAGTTTTGATTGTTCTGTTTTTTGTAGTTAGCATATGTCCAGTTTCAAATGCTATCTTTGGTTGTTTGTAGTATGCCTTATTTATTCTAGTTATTCACAACGTGATGTTCTATATGTGCAAGTATGAACTGTGCAGTTCAATTTCATCAGTACCAGTTTCAGCTATACCACTATGGCCCTGTTTGTTTTGGATTCTGAAACCAGATTCAAATTTGCCAGTGAAGCCGAATCTGGAATCCGAAACAAACAGGTATTTGGAATCAGCTTTGCTAGTGAAGCTGAATCTGGATTTGGGTCATTTTTAGTGCAATTTTCTGAAGCACCTCAAAGTGCTTTGGTGGTGAAGCTGATTCGCAGAAACAGCTTCGCCACCGAAGCGAATCTATAGGTGATTAAAATCCAAGCGAAGCTGAAACAAACAGGGCATGAATGACTACATTTGGTTGCTGCACCTTGTAGTTAAACACGGCTTTCCATTTTTATTTAACAATAACCAGTGTACTTAGACCGGCACAATACCAGTTTGAATGACTATGTTTGCTTGTTGTTAAATGTTAGGTCTGTTGTAGTTAACACACCTTTTCACTTGTTTTGCTTTACTAGCGGGCTTAAAACTACACACTGAAGCTATCTTTTGGAGATTATTTTGTCTGCCATGAATAATTTTGGTTGATGTTTAGCCTGTTGTGCTTAACATAATTCTCGATGTCCCTACACAGGACAATTTTGGGAACGACTGATGTTTTCCATCGAGGTTAGTTTCATCACATGGCTTATATATGCTCACTGTTCAGGATATCGGTAGTTGGTACCATATAGGACGGGGGCTGATAAGGGACTAATCGGTGAATCGGAATTTTAACTGAATATATCTGCAACCCATTTATCGTTAGGTTAACT